>JAZKJV010003140.1:600000-1001119 GCA_037367405.1 Ottelia alismoides | reverse complement strand
TCCGCCTCAAAGGTACCACGCACATAAAAAATCATAAAGGCAAAGCTGCTTCTGGAAAAAGGCGGGTTTACCAACTGTAGCATTAACAAAAATAAGGAGCTTTTTGAGACCATCTAGGGTCAATAACTTTTGAGACTTACAACCGAACAAATTTTCTTCGACTTGTGAGACTAAATAGATCGAAGACGGAGTGAGGGGATGATGACGTGTTGGCCAGTGACCTCTTAGGCCCCGAAGCATCGATCTCTAACTATTGCAATGCATGGGGTTTGCATGGGACGGGGTGCTGCTCCACATCGTCCTAGTCTAGCATGTAGGGTGAGGTGAGGCTTTGCCTTTCTATCTATGAGTCTCTGCCTACGGGTCCTAGGGCAATTGTTTTGTGCCCCTAAGGCCCCAGCCTATGGCAACAGGAGGTGGTGCAGACCTGGCTGTTGGAGCTAGGAGATCTTCTTATGTTGGTGGAAGTGGGAATCATAGGTGGGGATCTTTGCGAAATGTGGAGGTTGATGATGGTTTTAAGGACAATGGTGAAGGGGGTGATTGGAATATTGTGGGTTGCCATGGGTGTGGTCGTACTTTTTTCAGATGGGGAGATTCAAATTTACAAATGTGGTATGGGGTCGACATCATCGTGACTGTAAGATGCACAAGCTATGACATCCTCGTGAGATCATTACCATTGCACAACAATTGAAAAAAGGGAAGTCACGCGGCTTGGTAGCGCATTTGTTTTGGGTAAAAAATAGCACGGGTTCAAATCATGTCATCCATAGCTATTACTTCTCCTATGGGCAGTAACGAGTGATTAATTAATATATTAATTGAGATAATTGAGATCAACTAAATTAGCCATAGTTTTTTCATTCAAAATATATTTTCAGGGTACAAAAAAGAATCTTTTATTTAAAGTTGTGTTTTCTATCATAAAAAAATAAAGCGCTCTTACTTCAGTTCGATAGAACAGGGTCTCTAAAACCCGATGTCGTATGTTCAAATCGTGCATAGCATGATTCTCTTCTTTGTTATGCCCAAATAACAATAAAATCACTTAATAAAATATAATTACAACTCAAATTTGACCGCTCCACATGAGGTCAATCAAAAAAAAGAAATGTTAACTAAAGATCCAACCGATCACCGCGTCTGTATTATAAATATGCAGTTACAAAGTATCCTACCAAGTAATAGGAATTAGACCCAACATGATTCCAAATAGAAAATTTTCAATCATTTCGATTTCGTTTACTATTAATATTTAAGACGATTAAAATATGGATATCATTATCCATAATAATCATAAATATTATGGATAAACTAATATTTAAGACATGATTAAATATGGATATCATTATCCATAATAATCTGAATTTTCAATAACTATAATGGATCCAAAACGTAAATCTAATTCTTCTCAATTGCATCTGAATCATATTCAGATCAATGTCCAACATTTGGATTAATATTAGTTTACTGATCTACCGAGAGGAGTCACTAAAATCCAAACTGATTTCATCACTCCCCTCGGAATGAAACGAGGGAATGAAAGTATCACGGTTACACAATCACTTACGATCACATCACCCTCGAGTATTTCTAATACCCATACATCCTGCATACTGGAAAACCTATATTAAACATGAAGTATTAGATCATATTTTAATTGTCTTCTTTAGGATTTTATCATTCAGTCTCTCATCAGATCATTAGGAGTTGGTATTGGTCATATACTTTCTAACAGCATATATCATACCTATAAATTATGTTAAGTTTACAAAGCGAGACGACCATGCATGAATTTGATCCCATATCTTATGAGTGAACTCATGTCTTATGGTTCAGTAATGAACCTATAACGATCCCTTTGAGAGATTGTATTACTCATATGCCCTCGTATGCACACCAACTCGCCGGTGTATAGACCTTGATTAGGTCATCAACCTATCAGTCTACCAAATGTACATACTCCGACATATAGTAATACATATGCCTCCGATCAGAGGATGCATGCCTATATAGTGACTGTATATGACATAGATCTTGTTTATCTCGATCTCTTCAAGTCAACTCTTTGACCTACAATCAGATATCAGCCTTTAGAGAAGGATTGTCATCTCTGTCTCAGGCAGGAGATCCGTTCTTAATAATTATTTGACGGTGCTTGATGAATCCTTAATCTAACACTTTAGATATCATCCAAGCATCACCTCTATGATTCAACATTTGAACCAACATCTGAATGATCATTAAGATGACCATGGTACATAACCCTAATTGTATAGAGGAACCTATTAAGCTAATTGATTATTCTTTATTTCAGACTAGGGTTTAAAATAATATTTATTGCATAATTGCTCGTCGTTGGGCTCGCATGTCCAACAACATTATCATTATCGGCATAACATTCTTTGAGTTTATTATTTATTTTTCTCACAAGTTATAGGATGACTCCATTTGAGTCTAGTGAGGAGGTTCACATTCCACCTCCCATGTTTCCACCTCCCACCACACCTATTGTAGTTCAGACTTTGCTTTTATATTACATTCACTGGTCGATTACTAGACCCCATGTTCGCGAGCCTTCCCAATCATCAAGTACACTCAAGTAAGTTCTAAACACTTGGTTCCTACTGATTGCACTATTGATATTTCTGCAGAACAGGAGACTTTACGTGATGAGATTGCAACACCTTAGGATATTATAGTACATGAAACATAACTTCAAAGGATCTTGACCCGTTTATTACACTTCGGAAGATGAGGCATACATGTGATGCATATTTTCTCGCAATCGCAACACATGTTTCACTACGAAGTCTATCAAAGGATTTCAGGAAGTTTGTGGTGGAACTGTCAGTTGTTGCAATTCCACGCATATATCAGAAGGCTATGTGAGACTATTCGAGACTATTCAATAATATCTTATCATGGAGGAGGAGATGGATGCATTGTGAGTACGTGATACATGGAGTTTGGTTACTGCTCCAACAGGGGCTTCTGTAGTTGGGTTACAAATGGATCTTTATTGTGAAGCAAAGATCACATGGCGGGTCTGATATTTACATGGTTAGACTTGTGGCACGTGGTTCATTCAAATATATGGAGTGGACTATCAGGATTCATTCTCCCTTGTGGCTCCTTAGTGAACTCTTAGGATCATTTCTTTGTTGATATGCTATAGTATGTTAAGAATGCTTTCTTGTATGATGACTTGTAGGAGGAGGTCTATATGCAATAACCACTGGGTTCGCTACTGAGGAGTGTCAGAAGATATGCAGACTTCATAAGGCTATCCATGGCCTAAGCAGAGTCTCAAAGCATGGTTCTTGAAGCTCTTGAACTTGATAGAGCAGCATGACTTCAAGAGATTGATTGCCAATCACTCTCTCTGTGTACACAGAACACAACAAGGTATTGTAGTCATTCTGGTTTACATTGATGACATCATTGTTACTGGAGATGACTTATAAGGAATTAGTGAAGCAAGGAGTTCCATGGATGTTGATGAGTCACCAAGGACCTTGACAAACTATGGTACTTTCTTCGGCTCGAGTTTGCTAGGAATCAGGGAGGTCTTATGATGACTCAAAGGAATTACGTTACATATCTCCTTTTAGAGACAAGGATGGCATATTGCAGACATGCGACTACTCTTATGGATCCCAACATGAAGCTCATGATGATAATACATATGTGATAGACAAGAGGGGGAGGTTGTTGGGAAACTTTTCTAGGTGACTATTACAAAACCATATATTTCTTTGTAGTGAACAAAGTCGGTCAGTTTATAGAGAAGCAACCACATCATGCTCATGTGGATACAATCTACATGATCCTAATGTATATAAAGTCTTCTCCAGGTACAAGATTTATGTTCAGCAGAGGGACATCACTTACCATCACGACCTGTTAAAATGTTGACTATGCACGATGCCTTAAAGATAGAAGTCTACCTCTAGATTTACAGTCTTCATAGGGAGTTCATTGGTCTCGTGGCAAAGCAAGAAGCAAACCATGATTGTCAAGTCGAGTGCTGAACTTGAATACAAAGCTACGATGCAGGGGAGCACAAAGATGACGTGGATCATATTTGTTCTGACTGACCTAGCTATTGACACACTTCTTCCCATGCAATTGATATGTGTGACAATCAGGATGCATTATCCATTGCCAACAATCTAGCATTCCATGAGAGGACTAAATACATCTAGATAGACCGCTATTAGACGCGAGACATGATACAACATGTTTTCATCTCTACTTCCCACACCATCTTAGGGGAACAAACGATAGATTTTTTCACCAAAGACCTATCAACGAGGGGCATACCAGAAGTGTTGTTCCAAGTTAAGCATGTCCATCTTAATGGGGAGTGTTGAGAGCAATTTGCAATTGCAATTTTGTATTTCCTTCTATTGTAATTTACGTTTTGTTTATTTTGACCTCAATGATTTCTCCTCTCTATATAAGAAAGCAATATTGCCTCATGAATAAACAAGTTCTCCATTTCTCTCTACAATCCACATCGACATGTATGACATGGTTGATCAAGCTAAAATAATCCTTTTCCACTATAAACTCCACAATCTCTGACATTCAATGTTCCTAATTATCATGCACGAGGTCATGTTCTAGCTTCAACACCTCCATAAGCTACATAAGATCTCATAGTCGCTGATTTGAAAGTTGATTCACCGTTATAGCACCCATGTTTCTCTGCCATGGCATAAACTAACCAAAAATAAAACAATATGCCAATCCACGTGATCAACCACGAGAAAAGGAGTTGTCTCCGACAACATCACAACCACCCCCTTCTAAAACCATGAAAGGATGTCTAGCCTGAACCAAGGAAGGCTCGAGGAAACCATGAATCCTTGGTAGATTCTCTCATAAGTCAATATAATGTGCACCATCCACTTCATTAGTAGTAGTACCTTATTCGTCTCATGTAAAGAAACTAGTTTAAAGAGAATATTCCAACCTATCAAAGTGATACTCGTGCTTTCTTTTTTGAATGAGGACCTAAATCACTTTCGATGAGGCCCTCAAGCCTTTGTTGAATTCTTGTCATCATCTTGCATATTGATAGAAAGTCCACAAAAATTGTTGACAAAATGGAGCATGGGAGAAGTAATCTCCCCAGAGGAATCACTAACATCCACTTCATTTTCTTTAACATAGGGCTAGTCCGATGACTATGGTATATCATTTAAAGAAGGTAGCCACGGGTATATGATGAATCTGCATTTCATCATCTTTGTTCATTTATTTTAGCTTAAAATCCCTTATAAAACACATGTATATTGTTAGAGTTATTAGATTTACATTTATGTTCGTAACCCTTCGAGTTGCATAACCCCCGTGACCCTTCGGGTTCCGTAACCCTTGTACTCTCTAGGGTTTTCTCTCTATATAAGAGACCCTAGCTCTATGGACCAAACAATCTCATCCGTTCCTCTTCTCCACATGGTATCAGAGCGACGATCCTAGATCGAAGCCTAATACCCTAAATCCACCGCCACTACCAACCCTCTCTCCGCCAACAAGGAGAGAGGGTTGGACCTCATGTATCTCTTGTGGATTCGATGGTCTCACGCAAGGCAGTCCGAGTTCCCAAGAACACCAGCTACCACCTCCAGCGACATCTAAAGCGTCGTCCAAGGCTCTAGCAGCTCCAGTCGCACCTCCTGCATCGTCGACACCACCTGTAGCCCCACCCTCTCCAACAACCCATGTTTCACCACGACTTTAGAGAAGATCGTGCAGACCAGGTAGCGATCATTCTCGATCACGGAATTTGGAGAAGATGAACGGATGAGATTGTTTCATCCATAGAGCTAGGGTCTCTTATATAGAGAGAAAACCCTAGAGAGTACAAGGGTTACGAAACCCGAAGGGTCACGAGGATTATGGAACTCGAAGGGTTACGAACATAAATGTAAATCTAATAACTCTAACACTCCCCCTCAAGCTGGAGTTGAGAAAGCTACAGCTTGTAACAAAAAGAAAAAGTATACACCACATCTTCACACGATGCATCATAAGAACATATGTCCGCTGCTGGTAGAACACCTCGCTCGAGGACGGGTTTGCGGCTTTCAGGTCACCGGAACGTATCTCTACCATGCATGTAGAGTCGTTGCGATATCAGGTCACCGGAGCGTATCTCTGTCGTGCCTGCAGGTCACCGGAACATATCTCTGTCGTGCCTGGAGAAGAATCGCTATAGAAGAAGTCCAGTGCGAAGGAGTAGTCGGATCCTAAAAGAATAAGTATACGTCCTGATGAAGAAGTCGATGCTCGGTGAAGACGGATGACCTGAGTAGTAGTCTGGAGTGTTGGTCTGTCAATCGTGGTAGGATAGCAGACATCCTGAAGAATAATCTCTGGCTCCTCGTTTCTCCCATACTGATAGAATAAAGAGGGGAGAATAAAAAGTTGGGAGATACAAGTCGTGGTGAAAACAAGGATTGTTGGAGAGGGGTGGGGCTACAGGTGGTGTCGACGATGCAGGAGTTGCAGTTGGAGCTACTAGAGCTCGGGCGATGCTTTAGATGCGTTGGAGTGGTAGCTGATGTGTTGTGGACTCGGACTGCCTTGCGTGAGACCATCGAATCCACAAGCGACGCAGGAGGTTTCAGCCCTCTCTCCTTGTCGACGGGAGAGAGGGCTGGTGGTGGCGGCGGATTTAGGATATTAGGCTTCGGTGTAGGATTGTCGCTCTGATACCATGTGGATAAAAGGAATGAATGAGATGTTTATTCCATAGAGGTAGGGTCTCTTATATAGAGAGAAAACTCTATAGAGTACAAGAGTTACGGAACCCGAAGTGTCACAGGGATTACGGAATTCGAAGAGTCACAGAGGATTACAAAACCCGAAAGGTCACGGGAGGTTACGGAACCCGAAGGGTTACAAACATAAATGTAAATCTAATAACTCTAACATATATAATACTTACGCAATATTCTTACTAATTTGCATCTATGTGCAAATAGTATATATTTGTATATTATTTTAACCTAAAATAAATAAATAAATAAAATAAAATAAAAGAAAAAAGGAAGATTGTATATAGACTAACCCGAACCTCGAGAGAAGGTCAAGACTTGACCTGATCGACCAGAATAAAGTAGGGGGAAATAGGGTCCTTAATCAGAAAATCCAAAAAAATGTGTGTTGTAAATAATTCTCACTTATTTTGTGTATATCTGTATAAAACTAACACTATTTTATTTGTACATAAATTGACCTCAAATAAAATAATTTCAAAACAAAAGTTGTAAACAAAAATGTTTTCTAAATAATAAAATTGTTTGCCAAATAAAATCATGTATATAATAAAAGTAACCACATCCGGAAACAGCTATTAAGCGATAATTGAAAGATTAATTCTGGCTCCACTATGAACTCAAATTGAACCAAACTCACTTCCATTGTATTCTAAATTAAATTATCTTTAAAATGGTTGTGATTTCATAATTTTTGGAGTTACAGTTGAAAGTCATTTTTCTGGGGTGGTTTGTCAGTTTTACCATTTATTTGTATATATTGTATTTGTAAATATTTGTAAATATTTTTGCTAATTATTTCAAATAAAATAAAAATAATAAAAATTTAAAAATAAAAAAAATCCTTATTTAACCATGTATATAATGCCATATATGTATATAGTACATGTATATAGTACATGTACACAGCCTCAAATTTCGGCAGAATTCGGTTGAATTTCGGTACGTCTTCATCGTACGCAATTAACCGCACAACCGTTGTGAGACCCTCGTCGCTCCAGCGAGTTGCGCACACCGCCCCCACTCATGGAGCATCTCCTGCAGAACCGCCATCGACGGCCAGCCCCGCCGCGATCCGCTGGCCATTTCACATCCCCACTCCGCCCGCAACCACTTGCAGCACCATCCGACTTCGCCGCAGCTACCTACAACACCGAAGGCGCCACCGTTCGTCACACCGCCACCAGGAGCCCTGCAGTCCGAGCTCCTCCCCGCGCGAAGCCCTGCGCCACTGACGATTTGCCAGTTCGGACGCCTCCTTCAAACCGCTCGAATACCCACCGTCCTTGAAGCCACTGCCGCCTGCGTGCTTTGGAGAAAGGAAGAACGTGGCGTGCCTCCTCCCCTTTTTGAGCCCGTTTTGGGAGAAGAACGAAGAAGAGCAACGAAAAAATCCTAGGGGTTTTTTTTCAAAAAATGGAGAAATTACATATATATATTATACACTCGTATGTGTTTCTAAAATTACAAAAGAACCCCTGCCAACACCTAGCACGTGCAACGCATGTATTTGATGGGTAATTTGCACTTTCAACCCTTTGGTTTATTTCTATTATTTGTTTAATGCAAAACATTGATTAATTACATTTCAGTCCTCCACTAGGGTACATACCCATGCTTCGCAGCATGAAACCTTCTAAAGGGACAAACAAAGTTAGTGTTTTCACTAATTGCCTGAAAGGAATCTCGAAGAGAAGTAGAGAAGAAACAGATAAATGGTCGAATACTTTAACAATAATATAATACTTAGATGTGGAGATCTATTAATTTAAGCATCATTTGATCTAAAAATTTATGATAAATAGCAGTAATACATTTTATTTTAACGGATAAAAACAGAAAGAAAGATCCATAAGAACAATTAGAAAATACTTAAGAAGTTTTGAGAGAAAGAACAATACACATTTTACCATGAATTAGAAAGTTATAGATGTCATTGCTTTAATAGGAGATATGAGATAGGAAGAGTTGAGGAGCTTTTGCAGCTAATAAATTTTCTAGTTAAAGGTAACACTCCATTGAATAAATTAAGCATAAGTTCAGAATCACTTGTTTTCAACAAATTTAATTCACCCTGAATTGGAGTAATAAGAAAGAATGTGTTAAAGAATGACAGAATTCAAGGCAAAATGTGACTGAAATTCAGGGATGATAAGCTTGCTTCACAATATGTTTAAGCTCAGGATGCGTTATAAGTTCAGAATCAACCTCACTTCACAATATTTTTTATAACTTAGAATTCAGGGATGATCATCATCTCATCAATATAACATAATTTAAAAATATATTGTTAAACATGGGTTATACATTTAAGCTAGCAATATGTCATACATAATTAAATGAACATGATTCAATGCATATAAATAAATATAAAGCCTATATCACTTAATTCACGTAAAAAAATAATCAATCCTATAAAGTTAAAATATTTGGAATCAACAAAAGATATAAACTAGTCTTGTTTTCTAATTCATTGACTAAAAGAAAAATGGAAAAATGAATCTAAGGTCCATGTGGTTAGACATGAGTATAAAACCACGTTTAGTTACATTACATGCTAAAACACAATAGAAGGATTGATAGATTAGGGATATACCGTGAAAGAACTGTGATGATCTGGAAAATATTTTAGTCAACAATATGCTTCATTTTTATAGTTTAGGACAAGTAAATAGCAACAATTTGAAAAAAGTAAAGATCATATAAAATGGAAGAAGTGTAAATAAATAAGGGAAGAGAAAGAAATTTACCAGCTAAAAACATACATGTTTTCTTCATTAATAGTGTACCTATTACAATCGTTATTAATTAAAGTTATCATACCAACATGAATAAAATAACCAAACAAATATAGTTGCAAATCACACCACATTTATATCTTGCGTGCATAGGGAAAAAAACATAAAAGTAAAAGGGCTCAAAATAAAAACAGACAAATACCTTGCATAAGGTGAACAGTTATAAACAAAATTGCAAATTAAGCAATCTCTTACTGTCAACGACCTTCTTTTACCCATATTATAAAAAATAAAATCCTCAATTGCGTACCTTTGGATTCGCGTGTTGTTCTTCAAAAGATTGCATTAGAAGAAGCTAAAAACGTTGAGAGTTTTAGTAGAACAGAGACTTTTCTTAATCTCATCAAGAGAAGTTATGTTGCCTTTGGGTTTGAGCTCATCTCGTCTTCCACTTCAAGTTCACCACTATGGCCAAACTTATCATCACTGTCACCCTGACAATGACGTCGAGAAGGACCCACAACTTGCGCTTCCTCGACGACTCACCTCTGCTAGAGGATCCTGTCATGGTCGTGGACCGGCAGGGGCCTCTTACCATAGAATGACGCTAGGTGCTGGAACCTCTCATCCACCAGTGGCGAGGAGAGGTGTTCATCGAGGTGTTCATCAAAGTGCTAGAGAGAAGCTTCCCCACCAACTTGTTCCCTGATACGTCCACAACGACCTGCCAGAGAATGCATTGCGAGAGAGATTTATGTGGCAGATCAGCGAGGTTGTTCCCGAGGTCGAGTTGCTAGATGTTGGAGAGATCGTAGAGATTTGGGTGAAACTCACAATGGAGATGGAGGAAATGTCGAGTCTTTCGAGGTTTGGGAGCCTGAGGAGCTGCGACGGGAGGGAGCAATTAATGTGGTTGGAGGAGAGGTCGAGGTAGGAGAGGAGGCTGAGGTGGGAGAGGAAGGGAGGAATAGCTCGCATAGGCTACTGGAGGAGAGGGAGAGGGTGGTGAGCTCGGGGAGACGGTCGAGGGTGGTGAAATTGGTGTGACACAGAAAGAGAGAGGCAGAGGGAGCAAAAAAGAGGGCCTATTCAGGGGCACCTGTCGAACCAAGAATAAATGCATGTTGAAATGTGATGAAGGGTACTCAGTACGTATAGGGAGATACGAAGAGGAATGAGGAAGCTTTCCGCGGGGAGTGCTGGGAGAGCTCTCTCCACGGAGCTCCACGTGTCAGCAGAGCTAGGAAAAACGAAGGTTTAACTATGTATATAGATTTCCAAAAATTCATTTTGCTTGATCTTTTCATTAAAATAAATGTTTTTATTGCTCTAAAAATTTTAAAAAAATTGCGTGATCATTTGCCGTGTGTCTTGTTATAGTGTAAATTTTTCATTGCATTTTCTTTTCATTTGATATAATTAAAAAATAAAAAAACATTATCATTTTCTCTTCCTGAAATTCAAAAATTCATAAAAATACAAATATTGCTCTAAAAATTCCAAAAAATTACATTAGTTTTATTTTATTATCTTTTAATTACTGTCCAATTTTTGCGCACTAATAATTTATAAAATCCAAAAAAAATGTAAAATAATCAAAATCTTATAAAAAACATAAAAAGTATAGAAAATCCAAAAATAGTGATTTTAGTTCATGTGTGTAGATATTTAACTCTATTTTAGCAGAAAAATAGTTGCCAGGAGTTTTGGGCAATTAAAATATTTTTAAGTTAGAAATTACTCCAGGTTGTGCACTGTTTGTCATTTCTGCCACTGTTTGATTTTTAGAAAAATACAAAAACATCTAAAATTTCTACAAAAATTCTCAAAAATATTTCAAAGCTTTTAAAATCCAAAAATATTTTCTCGAGTATTTCTGATATAATTGAAAAATACAAAAAGAGTGTGGTGTGCGTATTTCTTCGCTTGTGCATATTATTCCTTATTTGAAATTTTTAAAAAAATTCAAAATTAAAATCACAAAAAAATTGAAAATCATAAAATAAAAAATAATAATTTCAAAAAAATTTAAAAATTAAAAACGAGAAAAACTCCACAATAACCAAGGATAGTTTGCATTCAAGAATTTCTTTTTTCTTTTAATTGATTTTTTGTCGATTATTCGAATAACCCTCGGGAATGGTAGCCTCCCTGAGTTCGATCCTGTCCGTTATACAGGTAAATAAGTAGCGAAAATTTCTCTTGCTCCACCTTATTCTTTGTAATTATTTCAGCTCGAGAAAGAAAAAATTTGATTGTTTGTTGCGGGATATTTGGGTTGCAACGACCATTGCGTATTGGTTTTCATATCAATAATTTAAAACCTCAAAAAACTCGCACAACAAAATGATGCCGTTGTCGAGGAGGCACGGCGAGGGTAGTTAGGTTTCTCTTTTGACCTGCTATTCTTGGTTGTAAATAATTTTGCCACATTATTTCATCGTTCGTATCCACTGCGTTTATTTCATTATTTGTGCTCATATTCTTATACTTGTGTTTCTTACACATTCTCTCTTTTCTTTTTCTTGCGAGGGCCCCGGAGCGAAGGAGACGATTCTAGGAGAGCCGAAGCACCCAAGTGAAGCGGATGCAGCTTGATTCATCTCGAAGCTGCAGGAGAGCGCAGGAGGAGAAGAAGATTTTGAGAGAGACCATCATTTGGAGCATAGATAGTCTTTTTTTATTTATTTCAACATTTGAAATCTGTAAACGGACATTCATTTGTTGCAGGGTCTGTTTCGCCAAGTGGTGGTGCACCTGGTGGATCTCACCGGATTTATTTTCATCGCCTTATTTTTCTGTTTCACGCAGATTTCGTGAGCTACCTATCGATTGCTTTAATTAATTTACTTGAGGTAGGTAATTAATTAGGTCCAAACACCCTAAACAAGAATTTATGTACCTATAAAATAGAGTGTAATTGAACTTAGTCAAATTTAATTACTTCTTACCCGTTAATAGAAGCTATCAATTAGGACGGTTCACTTGCATCATATAGGTTAGTTTATTTTTCTGTATTAAATTTCTGCGCGGATCACTCTGCATGTAGAGTGTTGGAGACAAGGTACGCATCTCTAACCCCGGCATGTATCATTGTTTTTAATCGCGCATTGGCATTTTCAATCTCCTTCTTTATTTTCACTCACATAAGTTAAAAATGAAATTGGACACTCGATAGGTGATTCATTGAAAATATTTAAACCAAGTGACAATTGCCTAAAATTTGGGAATGCTAAAGAAAACTCGACCCTAAATAAACATAAAGAAAAATCATCATTTGGGGGAGAGTAACCCCCTCATTGTTTCGTTTGTATGCAGCGAGAAAGCGACCCGCACACTAGGATAGAGCCATGCCTGAACTCTTTTCAGACTACTGTCTTGGGGTTAGTCGTTCTCCGGTGAGGATCTCTCCGAGTAGCCGGTAAATGATCCGCGACCTTTTTAGCAGATTGAATTGATCGGGTAGACGGTAAATAGTCAATTCATATTGTTTGGGAAAGATCTAACTTTGGGATTGAGCCAATCATCAGGGAGCATCGGGTTCCTAACAGCTCGCTTAACCACTCTGATAGATTGATTTCTCACCAAACTCTAAAATTTGATAAGATAATTGACCTAACCTTCACAGACTTCACATTACATTGAGTTGGTGAACTGGGGGTTTGTATTGTGTTTGATTGCTAGTGATAAAGATCCTTCTACGCAATTTGTGTCTTCATTTACTTTCATTCTTGCATTAACCTTCGTGCACTCGCATCCTGCCTATTAATTTCGAAGATGTCGGACCGGAGTATTTCTCATTCGAACTTTGTGAACTCATTCTATGCTCCGAGTCATTCACCTTCTATCCGGGGAGACTCACTTCACGAATATTCCTCTTTCTCCACTTCAACCTTCATAACATCCATCAATACACTATTTGAGATTGACTTTCATCTCGAATTAATATCTTAGACTCCATCAATTCTGAACACTAATCGAGTGTCATGCACATTTTCAGAGTCAGACGCCGAACACTTGATGCCACCAAAGGGAAAGGGAACCATGTCGGAGCAGAGAGAGATCAATAGCACCATGTTAGCCTCCATTCAGTCAATTCAAGCCCCTTTAACAGAGCAGGCTAATTTTCAGACCATATTGAGAGATATGATTCTCGAGCTCAGACCGGAAAGAGAAGATAGGAGAGAGGGGGATAACAGAAATCCTGAAGGAGGGAATGGGAGAGAAGAACCTCACATAAAACCTGGGGCCAAGCCTACATTAAAGGATGCTTATAATCCAGGGGCAAGACAGAAAAATTCTTGGATACAAATCCCTGCGGTTCATGGGCATTTTGAGCTTAAGCCCACTATTTTACCTCTTCTCCCAATATTCCATGAAAATATTAATTAAAAATCTTATATACACCTCCAGCAGTTCGATCGCATTTGTGGAACAGTACACTACCCAAATGTCCCATTAGGTGTAGTGCAGATGACCGCCTTTCCATTCAGTCTAATGGGAAAAGCTTTATATTGGTTAAATCACTTGGGGAAGGTTGTCACTACTTGGGAAGAGTTAAGGTCCGCATTTCTGAACAAATATTACCCGCTCGGACAACTCAACCAAATGTGATCCTTGATTGCAAATTGCTTCCAGAGGCCCCAAGAGCCTATTCACGAGGCGTAGAAAAGATTCAAAGATCTGACGGAGAAATGCTCCCATCATGATGTTCCAAAGGCCAGCCTTGTACAAAATTTCTTTGGGGTTTAAGCATAGAGAATAGAAGCTGGTACATGCCGCTTGTGGGGGGAGCCATTTCAACAAGGACGAGGATGTCCTTTATCAAATTTTTTAGGAGATGACGAAGAGTTCAGCAACTCTTTCTTCTTCACGTGCTTTTCAGAAGCACCCCATCACCGCCCCTGACGACATCACACGAAGTGGATAGGGTGGACAGCTCTGACCTGACCATTATTGAAAACCACCTATCCAAAATGGATATTATTGAGAAACGATCCAATGAGCTTGAGAAGCTTCAAATGATTGAGCAGAGGACAAAGAACCTGGATAAGCTGGATGAGATAACAAAGCACCTAGAGCTTCTTGTGAGTAAAATAAGTGCAGTTCACAGTATAAGAGCAGTAGTTGATACCTCTACTAGGGAGCAGACTTCTTCCACCCAGCAGAGTAGTGGAGGACCATCCACAGTTCAGCACGTCTACTATGTGCAGTCTCCTGATCAGGTTCAACAGCATTCACATCAGATAATTCCATACCAACAGGAAGTAGCCTCTATTCCTAAGCAACAATCTCTACCTCTTTCTGTCATTCAGAAGGTGAGCGATATCTGATTCGACCGTGAGCGAAACCAGCCCCGTCCATCAGACCAAGGTCAGTTGGGTTCACAACTGGGTCAGAGACCCACCCACCAACTTCAGGGAGGCAGACAACAACATTACCAGCACTAGTAGTTCCAGCCTCATTATCAGTCTCCACTACAGTTCCAAAATTGGAGACAAGGCCAGCCACAACAATAGTCTATGTATTTTCCTCATCCTAACCAACAACAGGTTGTATATTATGGATAATATCCTCCCCCTCTTCCTCATTATCAGAATCCGTATGGTTACCAACAGCTTCCGTACTACCAGTCTCAGTGATAGCCAGTCAATGAGCAACCTGAGACCCCTTCAGTTAACCCAGCACTTGACCAACTTGCATTGCTCATGAAGAACATGAATAAACTGACTCAGCGGATCGATGACCTGGCCACCACCAAGACACTGATTTCAGCACAGGTCGAAACCAACCCCAACAACTTCAGACGCAAGGAGCAGGTAGTCAATAACCCACCCACCCCCGAGACAGGTATGTCCCTTGATTTTACATGTCTATCTTATGCCATTCATCTCAGGAGCGGTAGGAGATTGCAACCACCTATACACCAGTTGGGGTTACGAGATCGAACCACTAAGAGAGCATCATCTTCTACAGCAGTCGAGAGGACCAGTGTAGCAGCACCCAAGTCTGGAGTTTCACCGCCTTCACCTCCACCTTCACCAGACAGATGTAGATCACCATCAACAAGGGAGAATATACCAGTCGTAGATTCTTCCTCTTCGCCAACAACATCATTACGTTCTGTTTTAGATTCTGTTTTTCCTTCACCTGATTTGGACAACACTGTACAGACTGATTCTGGTTGTCCTTTTGTACATGATTCTACTCTGAATAATGGAAATGAACGTTTACATGATTATTCTGATTCCGTGCCATTTCTTTCTGCTCTTAGATCTAAAAAAATAAAAAATAAAAAAACAACCATATATGATCCTGGAGTGGTTGAGATCTTACAGAACATCTTTTTAAAGAAGCCACTAATTAAGCCCATGGAATATATGCCTACAGTAAAAAAGGAAATGAAAGAGGCATGTACACAAAAGCGTTAATCAATGAAGAACAGACGAAAGGAAATCGAAAAACACATCCTGACCATGACCACAGTTCATGCTATCAGTAACTCCTACCTAAAAAAAGACAAGGTAGCACCTCGCATCCGTTGCCATATCTTTGATCAGGGATTTGATCGTACTCTTCTCGATAGCAGTTCCTCCATTAATCTCATGCATTCCTCTTTACTATCTGAATTTCGGTTAGGGCCTCTTAAAACAACCGGGATGATCCTTCAGTTTGATGATAGATCGATTAAGAGGCCAAGAGGCATTTTAGAGGGCACTATTGTAACGGTGCAAGGAATGAAATTCTCTGTAGATTTTGTTGTCATGGATATGGACACACCTGCACAGTTACTCTATACCACGATCTAGGTCGATTGTTCCTCTGAA
This sequence comes from Ottelia alismoides, assembly GCA_037367405.1. Classification (NCBI taxonomy): domain Eukaryota; kingdom Viridiplantae; phylum Streptophyta; class Magnoliopsida; order Alismatales; family Hydrocharitaceae; genus Ottelia; species Ottelia alismoides. The sequence continues at coordinate 984,760 of JAZKJV010003140.1, read as the reverse complement.
CGACCGAAGCAGCAGCTGATTATGGTACTGGAGAGATCATCTTTCACTCTCACAGTGACAAGGTGAATGATTTCTGATCCTAAATCATCACCGCCACCTGCAGCAAATGAGACAGAGGAAGTTATATCAGAGCCAGATGATTGTGATTTTCTTGATGAATTGCAAGAGACCGATCTTTTCACTGATTTTATAGATACCCAGGAGTTCCTTTCCCAAAAGGACTTTATGGAAAGCACAATCGACATGAGTTCCCTTGGTGGTCTAATTGAGCTAGTTGTTGATGGACAGTTTGAGCTGATTTCTGAGGATCAATCTGAGTTTTTAGAGGCGCCTTCTGATATTCCTTTTATACACTTTTCAGAGATTACTGATGATAGGCCTCATTCTGAGAGTTCTGAAGTACATATATCTGAGTCGTATGTTGAATTTCCTGATTTATGCACAGGATGAGAGATATCTTTCTGAGATTATTATCGAGATATCTGAACCATTAATTGATAAATGTTGAACACCCTGATGAGCCCCTCCTTTCTGAGCAGAGATCATTCATTGCAGATCTATCAGAGATTTTACTTGTTGAGCTGTTAGTAGCCAAGGTGGACAGTCCACAGATTACAGATTATATGCCGTGTACCAGTGCCGTAGCAGAGGTTATTGTAGTCTCGATTCATACCCCACCTGAGCTCAAGGTTTTACCATCAACGTTGAAATATGTCTTCCTTGCGGGACCCCTCCAAATGTTTCTGGTCATCCTCAATTCGCAGCTGACCGCTGAACAAGAATCTCACGTACTAGAGGTTCTTGAGAGAAACTGCAAGGCCATAGGATAGAATATCTCAGATCTCCGTGGGATTAACCCGGCTTTGTGCTCGTATCATATCTACCTAGAGGATGATTGTAAACCCTCCCGTGAATGTCAGCGTCGTCTAAATCCAAATCTAAGGGAGATTGTCATGAAGGGGATCAGAAAATGGTGTGATGCTGGCTTTATATCCCATTTAGGATTCCAAGTGACTCAGCCCTTTACATGTGGTTCCGAAGAAATCCGGGATTACTATCGTAAAGAATGACCGTAGTGAGGAGATTCCGACCCGAGTACCTACTTCATGGCATGTCTATGTAGATTACCGACACCTGAACTCAGCTACCTAGAAGGATCACTTTCCCATGTCTTTTATTGATCAGATTATAGAGAGGTTGACATGAAAAGAGTTCTTTTGTTTCTTGGATGGGCACTCGAGATACAACCAAGTTGCTATCGCTCCTGAGGATCAGCAGAAAACTACTTTTACTTGTCCGTTTGGCACCTACACCTTTAGACGGATGCCCTTTGGATTGTGTAACGACCCCGCTACATTCCAAAGGTGTATGTTGGTCATTTTTGCCGACATGGTGGGTAGTTTCCTTGAGATCTTCATGGGCGATTTCTCGATCTACGAGGATAGTTTTGACACATGTCTTGATCATTAAGACCGAGTTCTTCAACGTTGTTGTGAGGTAAACCTAGTGCTCTCGTGGGAGAAGAGTCACTTTACGGTGACTAATGGGATTGTATTGGGCCATGTCATCTCCAAGCATAGTATAGAGCTTGACCCGGCTAAGATTGATGTGATTTTTAAGTTAGAGATACCGCAGAATTTGAAGCAGTTGAGGTCATTTCTAGGACACGTAGGATTCTATAGACGATTCATAAAGGACTTCAACAAGATCGCTATACCTTTGATTGAGCTTCTGTGTAAGGAGAGTGAGTTTGTTGTCGATGAGAAAGTCCTCTTTGCATTCAATCATATGAAAAAGATGATTACTAGTGCTCCTGTCTTAAAACCACCTGATTGGTCTCTTCCTTTCGAGATCATGACGAACGCCTCAAATTTCATAGTTGGAACTGTTTTAGGACAGAGAAGGGACGGGATACCATTTGCTATACATTATGCTGGCAAGACTCTGGATGAAGTACAGCAAAATTATACAGTTACAAAGAAGGAGATGTTAGCAGTTGTGTTTGGATTAGAGAAGTTCAAATCTTACCTCATCGGTTCCCATGTTATTGTATACACGGATCACATACCATACGATACTTGCAGGCAAAGAAGGAAGCCAAACCACTTTATCAGATGGATCATTTTTCTCCAGGAGTTTGATTTAGAGATTCGAGATAAACCTGTAGTGAAAAATGTTATGGCAGATCACCTTTCCTGTATCACGGATGCAGAGACCTCTGAGCAGAACATGATCCCTATTTTCGAAACCTTTCCAGATGAGGCCATTTTGTCTGTGGACTTACTCCCATGGTATGTTGATATTGTAAACTATCTTATCTCCAAGAAAGTTCCACAAGATTGGCCGATGTATAAAGTAGACAGATTTCTGTCAGAGGTTCAATATTACCAGTGGGAGGATCTGTACCTATTTCGCGAGGGTGTGGATTGTATCTGGAGAAGGTGCATTCCTCAGGAGGAACACATTGTGTACTTGAGCACAGTCCCAAATTAAAATTTGGTGGACATCATTTGGGGAAACTCACGGCAGCTAAGGTTTTACAGAGGGGCCTATGGTGGCCTACATTGTTTAAGGATGTTAAAGAGTATGTTCGAGGTTGTACTGACTGTCAAAAAATGGGAGGAACCGTTGGTTCCAAAGATACCATGCCCCTAAGATACATACAGATTTCTGATGTTTTTGATTCTTGGGGTATAGACTTCATGGGCCCATTTCCTGTCTGTCAGGGATTTCAGTACATTCTGCTCGCCATGGATTATGTTAGTCGACGGGTGGAGGCTATCCACACCCGAGCCGCAGATAGTCGTACAGTGTGTTCCTATGGTTCGAGAATCCCAAAATATTGATTTGAGATGGGGGAAGCCATCTCATTAATAGAGAAGTAAAGAAGCTTATGAAGGAATACGCCATTGAGTACAGAGTTGTGTCTCCTTACCACGGTCAGACTAATGACTTGGCAAAAATTTCAAATAGGGAAATAAAGACGATATGGTAAAAACTTGTACGTCCAGATAAGAAGAATTGGTCATAGATGCTTGATTCGGTTCTATGGACTTATTGGACGACGTACAAGTCTCCTTTGGGTATGTCTCCCTAAAGATTGGTGTATGGAAAGCATTGGCAACTGCCAGTGGAATTAATTCACAAATCTTTATGAGCACTCCATGTATGAAATCTTGATTATGAGAAAGCAGGAAAAAAACAAGAAGTTAGATTTGAATAGATTACTGGAATTCCAAGACTTTGCATATGATAACTCACTCATGCATAAGGAAGGAGAAAGTCAAGCTTTGGCATGATAAACACATTGGAAGGTAGACTTTCTCTCCTGATCAGAAAGTTAGGTTATTTGATGCTAAGTTGAAGCTGTTTCCAGGAAAATTGAAAAGCAAATGGTCAGGACCGTTCATCGTTAGAGCTGTGCGTGACAATGGTAGTATTGCCATATCTAGGTTGTCATCTGATGCACAACCATTTGTTGTGAACGGACAGTTGCTGAAGCCATATCTAGATCATGATACATTCTCGTCTGTCAATGATTCTATATATGCGGTATCAGACGATGATCTTTTGATTTCATCTTCTGCATCTGGTGTCTGATACATGAGCTGACTGCCTCTTGTATATCCTTTTGTTTCATTCTTTATTCTCCCGTTTTATCGTTCACCCCTATTCAGTGTGTATATATGCTATACTTGGGATGTGCTTTATCCTAAGTATAGGGAGGGTGAAGGATTTGTGTTGTTCATATTCGTTCTGTTCATCACTCATGTTGTTGCCCATACTTAGGGATACTCTACCCTAAGTATAGGGAAAGTGATGTTGTTCATATCGTTCTATTTTTTGTGTTTTCCATTGAGTCCATATACTCTCTTCATCGGTTTTCCCTTTTGTACAATCTGCTATACTTAGGATTACTTGATCCTAAGTATAGAGGGATCACCGACTTCTCTTCTTTTCATCTTTTCTTTGAGTCGTTGTAGCATAGGAGTTGTTTCACTTTTCTATACTTAGCACGAATTATGTCTTTCTTTGTCGCTCTCTGATCACTATGAGGACATAGTTCGAGCTAAGTATAGGGGGGTGTCGTATGTATTGTGTATATACTTTAGACATAACTCGTATCTTTAATATGATTATTTTGGAGATATGTATATAATTTCATAAAATGCATGTGTGTATAAAAACATAAAAAACTAACTAAAAACAACAAAAAAACTAAAAAAAAACAAAACAAAAAACTCAAAAACATTTCCTTCTTGTATATACTTGTATATATTTTACTAACCCTTTTCTCCTAAAAAATCTCTAAAAATTACAAAATCAAAAGTATATAAAAATTTGCATAATTCAAAAAAACTTTCTTTCCACATCTGCATTTTTTTCTAAAATAAATCCATAAAAAGTTCAAAATTAGATATTTGTTTCAAAAAAATCTTTCTTTTTACATTTGCATCATTTAAAAAAACATAAAAAGTTCAAAATTGGAAAATTGTTTAAAAAAATGCTTTCTTTGCATTGTACATAATTCTTTCATTTGCATGTGCATCTTTCAGGATAGTATTGACATTTAAACTATGTCTGGAACAAACTTAAAGAATGGAGTTTAGTTGGACCTTAATCCGCTTAATTTAAGAGGAATCTTATAAGAAATCGAGTTAACACTTTTCAGGTCCTAGTGACTTGGTTTTTTAAGTCCATAAGACTATGTTCACATGTCATCTTTAGTATTCTAAGTATAATATTTAACAATACACATGATTCTTTCATACCGTGGTTTATCTTGGACAAGCACTTTACACGTAGCTCTTCATGGAGGAGGTAGTGAGGAGGTAGAATCTTTTGGCTCGGGGTAGCATACGATGGTAGTACATCTAGGCGGAACCTCCCGTCTTCCTCTAGGGAGGAAAGTGTATATCAACATGGTCTAGCGATGTTGAGGTCTAAAGACAGGATGCTGTGGGGTTGCAATAATGCTTCAAAAGAGGGATAGTCTACTGGCTCAAGAGGAAAAACTCCTTAAGTACATGTTGCACCTTTTATATATTTTCAAAAAAAAGAGGAAAAATGCATAATCTCCAAAAGTTGACAGGCTGATTGAAAAGTAAAATGCCTGCCGGAGTGTATATACGAGGATAAAAAATAATAATAATAAGAGCTTCAAAGTCAAATTTTTGTAAGCTTGCTAAGTCAAAACTTTTCATTGGGAAAGGAAATAGAGAGATCACTTTGGGTGATCTAGCTAGTAGTGAAAGTTACTTGAATCGTGCAAGTTATAGATGGATACAAAGAAAGGAAGTAGAGGAGGCTTTAAAGGTTATGAAACCCGAGAAAGGTGTAGGACCGCATGACATCCCTGTAGAAGTATGGAGAGTTTTAGGTGAGCGCGGTTTGACTTGGCTTACGAATCTATTCAATGTTATTTGGCGAAGCAAGAAAATGCCTAAAGATTTGAGGAGGAGTATCGTGGTGTCTCTTTATAAGAATAAAAGAGACATTCAAAATTGTTCAAATTATAGAGGTATCAAGCTGATGAATCACACTATCAAAATTTGGGAACGTGTGATCGAAAGAAGGTTGAGGCAAGTTTCCAACGTAAAAGAAAACCAATTCGGATTCATGCCAGGTCGCTCAACGATTGAAGCCATCCATTTGTTGAGGAGAACAATGGAGATTTATAGACCTAAAAGGAAGAACCTCCATATGATCTTTATTGATTTGGAGAATGCTTATGATTCTGTGCCACAAGAGATATTGTGGAGAGTTTTGAAGAAGAGATATGTAACTGCCCTATACATTAACCTCAAAAAGAACATGTATGATAGGGCTTTATCTTGTGTAAGGACCCCGTCTGGGAAGACTGGATATTTTGACATCAACATTGGTTTACATTAAGGTTCTGCTTTGAGTCCATTTCTTTTTACTTTGATTATGGACGAGTTGACAAGTCACATTTAGGATGAGTTACCTTGGTGTATGTTATTTGCTGATGACATTGTGTTACTTGACGAAACTAGAGATGGAGTAAATGAGAAGCTTGAGGTTTGAAGACGTGAGTTGGAGACTGAAGGATTTCGTATAAGTAGGGCTAAGACGGAATATATGGAATGCACCTTTGATGGAAGCAATGGTGAAGGAATCGATGTGAAGATTGGTGATGATAACATTCAGAAGAGATATTCCTATAGATATCAGGGATCTATTCTGCAACATGATGGGGAAATTGATGGAGATGTTACTAAAAGAATAAATGCAGGCTGGCTAAAGTGGAGAGGAGCCTCTGCTGTTCTCTGCGATAAGAAAATTCTTTTAAAAATTAAAGGAAAGTTTTACAAAGCAGCTGTGAGACCTGCTATGCTTTATGGATCTTAATGTTGGCCTGTGAACCATAGACATGTGCAGAGGATGAATGTAGCAGAAATGAAAATGCTAAGGTGGATGTGTGGACACACATGTAAAGATCGAATTCGGAATGATGCAATCAGAAAGAAAGTTGGTGTAGCTCCGATCGATGATAAGATGCGAGAAAACTGCTTAAGATGGTTTGGACATTTGCAAAGAAGATCGGCCGATGCACCAGTTAGGAGATGCGAGTATTGGGATGTTGAGTCGGCTAAGAGAGGGCGAGGACGATCCAAGAAATATTGGAAAGAGACCATACGGAGGGATCTTAGTTTTGTGGATATAGCCCGGGATTGATCCAAGATAGATCTGAATGGAGGCGAAGAATCCATGTAGCCGACCCTACTTAATTGTGGGAAAAGGCTTTGTTGTTGTCGTTGTTGCAGCGGATGACTTGGCTACACTGGTCATGCATCTAAGGATAGGTAGCTACACTGGTTACCGTCTATTCTTTTCCCCATCCCCTCTGCTTGAGCTGGTTGTACTTGAACTTAGAAGGGAATATCCCCGCTCCTTAAGGAAAGAGTTGCAAGACCAGAGAATTAGAATTACCTTGTTGAGGGATGTTGTTTCTTTGCTATTTTTGAGATGGGGAGCTATATCTCACTTACACCGTACAAGTAAAGATTCATAGTTATAAGAATTTGTGTATGTAGACTTGTTCTGACCTTACTGTTGAGGTAACCTAAATAGGAGTCTTGTGGAACTTAGAGACTATTAGGTTTTAAATCCGATTTCCCATTAAGGTTCCTCCACACTAATAATCTAAAGGTCTGACATAGCTCCAAACTACAATATTATGAAGATAAGTTTAATACTCAATATTGTTCTAACTTCTTTATTTTTCCTTCCTTTTTTTCTTTTATTCACTTATTCTTTCAAATAAGTGTTTGCTAAGGGACTAGCAAAGGTAAAGCATAGGGGGATGATGAATCTACATTTCATCATCATTATTCATTTATTTTAGCTTAAAATCCCTTATAAAACATCTGTATATAATACTTACGTCATATTCTTACTAATTTGCATCTGTGTGTAAATATTGTATATTTGTATATTATTTTAACCTAAAATAAATAAATAAAGGAAAATAAAAAAAGAAAAAAAGGATTATATATGTAACAGATAAAGGCTAACCGAACCCCGAGAGAAGGTCAAGACTTGACCTGATCGACCAGGAATAAAGTGGGGGGAGATAGGATTCTTAATCAGAAAATCCAAAAAAATGTGTGTTGTATTTAATTCTCACTTATTTTGTGTATATCGGTATAAAAATAACACTATTTTATTTGTACATAAATTGACCTCAAATAAAATAATTTTTAAAACAAAAGTTGTAAATAAAAATATTTTCTAAATAATAAAAATATTTGCCAAATAAAATCGTGTATATAATAAAAGTAACCACATCCGAAAAAAGCCATTAAGCGATAAATAAAAGATTAATTCCGACTTCATATGAACTCAAATTGAACCAAACCCACTTCTATTGTATTCTAAATTAAATTATCGTTAAAATGACTGTAATTTCATAATTTTTGAAGTTGCGGTTGAAAAGTCGGTTTTCTGGAGTGGTTTGTGCAATTTTACCATTTATTTGTACATATTGTACTTGTAAATATTTGTAAATAATTTTTATTAATTATTTAGAATAAAAATAAGAAAATAAGAAAATTTTTAAAACAAAAAAATCCTTATTTAACCAAATATACAATGTCATATATGTATATAGTATATATATAGTTAATTTTCTTAAATAACTACCACCAAAAATTAAAAAATTAACATTTATTTTTTAAATTAATAAAGTGACGAAAATATAAAAATTAGTAATTTTTGTAAATATTTTTTAACACTAATTACTTTTCTTATCTTTATCTCATTTCAAATTTGTTCTCTTATCTTTATTCAAAATTTTAAAAATTCAAACTCCTTTATCTATTTATATGGCTTCTCCAATCTCATTTCAACTTGAACAATCATTGATGAGAGGAGATAGATCTTCGAGAGTCTTCTCGTGGGTATTTAGCCTCCGAGCCGTCCGGTGAGAGCGAGTCGACCTTCATTGAGGCGATTAAGGTCTTTTTCACTCCGAAGGTGAGATCCGCATTCTCTCTTATTTTTATCTTACATTAATCTTAGTTTTATTTCTCGCATTTTTAATTCGTCATCATTTTTTCTCTAGATTTTAGAATTCATCACACTTTTATCTAACTCTGATCCGATTTTTCACCTTCACATCTCGATCTATTCGCCTTCTTATTCTACCTCACGCAATCTTCTAACTCCGGCCGCGTATGGTGGTCGGAGATGCGGATTCGATCCACATCGCAAGGATCCACATCCACTCACATCTCCGTTTGATTTTTAGCCTTTCGAATAATCGGGACTGAGCCGTCGTGCTCGGGTCCTCATTTGTTTATAAACAAAAAATTGATTAAAATATACATAACCTTTCTTTCTAACATTTGTTTTGCAGGATTATCTAAAAAACAAAAAAACAAAAAAATAAAAATAAAAAAAGTGTTTCTGCCATCCTTTTTTAAAAAATTGTAAAAAACAACTTTTTAATCTTATATTTCTGTTAACGAAAATAATAATAAAATTTAAAAAACATCCGCAGGCAGCAGGCATCGTCCCCCCTCCATCCGCAAGCGACGCCCGTGGCCGCTGCTCAATGGCCCTCCGCCCGATGCCGCCATCACCGAAGTCCACCGCAACTGCGGCGCATGTCGCCCTTCTTCACCGTACGCAATCAATCGCACAGCCGTCGTGAGACCCTCGCCGCTCCAGCAAGCCGCGCAAGCCGCCCCCACGCATGGAGCATCTCCTACAGAAACGCCATCCACGGCCAACCCCACCGCGATCCACACGCACGCACGCACGCACGCACGCACGCACACACACACACACACACACACAGAGATCCCTATGCATTTCTGAAATTACAAAAGATCCCCTGCCAGCACTTAGCACGTGCAACGCACACATTTTGGTTAATTTGCACTTTCAGCCATCTATTTTCTTTCTATTATTTGTTTAATGCAAAAACATTGATTAATTACATTTCAGTCCTCCACCTCCATACTTTCATTTTGCCTGATCTTTTCATTAAAATAAATGTTTTTATTGCTCTAAAAATTTTACAAAAAATTGTGTGGTCTCCTGTTGTGTGTCTTGTTATAGTGTAAATTTTCCATTGCATTTTCTTTTCAATTGATATTAAAAAATCAAAAAACAGTGTCATTTTCTCTTCCTCAAATTCAAAATTTCCTAAAAAACCGAATATTGCTCTAAAAATTCCAAAAATTTTAGATAAGTTTTATTTTATTGTCCTTTATTCCTGTCCAATTTTTGCGCATTAATTATTTATAAAATCCAAAAAATTTGCAAAATAATCAAACCCTTATAAAAATCATAAAAAATATATTAAAAAAACCAAAAATGGTGATTTCACTTCTTGTGTGTAGATATTTGACTCTATTTTAGCATAAAAATAGTTTCCAGGAGTTTCGGGCACTTCAAATATTTTTAAGTTGCAAATAACTCCAGGTTGTGCACTGTTTATCATTTTTGCCATTGTTTGATTTTTAGAAAAAAAATACAAAAACATCTGAAAATTCTACAAAAAATCTCAAAAACATTTCAAAGCTTTTAAAACCCAAAAATATTTTCTTTTGATTTTTCAGAGCATTTATGATAAAATTGAAAAATACAAAACGAGTGTGGTGTGTGTATTTCTTCCCTTGTGCATATTGTTCCTTATTTGAAAATTTAAAAAAATGTAAAATTAAAATCAGAAAAAAAATTCGAAAATCTGAAAATAAAAAATAGAAGTTAAAAAAATTTAATAATAAAAAAGAGAAAAAAATCCACAAAAACCAATGATAGTTTGCATTCAAGAATTCCTTTTTCTCTTAATTGATTTTTTGTCGATTATTTGAATAACCCTTGGTAATAGTAGCCTCCCTGAGTTCGATCGATCCTGTCCGCTATACAAGTAAATAAGTAGCAACATTTTTTCTTGCTCCACCTTATTCTTTGTGATTATTTCAGCCTGAGAAAGAAAAAAATTGTTTGTTTGTTGCGGGATATTTGGGTTGCAACAACCACCGCGCATTGATTTTCATATCAATAATTTAAAACCTAAAAAAACTCGACAACATATATCAAGGGGAGCCCAAATATCAATGATCCCAGCATCTGACCACACAACCTCATTCAATCCAATAGGAACAAACGTCGATTTATCACAATTGATCTAACATAGAAAAATGATCAAACACATCAGTCAAAGCCGAAAGGTTGTCATTCTCATATTGTAGCACCAAGATGGGCATCTCATGATCGGAACCCACCAACACAACAATAGTCAAGATAAAGTGCAAAAGAACCAATGGTTATACATGCAACACCCAATATTAAGGTTGAAAGAGTTCCCATTTAATCAACCAATAATCAACATAATGAAGGAAGATAAGGTTACTGTTGGAGAATGTGATAGAAGGGTAATTAGATCTCACCAAGATCCAATTATCCCACTCTGTTTAGTCCTGGATGAGCATTGGGACTTCGGTCTGTCTGAGGGGCTATGTAAGGAGCCCTTCACCCCCTGTACTCATTGAGAAATTAAATAGAATATCTGCTCCTTTGAGGGCTTCTCCCGTGATTTCATCCTGCTCCTTAGGGAGTAGGGTTCCACGTTACATTCTTATTCTTCATGTTTATCTTCCTTGTTTTATCGATTCGCTTCCACTTTCTTAGATTTCAATATGGTATCAGAGCGGTCGATTCTGCGGGCTCAACTATGAGTTTATTTTGTGTAAACCTTTTTTTATTCATGATCGATTCCGAATTCTGGATATATGGTGTTCAAGTTTTGTACATGTTCTAGAGTTCATATTGTAACCATAGTTCCAATCATTAAGATTTTTAAGCTGCAGATCAATTCTCCAAGAAAGAAGATCATCCCCGTTCTCTATATCGTCAAGTGGGGTTTTTAAACCCTAAAATCTCCACGTGATGCACTCCAAGCAGATGTTCCAAAATTCTAGACTCTAGAAGGAATGGGCATCTCCAGCATGATCTGGAACTCCAGGCTCGCATCTCCTTGCGCAAGCTTCCTTATCAAGCGTCGCTACTGCTTGATCTCCTCCAAGCTTGCATCCCCTTGCTCGATCTCCAGAAGAAAATTAGGAGGCATTAGAACCCTACCTCGCACAAGGCAACACATCATCTGTGCATTTATTCTGCGGGTGGTGCCAACCTCTACATCAGCCACCTCCTGATGGCCATCTCTTCCTTTCCAACGGCGAGCGGTCCTCTCCAAGCGGCACATCCCTAGCTCCAAATCCCGCGCTGCCAACCCTCTCCGTGTGTGAAGCCTCCAGGGCACAACCTCTCGCGTGAGGCCATCAAGGCTAAGCCCTACAACTCCCCAGGTCGATGCCCTTCCTCTACGACATGCCTTCCTTCCTGCAGACGGTGCCCCTGCTGCACTCCCCGGGTGATGCGCTACAACCCTTCGAGTCCCCTCCATCCCTAACTCTCCACGCACCATCGCCAAGCCCGCCACGGTACTCCAACGAACTCCAGCACCGCCACCATCAAATTAAAACTCCCATCAGGGGTGGCGGTCCCCCCCTCCCCACGTGATGGCGACCTATAGGCAGTGGTGCCCTCTTGCTTCCTGGCGAGGGGCCCCTCCCCCCTCATCTCGACGGCGGCAGCAAACGAAGAAACCCCAACGGGGTAGCAGCTCCCAAGGCGAGGGTTCACAAGTAGGGAACACTAAATAAGAAAAAAAGAGACCCGATTGGGCCGTGGTTTAAAAAAGGATAAGAAAAAAAGGGCTATGTACAAAAAAAGAAGCCGTACGGAGAAAAAAATGATTTGTGAAAAAATGAAGCACAAAAAAATGAAAATGAATGATTAAAAAAAGTTGCATGTTATTCATTATTTCTCCCAACGTGATGTTATCTACTCTTAATTCTATCAAGTATGGGAGAAAGGGGGAGTCAAATATAGATTCTTCAGGAGTACTGCACATCCACGACTGATAGACGGCCACTCCAGCATTCTACAGATCATCCATCTTCACTGAGCATCGAATTGTTCATCAGGCGTATGAGTCTGATATTCCGAAGACAGCTTTCAGGACTCGTTACAGACACTACGAGTTTGTGGTGATGTCGTTTGGGCTTACCAATGCCCCTGAAACATTCATGGACATGATGAACATGATCTTCCATCTATACTTGGACAAATTCGTGGTGGTATTCATCAAGGTCTTAAATGCCGGATTTCGGTTTCATTTCGGAGACCGACCGAAATGAAATTTCGGTCGAAATTCGACCGAAATTTCGGTCATTTCGGTATGTTTTTGAACTAAGCCCCCAAAATTCGGTCGACATCGGCCATTTCGATCGGATTTCGGTCACCTACCGAAACCGACATTCGACCGAAATTCGATCGAATTTCGCCGAAATTTGAGGCCATGGTATTCATTGATGACGTGTGATATATTCAAGGAATGAATGGGATCATGTGAATTATCTGAAGATTGTCTTGGACACATTGTGAGAGCACAAGTTGTATGCCAAGTTAAGCAAATGCGAGTTATGGTTATCTCAGGTCTCATTTCTTGGGCATGTCATTTCTGGAGTAGGTATCGCAGTTGATCATGCGAAGATTGAGGCAATCATGTCTTGGGAGCAGCCCGAAACAGTCACTCAGATTCGGAGCTTCCATGGATTGGCAGGCTATTACAGACCTCTGTCAGTAGGTTTTCACGCATTGTCCTTCCTCTGACGTGATTGACACAGAAGGGAGTTCCTTTCATTTAGGATGATTCATGCGAGCAGGCCTTCATGACACTGAAGGAGAGATTGGCGACAACATCAATTCTTGCACTTCCATCAGGCACGCAGGATTATGCAATATAAATAGATGCCTCAAGTGAAGGTTTAGGAGCGATGCTGATGCAACGAGGTCATGTGATTGCTTACGCATCACGACAGTTGAGACAGCATGGGCGGAATTACCCCACACATGACTTGCAGTTGACAATAGTTGTCTTTGCCTTGAAGATCTGGCGTCACTATCTTTATGGGTGAATTTCAAGATTTTCACGAATCACAAGAGCCTAAAGTACATCTTTGATCAGAATGAGCTGAACATGAGACAACGCAGGTGGCTTGAGCTACTGAAGGATCATGACTGCACGATCTCTTACCACCTCAGTAAGGGAAACGTTGTAGCGGATGCGCTTAGCAGGAGAGTTCATGCAAAGGGTACGACAAACTGGCCATACACGTGGGATATGCTCATAGCTTTGACTGATTGACATACACAGGAGAATGCATCCATATTGTCGTGCCTACACGATTCAACAGTTTGTGGGATTGCATAGTCGAAGAACAGAAGACTGATCCTTAGATTTGAGATAGATGCATGCACATTATCAAGGACGACATTGACGATTTTGTGGTGACAGAATCCATTTTGTGGAAGGCAGGTGGGGTCATTGTGCTCAACGACGAGCAGTTGCGCAGAGATATTCTTGATGAGGCACACAGTTCACGATTATCTATTCATCCTGGCAGCACGAAGATGTATCGTGATCTATGTCGATATTTCTGGTTCTGGTGGGATGTGATGAAGCGCAATGTGGTACAACACGTTAGCAGATGTATGACTTGTCAGATGGTCAAGACTGAGCACAAGAGACCACCAAGGTTATTATAGTCTCTCCCCATTCTTGAGTGGAAGTGGGAGAGTATTTCTATGGATTTTGTTACAGGATTACCAAAGACACCAGATGGCCACGATTCTATTTGGATTGGTGTTAACAGATTGACCAAGTCAACCTATTTCATACCTGTTAGAATGACCTATGATACATCCGAATTGGCCAAACTATATGTGCAGAACATCACCAGGCTACATGGTATACCACGAGAGGTGATGTCTGACAGAGATTCAAGATTTACATCGCACTATTGGCATCAGTTCATGTCATCACTACAAACAAAACTGAAGATGGGTTCCGCATATCATCCGTAAACTGATAGACAGGACAAGAAGGTATGCGAGGAGCTCTCAATTAACTGCCTTCTCAATATCTTAGTTAATGACGATAACAAGAGTCTTGCCACGGCCCTTAGTCTTTTTTGGGGACAGGAGGAGAGTGCGAGCGTAGTTGACTGATTGACTTCTCAGAGATTGAGGATCATAGCATGACTATGGGGCATTATCAAGCTGGATTTTTGTCATGGATAGTTTCCAAGTTGGGCATGACTGATAAATATGTTCCAACTTGAGGGGGAGTGTTAGTAATGTATTCTTACAGTTCCTATTTATTCATTGTAACCCTGTTAGGGGTACTTATGTATTTTTCCCATATTGAGCTCTATAGGGTTTTGTCATATATAAGGACCCCTAGACCTCTTGGATAAGGCATGTTATTCTTTTCTTTCGTTGTTTCCCATAGATCCAAATGATCACTATTTTCGACCTGTTTGAATTTCATCTATCCATAAAACCTCAAAGGGTTTTGAACCCATAAAAACCTCAAAGAAAAACAATCCATATCCTTTTAACATGTATATAATTATAAAGGATTTTTTTGATGATTACCTAATAAGAGTTGCGGGTATCGTGCCCACATGTCAGCTTTGGTCTCCGTCTTCGCCTCTTCAATGTCATGTCGGTGCCACAACACCTTTAACATAAACCATTCAAACCGGAACCCAAAGCTAACAAAGACAAAAAACAACTCAGGACTCGAGGAGGGAAGGGGAAAAGGAGAGATATCACCCAGGGTTGGTTGCGACAGCAATGATCGGGCTAGCGGCGAGGCTTCGCTGCAACGAGACAAGATGCTGACGGTGATATGATAGGGAGGAGATGATGGGAGAGAAGTTAGGAGGCTATCTTATTCCTTTTTCTAAAATTTCAATAAAATGTCATCAAAATGTCAATGAAATAGACAGGCGGGCTCGATACCCACCGCTCTTTTCAGGTAATCATCGGAACAAGCTCATGTAATTATAATTATGTTGAAAGAATATGGCTTGTTCTCCCTTTGAGGTTATTATGGGTTCAAAATCCTTTGACGTTTTTATAACCAGATGAATACCAAATAAGATAATAGTAACCTTGACTTGAGTCTCGAGGATGGGACTCCTTTTGATGTTCTTCTATTTGTAACATCTGGATCTGATTAAAGCAAACCAGGCCTGATTAAGGTCCGTTTAATCCAACAAAATTATCAACCAATATTAAATGATCTAAAGCAATCAAATGGTAGCAAATCAAACATCATTCGGGCGAAATCGACCAAAAGTCAATCGCATCGTAAGGCGTGACACGGAAAAGCTGCATCACAAAATCAGAAACCGTAAAACAAACGACCGCCATATAATCTGATTCGACAAATTAAGACCAACGGAATCGAGCATTCGCCAATTGGAGATTGCTTAATATAAAATCACAAAATTTAGTCATCAACCAGAACCGTATCTCAAGAATTTCCGATATATATACCCGATCTAAAGTATATGGATATTATACTCATTTTGATCGTCGTTTTGAGACAGTCAAAACGATCCATTATTTGTCAAAGCCATAGATTCGAGGTGTGCATACATATAGTTTTAACGCTTTAAATAAATAAGAGAAAAGGTTTTTTAAAAAAATAAAATTTAAATTTTGTTACTGTCTATAAAAAATAATATATATAATCCAATAGTATAAAATAATAGAAGTATAAATAAATAGTATAATTACGACATCATCATGCTGATGTCACTCACTGCTGATGTCATGGTAAAAAAAGAGGGAGAGGAAGGTTACACGAAGGAATCTCACTTCTCTCCACTTCCTCTCCAATTCCAATGTCATCAGCCTTCCATTTCTTTCCTATTTCTTTCCCAAATCCCCTCTTTATTTCCTCCCTAATTCCCTTCCTAAATTCTCAACCAAGAACCCCTTTCTCCCTCTTCCAAAGCTCAAAATCTGCAGCTGGTGCTGCTTTAGTTCTTGTAGTTCTAAGGATTTGGAAGGTCTCTTCAGATGCTGCAACAACTACCTTGAAGTATTGGAGGCCCTCGCTACAAGCAGCTCTTGATTGCTCCAAAATCAAGGCCCACCAGCAGTGAATCCTTGAACGAGTATGCCCCTTCATCATCCATCTAGGTTGAAACCACCACTGCAAAACCCCCGATCAAATTGCCCCTCTGCAGATAGAGGACCCTCCAATCTCCCTAGTGAAAACAGAGAGGATTAAGCGATTGACAAATCATTGAATCTCCCTTTAGTAGGAACCCCTTTCCCCATAGCAATTCAACCGTGCCATCGGAGAAAGCTAGACCAACCCCTAGGCAACCCCTGAACAAGGCAAATTGTCTGGATCCCCATGACCGGAACTAGGCAGCTCCCCTAAAAGCTCGACCTAAAACTGTTGAGGTGGATAGAAAAGGCTTCAGCGCGTAAGCAGATCAAGCAAGGGCAACGACATCGAGGCAGCTGCGAATAGGAGCATTTTTATCTCTTGCCAAAACAGCCACCTCATTGAGGATTGAGAGGGTCCCCCACCCTGCCGCCAATTTCATTGTCCCTTGGATCAACTCTAACCTTTAACTCAAGATGTATATTTTTTTTAAGCTATCCTTCAAGTTTTACCCCTCATCCAAACAGAGCACATGTTGGATTCCAAGTGTAAGTTCATAACGAAGTACACGATTGATGGATTTGTTTAAAGAGATAAAGTAAGCTGGTTATAATGGCTTAGGGAACGAAGAAAATTATGTATGGCATGTCTGAGTAATTTTCTCAGAACCCGATTGAGAAGCCAGGGAGATTTCCTCTGATAGTATCGAGGAGAGTACCATATTAGCATGATGTGGTAAAATTATGAATAACTTGGGGGGCAGGGGCAGCATCCAATTCTTAATTCCATTTTATTTATTATGAAATCACTCTTTCAATTTACAGCCACGTATATGGCCTTTTCTGGTAGGTCTGACCATATTTTAAAATTACATCGTCACATAGGTTTTTTTGTGTCCAATCACATAGGTTCAATTTGTCATGTGGAAGTTAAATGCGAATGTGAACCCACTGTGACTCTAATGCGTATAAGTATCAGATAATAATATATCAAGCAAGAAATGCGATTAATGATGACATGAAGAATCCTACTCCGTGGGAAAAGAGACACAATGTGAGTTGGATTTTCTACCATTTTTTCTCAAGGAAACACACAACCATGTGATTAATAATGGCATGCAGCATGCTACTCCGTGGGAAAAGAGACACAATGTGAGTTGGATTTTCTACCATTTTTTCTCAAGGAAACACACCACCGCTACAAGGTTCGTTACATATGCTTCCTTACGAAATGCTTGTGAATCAAACCTAAGACCAACAAAAGTGTATTAGAATTATCCAATATCCGTAGTTAATAATATTAATCATGAGTCTTTTATGTATTATTATTCACATCTTGTTCACAAGTATCACAATGTTGACATACCCTAATCACTGCCATTACCAGAGCTCTACACAAACGTGAGTTCTTAAAACAACAAATGTATATTGAAATCGTCCAATAACCATCCATTTTTAAAATTATTCATGAGTCATTTAGGCACCACTATTTGATCTTGTTCTCAGCTATCGCACTGTTGACATACCCTCCACTGCCATTACCCAATAATTACACAGTGCTTCCTGGAAGTACAACAATACCTCATATGCCTGGACCTGTTTTACTAATGCAATTTCTTTGATGCTTCCATAATTATGCACAGGTAACGCTGTTCTAATCCCAAGAGTTATTCATTGCTTTTGCTTTGTTGCAGTTGTGCTTACTCTGAATTTTTGTTGTATTTGCATGGTAGTGCACGTGATCCCTAGTATGTGCATGTTTGTTTGCTGGATTTCAGCGATTTATGCTTATGGATCTGATCATTTGGATCTAAGAGGAAAAACACTCCATAACAAGAGGGAAAAACCATGGAAGTACATTGTCCTAGCATCCAACAGCGTCTAGGGCTTCATTTCACTAAGCCAAATAAAAACCCCATTGAGTGCATAATATGTACACATTGAAGGATATGCTAAAATCCTTAAGCACGTCACGAAGGCATGAGGATCACATTACATGCGATCGGGAGCGAGTAGTAGCACTAGTTGCTCAGGGTAGCGGAAATTTTAAAAAAATAAACGATGAAACCACATGATCCAAGAACACTTCTCGGCTAGTTTCATCTAAACCACAAACAAGTATTAGGTTTAACTCTTGAAGCGTGGTTGCGATCGAATCTCTAAAGGAAAAGACCTCCAGTCTCAAGTACGATCCAACGGAGGAGACGCTTGCGAGCATATTGATGAAAAGTGTGCTCCTCGCAATCCATGTTGATGATCCAAGCGGCGAATCTCCTAATCGCGACACACGAGATCCGATGTCTTCTTCACGACTAAGGCACACCGAAGGAGACAGAGATCCACGAGCAGTTGACGCGGCAGCACAACAACGTAGTGACGACGGTGGTCTCTCTAGGGTTTAGAGTGGGCGGCCACTTTAGAGAGAAAGAGAGAGATGGGGCGTGTATGGAGAATGAGAGAAAGAAAGCTCTTTTTTTTCAACCTCTTAGAAAGGCTAGGGGTGCCTCTCCTCTTATAATATTTTGGAAGTCCATGGATCTCAATCCATGGACAACACAAAATCAATGGTTCACATTGATTTGTGTTTCTTTTAATGGTATGATTTTATTGTAAAATTAAAATAACAATTAATTAAATTAAACATATATTGTATCAATATAACTTAATTTTATTAAATCAATCTAACAACAACAAAGCCTTTTCCCACAATTAAGTAGGGTCGGCTACATGGATTCTTCGCCTCCATTCAGATCTATCTTGGGTAAATCTCGGACTTATATCCAAAAAACTAAGATATCTTCGTATAGTCTCTTTCCAACACTTCTTGGACCGTCCTCGCCCTCTCTTAGCCGGCTCAACATCCCAACACTCGCATCTCCTAACCGGTGCATCAGTTGACCTTCTTTGCAAATGACCAAACGATCTTAAGCGGTTTTCTCGCATCTTATCCTCGATCGGAGCAACACCAACTTTCTTTATGATTGCATCATTCCGAATCCAATCTATACGTGTATGTCCACACATCCATCTTAGCATTTTCATTTCTGCTACAGCCATTCTCTGCACATGTCTATGGTTCACAGGCCAACATTCAGAACCATAAAGCATAGCAGGTCTCACGGCTGCTTTGTAAAACTTTCCTTTAATTTTTAAAGGAATTTTCTTATCACAGAGAACAGCGGAGGCTCCTCTCTACTTTAGCCAGCCTGCATTTATTTTATTAGTAACATCTCCATCAATTTCCCCATCATGTTGCAAAATAGATCCCAGATATCTAAAAGAATCTCTCTTCTGAATGTTATCGTCACCAATCTTCCCCTCGATTCCTTCACCATTGCTTCCATCAAAGGTGCATTCCATATATTCCGTCTTAGCCCTACTTATACGAAAACCTTTAGTCTCCAATGCATGTCTCCAAACCTCAAGCTTCTCATTTACTCCGTCCATAGTCTCGTCAATCAACACAATATCATCAGCAAATAACATACACCAAGGTAACTCATCTTGAATGTGACTTGTCAACTCGTCCATAATCAAAGTAAAAAGAAATGGACTCAAAGCTGAACCTTGATGTAAACCAATGTTGATATCAAAATAGTCAGTCTTCCCCGTCGGGGTCCTTACACAAGATAAAGCCCTATCATACATATCCTTTATGAGATTAATGTATAGGACAGGTACTTGTCTCTTCTCCAAAACTCTCCACAGTATCTCTCGTGGGACAGAATCATAAGCCTTCTCCAAATCAATAAAGATCATATGGAGATTCTTCCTTTTAGCTCTATAAATCTCCATTGTTCTCCTCAGCAAATGGATGGCTTCAATAGTTGAGCGACCTGGCATGAATCCGAATTGATTTTCTTTTATTTGGGAAACTTTCCTCAACCTTCTTTCGATCACACGTTCCCAAATTTTCATAGTATGACTCATCAGCTTGATACCTCTGTAATTTGAACAATTTTGAATGTCTCCTTTGTTCTTATAAAGAGGCACCACGATACTCCTCCAATCTTCATTCATTTTCTTGTTTCGCCAAATAACATTGAATAGATTCGTAAGCCAAGTCAAACCACGCTTACCTAAAACTTTCCATACTTCTACAGGGATGTCATCCGGTCCAACACCTTACCCAGGTCTCATAACCGTCAAAGCCTCCTCTACTTCTTTTCTTTGTATTCGTCTATAGCATGCACGATTCAAGTAACTTTCACTACTAGCTAGATCATCCAAAGTGATCTCTCTATTTCCTTCTCCAATGAAAAGTTTATGGAAGTATTGCTCCCATCTAGTCTCTATATCCTTCTGAGTAACAAGCATGTGACCTTCCTCGTCCTTAATGCATCTCACTTGAGAAAGGTCTTTGGTCTTTCTTTCTCTTGCTTTGGCCAACCTGAATATATCCTTCTGGCCCTCCTTAGAGTTGAGATTTTTATACAAAACCTTATAAGCTTTTGACTTAGCTTCGCTTACAGCCTTCTTTGCTTCCTTCTTCGCTATTTTATAGTCCGTGACTGTTTCCTCTGTTTTATCCTTGGACATAGCTTTAAAGCAAGCTCTTTTAATTTTTAGCTTCTCTTGCACCCCTTCACTCCACCAAAGCCTCCTTTTGACCCGGAGCTCCTTTTTTTTACTCGCCTAGCATCTCTTTGGCTACCTTTCGGATACAAGATGCTACTGCCTCCCACATCTCGTTTGCACTACCGCTACAATCCCAAGATAAGTCTTCTAAAACCTTCTCCCTGAAGCTTGATTGCTTCAGCGGAAGATTCCACCACCTAGTTCTAGTGATCTTAGGAACCTTCCTTTTCTTTACGTTGTAAATCCAAGACTAACAAGCGATGTTGGGTTGTCAAACTCTCTCCAGGGATTACTTTGCAATCTTTGCAACAAAACCGATGTCTTCTCCTCAACGCAAAGTAATCGATCTGTGTTCTAGTTGAGCCCCTCTTATAAGTAACTAAATGCTCCTCCTTCTTCTTGAAAAGAGTGTTTGCTATGAAAAGATCATATGCAGTTACAAAATCCAGAATGACTTTTCCCTCTTCGTTTCTATCCCCAAAACCATGTCCTCCATGCACACTTGCATACCCTGAAACATCTTTTCCCACGTGTCCATTAAGATCTCCACCTATGCAAACCATCTTTCTTTGTGGGATTCCTTGTAAAATCTTATCCAGATCCTCCCAAAAAGCTTGTTTAGTCCTTTCATCTAAACCAACTTGCGGTGCATAAACTGAGATGATATTCAGAATTTCTTCTTCAAGCACCAACTTTAGCAAAATAATCCGATCCCCAAATCTTCGCACCTCAACCACACAATCCTTCAAATCTTTATGAACAACCACTCCAACACCGTTTCTGCCCTTATCTTTACATGAATACCAAAGTTTAAAGCATGTCTTCTCGATCTCCCTTGCTTTCTCTCCAACCCATTTAGTCTCTTGAAGACACAATATATGAATCTTCCTTCTTTCCATTGTTTCCACTATCTCCATCAATTTTCCAGTTAAAGTACCGATATTCCAACTACCAATCCGTAACTTCCTTTGCAATCTCTTTTGGACTAACTTCTTTACTCGCATGCGTCCATTATGCAAGAACCCTTGCAAATTTTGGACTGCATCCGGGCGGTGATGCAGCGGAACTAGCTTATTAAATCAATCTACCTTAAAAATTGGAAGGAGGCAAGCCTCCTTCCATAAGAAGAGGGGACGACCACCATTTCCAATTAAGAATTGGTGGTCGTCCACCCTCCTTTTTAGGAAGGTGGCATGCCACTCGTATTTCATGAGATTGCATTATCTCATGATTCTCTCCAAATTTTGCAACAACTTTTGTTGCAAATATAAATGCACTATGTATGAGGATATTAATCAAAACAACTTTTGTTGCAAATAATTTCACAAAAATAGATCCAATTTATTTGGTAATCATTGCAATCATGCCATTGCAGAAATAAAATGTAAATTATATTTTCAATTAATTGTCTGTGAATCCAATTCACATCAACACTTAATTAACAAATATAAATTACAGTTGTCTCTAATATATTATACATCACATGTATAATATTTATGACTAATATGAATAGTGCTATCCATATTATTCACATCATTGATAATTAAATTATATTTAATCATCTCTTATGTCCATTCGCATGAGTCCAAATAATATGAATCATATTCACATTATTTACAAGAATTAAATCACGTCTAATTATCTATTTTGCTCAATGCTCATATATAATATCAACAATGAAATTATTCTATAATCCTTTCAAGAATAATGTGCTTTATCTGCGAATACTTGGAGATAAGAATAGGGCAATTGTACATTCCACGCGTAGTGACTTGGATATTGAGATCACATCTCAAATCCAGATCTCGGAGACCTCCCATAGATATTTGATTAAATCAAGGTCGTAGATTTAATCTTCTCATTATATGTGAATCACATTCATATCAGTGTCCAACATTTGATCTAAGATTAGAGTACTTCTCCATTGAGAGGAGTCACTACAATCCAAACCTGTTTTATCACTCCCTCGGAATAAAAGCGTCATGGTTATACAATCGTTTGTGATTACATCACCCTCAGGTATTCCTAATACATGTACATCATGCATACTGGAAGACTAGAATAAACTCAAAGCTTTAGATTTCATTTAGACTATCTCCATCAGGGTTTTATCATTAAGTTTCTCATTTGATCCCTAG
The DNA here is from genome assembly GCA_037367405.1 of Ottelia alismoides. Lineage (NCBI taxonomy): Eukaryota > Viridiplantae > Streptophyta > Magnoliopsida > Alismatales > Hydrocharitaceae > Ottelia > Ottelia alismoides. Next base: position 961,472 of record JAZKJV010003140.1, on the reverse strand, counting down.
GAGTCAGTATTGATCATATACTTTCCAATAGCATATATCATACCTAGGTATTAATCATATACTTTCCAAAAGTATATATCAAATCTACAAATTCAGTCAAGCTTCCAAAGAGAGACGACTGTGCACGGAATTTGATCCTAATATCTCATGAGTGAGCTCATATCTTCCAGTTCAGCAATTGAACATGCACGATCCCTTTGAGAGGTCGTATTACTAATATGTCCTTACATGCACACCAGCGTGTCGGTGTATAGATCTTGATTAGGCCATCAACCTATCAGTCTGCCGAATGTACATATTCAAACATATAGTAACACGTCTGTCTTCGGTCAGAGGATGTGTGCCTATATCGTGACAACATACGACATAGGTCTTTGGTTATCTCGATCTCGTTATGTCTACTCTTTGACCTAACTTATCTAACACCTCCGAATTTTCTATTCCTATGTAGAGGACATGCATCAAGAGGTCGGTCAGATATCAGGCCATTAGAGAAAGGATCGTCATCTCCTACTCAAGCTGGAGATCATCTCTTAATAATCATTTGATAGTAATTGATGAGTCATCAATCCAACTCTTTAGATATTCATCCAAGCACCAACCTCTATGATTCAAAAATTGAATCAACAGTTGTGTGGTCATCAAGATGACCATGGTACGTAACCCTAATTGTACTAAGGGACCTATTATGCAAATTAGTTATTCTTCTTTTCAGATCAGGGATGATATGTGCAATAACATATTGCATAATGGCTCAACGTGGGCTCGCTTGTCCTACAATCTCCCACTTGCCCAAAGAGCCATTAATGGGCTAATCTTTAAACTCACACTCATGTGACAATCATAGGATATTTGGAAAAATAGCTAGGTAAGTTGATATTCACTCAGTTCCTGAGATACTAGGTCAAGTCCTTTTACTTCACTTGGATATCCCCAGTAACAGTGCTCACATCCAATGCGAATGTTGCATCTTATATAACCAACACTTAATCTTGTTAAAGCAGTTACAGTGTCTTTGACACTGCAACCCAATAATTGTTATAACCAGTATGTAATTTCTATTATCCTTATCATAATACCCTTATCTCCGAAGACTGAGACCCTGTCTTAAGTCTTATAAGGCATATGTACTTGAGATCTTTTAGATCACTATCTATAAAGTCTTAAGTTCTTGAAGATACGACTTTGAGATTACTATCTCAAAAATCTTTTCTTCTTTGAAGGTTTTTATATTACCGTAATCAAGTTTTTTATCTCCTTAGTAGAATTAGTAACAGTTTACGACTCCTACTGCATGGCAGACATCTGGCTCTTATACACATCAAGCATACACTGAGCTTCCCAAAGCTGATGCACTTAGGGCATGCAGCTTTGGTATTCACATCCTCAATTCTTTGAGGTGTTATCCCTTTAGATGGGTCAGTACCATATCTTAAGGGAAAGAAGCCTTCCTTTGGAGTTCTCCCAAAATGGAATATGTCCAAAGTGTATCTACTCTTTGCTTCATAACAACTTCAGAACTAAGATCTAAGAGATATCCTTAAGATCTCATCTCCAGGTATGGAACAACCAGATTATAAAACACATTATTATCCTTATCATTACAAATGATTAGGATATCATCTACATTTAACATGATGAACACAATGGAACTCTCACTAAGCTTCGCACAGTAATCAAGATTCTATCTGAAATCATAACATTTATAATTTCATTAAATCGGATGTTCCAACTACAAGAAGCTTATTTGAGTCCATAGATGGAGTTTCTTAAGCTTGCACACCTTGCATTCCTCATCCATGAAGCCATGGGGCTACTTCATATGAATATCCTCGATAAGGGATTCATAAAGGAATGCAATCTTGACTTTTATCTTGAAGATGTCATAGTCAAGTTGTGTAGCTATAGTTAGCAATATTCTGATGAATTCAAGCATGGTTATTTGAAGAGCAAGTCTCAGCGTAAGCGATGTCTTCTCTTCGTGTGTATCTTGTGGATACAAGCCGTACTTTAAGGGCTCGTTTGGTTGCAGGGTTGGGCAGGGTTGGCTTGGTCCAACCCGGGTTGGCCCTGCAACCAAACAGGGTTCTCCTCCTCACAGTTTACTATTCACAGGGGTACCCCTGCCCAACCCAACCCTGTCCAACCCTGCAACCAAACGGACCCTAAAGGTCTATACATTCTCATCAGGTTTCCTCCTTCTCTTGAAGATCCATTTACACCTTAACGGGTCTTATCCATATAGGTGGATCATAGAGGGTCCATATACATCACTTGTATATGAAGTCTATACAACAACAACAAAGCCTTTTCCCACAATTAAGTAAGGTCGGCTATATGGATTCTTCACCTCCATTCAGATCTATCTTGGGTCAATCCCGGGCTTATATCCACAAAACTAACATCCCTTTGTATGGTCTCTTTCCAATACTTCTTGGATCGTCCTCGCCCTCTCTTAGCCGGCTCAACATCCCAACACTCGCATCTCCCAACTGGTGCATCAGCCCATCTTCTTTGCAAATGTCCAAACCATCTTAAGCAGTTTTCTCGCATCTTATCATCGATTGGATCTACACCAACTTTCTTTCTGATTGCATCATTCCGAATTCGATCTTTACATGTGTGTCCACACATCCACCTTAGCATTTTCATTTCTGCTACATTCATCCTCTGCACATGTCTATGGTTCACAGGCCAACATTAAAATCCATAAAGCATAGCAGGTCTCACAGCTGCTTTGTAAAACTTTCCTTTAATTTTTAAAGGAATTTTCTTATCACAGAGAACAGCAGAGGCTCCTCTCCACTTTAGCCAGCCTGCATTTATTCTATTAGTAACATCTCCATCAATTTCCCCATCATGTTGCAGAATAGATCCCAGATATCTAAAGGAATCTCTCTTCTGAATGTTTATCATCACCAATCTTCACCTCGATTCCTTCACCATTGCTTCCATCAAAGGTGCACTCCATATATTCCATCTTAGCCCTACTTATATGAAATCCTTCAGTCTCCAACTCATGTATCCAAATCTCAAGCTTCTCATTTACTCCATCTCTAGTTTCGTCAACTAACACAATGTCATCAGAAAATAACATTCACCAAGGTAACTCACCCTGAATGTGACTTGTCAACTCGTCCATAATCGGAGTAAAAAGAAATGGACTGAAAGCAGAACCTTAATGTAAACCAATGTTGATGTCAAAATATCCAGTCTTCCCATACAGGGTCCTTACACAAGATAAAGCCCTATCATACATGTCCTTTTTGAGGTTAATGTACAGGGCAGGTACTTGTCTCTTCTCCAAAACTCTCCACAATATCTCTCGTGGCACAGAATCATAAGCCTTCCCCAAATCAATAAAGATCATATGGAGATTCTTCCTTTTAGCTCTATAAATCTCCATTGTTCTCCTCAGCAAATGGATGGCTTCAATCGTTGAGCGACCTGGCATGAATCCGAATTGGTTTTCTTTTACGTTGGAAACTTGCCTCAACCTTCTTTCGATCACACGTTCCCAAATTTTGATAGTTTGACTCATCAGCTTGATATCTCTATAATTTGAACAATTTTGAATTTCTCCTTTATTCTTATAAAGAGACACCACGATACTCCTCCAATCTTCAGGCATTTTCTTGCTTCGCCAAATAACATTGAATAGATTCGTAAGCCAAGTCAACCACGCTCACCTAAAACCCTCCATACTTCTACAGGGATGTCATGCGGTCCTACACCTTTTCCGGGTTTCATAACCTTCAAAGCCCCCTCTACTTCCTTTCTTTGTATCCATCTATAGCTTGCACGATTCAAGTAACTTTCACTACTAGCTAGAACACCCAAAGTGATCTCTCTATTTCCTTTCCTAATGAAAAGTTTATGGAAGTATTGCTCCCATCTAGTCTTTATATCCTTCTGAGTAACAAGCACATGACCTTCCTCGTCCTTAATGCATCTCACTTGAGAAAGGTCTTTGGTCTTTCTTTCTCTTGCTTTGGCCAATCAGAATATATCCTTCTGTCCCTCCTTAGAGTCGAGATTTTTATACAAAACTTCATAAGCTTTTGTCTTAGCTTTGTTTACGGTTTTCTTTGCTTCCTTCTTCATTATTTTGTAGTTTGTGACAGTTTCCTCTGTTCTATCCTTAGACATAGCTTTAAAGTAAGCTCTTTTTATTTTCAGCTTCTCTTGCGCCCCTTCACTCCACCACCAAGCCTCCTTTTGACCTGGAGCTCCTCCCATTGACTCGCCTAGCATCTCTTTGGCTACCTTTCGGATACAAGATGCTACTACCTCCCGCATCTTGTTTGCACTGCCGCTACAATCCCAAGATAAGTCTTCTAAAACCTTCTCCCTGAAGCTCGCTTGCTTTAGTGGAAGATCCCACCATCTAGTTCTAGTTATCTTAGAAACCCTCCTCTTCTTTACCAGCCCCTTCATTTGTACATCCAAGACTAACAAACGATGTTGGATTGTCAAACTCTCTCATGGGAATACTTTGCAGTCTTTACAACACAACCGATCTCTTCTCCTCAATGCAAAGTAATCTATCTGTGTTCTAGTTGACCCACTCTTATAAGTGATTAAATGTTCATCCCTCTTCTTGAAGAGAGTGTTTGCTATGAAAAGATCATATGCAGGATGCTTTTTCCCTCTTCACTTCTATCCCCAAAATCATGTCCTTCATGAACACTAGCATACCTTGAAGCATATTTTCTCACTTGTCCATTAAGATCTCCACGAATGCAAATCATCTCTCTTTGTGGGATTCCTTATAGACTCTTATCCAAATCCTCCCAAAAAGCTTGTTTAGTCCTTTCATCTAAACCAATTTGCGGTGCATAAACTGAGATGATATTCAGAATTTCTTCTTCAAGCACCAATTTTAGCAAAATAATTCGATCCCCGAATCTTTTCACCTCAACCACACAATCCTTCAAATCCTTATGAACAACCACTCCAACACCGTTTCTACCCTTATCTTTACCTGAATACCAAAGTTTAAAGCATGTCTTCTCAATCTCCATTGCTTTCTCTCCAACCCATTTAGTCTCTTGAAGATATAGTATATGAATCTTCCTTCTTTCCATCGTATTCACTATCTCCGCCAACTTTCCAGTTAAAGTGCCAATATTCCAACTACCAATTCGCAACTTCTGTTGCAATCTCTTTTGGACTAACCTCTTTACTCGCATGCGTCCATTATGCGAGAAACCTTGTAAATTTTGGATTGCATCCGGGCGGTGATGCAGCAGAACTAGCTTAATTACCCGTATGCATTCCTCATGCGAGAACCCTTGCAAATTTTGAACTACATCCAGGCTGCGATGCAGCGGCCCTTACCAATTTTTCATTGCACTCGGGCGATGCAATGCGTCGCAAATAGGGAACGCCCCAACGAAATATATATGTTTGCTTAAATCCATGTTGAAAAGATCCGACTTTCATGAGGCAACTTCTTAAATAGTATTTTTTAGAAAAAAAGGTACTATTTAGGAAGTTGTCTATGACTGTTTTATGCTGGTTATCGGCTACCTAACGCAACCCTCCTCATTTACTCGGGCTTGAGACCGGCCATGGCTGTGTTGTATATGAAGTCTATAATAGACTTTATTGCCAACATCAATCTTTCCATGTCATGATCCTCAGAAGCTTATCACATGAAATCAGATCATTGTCAGACTTAACTAACATGTAGAATCCATCCTCAAGATAATTTGAAGAGGTATGAGTGTTTCATCTTTAATTGTTCTTTTAGTTTCCAATTTCAAGAACCTCATTATTTTCTCGAGATTAAATGAGTTCCTTTGCTTCATTTTTATCTTGATTCTCAAGAGAGTCATCCTCTAAGAATCATATCCTTAGAGATAAAATCATTTAAGAATCTCAAGGTCATAAAGTAGGTATCCAATACCGTCCTTTATATTCCTAATGAAGCAGCATTCTCAGTTGCTAGATAATAGCTTACTTGCATCCATGGCAAAGTTATGGACCAAGCAATCTTAAATCCTCAAGTGTGTAACACTAGGCTAGGTTCCAAACAATAGCTTATGAGGATATTCAGGTTTAGATTTGCATGAAATCTTATTAAGGATATATATTATAGTCTTTACTACATATATACCCGGAAACTAAGAGGTAATTATGCTAAGAATCATCATTGATCAGACCATGTCACTGATGAGTCTCTGAGGAATCATCATTTTTTCATCTTTTTATGTTATTAGAAATCTTCATTAATTCGCATCTTTGTCAATAATCATCTCCGTAATTAATACTAACCCTAAATTATTGTATTTATTTACTAATATTTTCTTTATTTTCTCTTTTATTAAAAATCCTTAAAAAATAGATTAAATATTGTATAAATTTATCTTGTCCTTAAAAAGAAATAGAATATAAAAAAATAATAAAACCCTTAAAATAAGTGTTTTTAATTCATTAAAAATGCTTGCGAAAATTGTTCTTTGTATAAATGATCTCCTTTGACTTTTAGTTCAACATGAAACTTGTAGATCTCATCGAGATGTACAACTTTCATGTTTTGACTTTTTGTTGATTTGATCTCCTTTTATTTCTTTTTGAATTTTCTTTCTTTTTCTTATTCTCTAATAATCTAGTTGGGTCGTGTGGCGCCCTCTAGGCCACCCATGTGGCCCCTTCCTCCGCGTGCCACCTGGCCTTGCTGGACACCCTTGGATCTCCCCCCTCCTTAATCTCAATTACCGATTCTCGCTCTTCCTTCCACCGTCTGATCAGTTCACCAGATGAGATCCTAACCGTCACATAGTGCCTTAACCTTAGCCACATGATAAATCCCTATCCATTAGCCCTACTTCTTCCATGTCACCTCTTCTCTCCTAGTCGCAGGATCGATCTTTGATCCCATCTCATTGATTCATTTTTTACTCATCATGTGCCTTTGGATCAGATCCTCTGATCTGATCTAAATCGTTACCTTGTGCCACGCTATCCACCATTGGATCAGGTCCTTGAGATTTGATCGCAGCCACCCCTCCACGCCTCATCATTGGTTGTTGGATCTCACAATCCAATGATTCCAATCTCATCTTCCTCATCCAGCCCAGCTCACTTCGAGAGTTACACCTACCAACTCCGCCATCCTCTTCCACTTCTAGTCGCCGCTCCAATCTCCCTCTCCACAACCTAACGCCCTCCCCCTATAGTTGTTACCTCCGTCATCCTCACACGCTCATCAACTCCCTACAACCGATCCCTAGCACCTTCATCCAGTTGTTGCAAACGTCCAACTCCACCACTTGAAACGATCGGACCTCGTCTATAAAGCCACCTCCCCCGCCCACCTCCACCCTCATCCACCACTACACGGAGGTAGGGCGAGCTCCGACAAGTTTCGTCGTGACAGGACCAGCTCGAATTGAAGAGTCAAGACCCCTTTTCTTCTAGGTGCGATCTACAGCTCCGCCATGTTGCAGCATCATCCTCAAGCACCCTGCTTAGCTCCGTGGTCCACAGCCCACGACAAAGCCATGACCCCCAGAGCTCCTCGTAGTCCCAGCATAGGCACTCCTCCGCCTTCCGCCGCCCTCCTTCTTCGTCGTCTCCTCCAGGTACTTCGCTCGATCCATTTCTTCGGTTTACCACGCACTGCTACATACGCCTGAGACCCCCTTGAGGGTCGAAGCATCTCCGTAGCTCGTCCCTCACCTTCGTTGAACCCTAAAAAGACTTCTCATCCTTCTCCATCGTCCCCTCCACCTCGCTCCGCATCCTGGTCTCGCTCAAACCTGGAGCTCAAGATCCTAACTTCCCTCGCCCCATAAAGGATCTTGTTCCACTCCCCATCTCATCACGATTTGTTTCTAATCTTGCAAGGCTTGGTTCCGTCATTGATCGGACTGCGTACAGGTGCTCTGATCTCCTCCTCCGCCACTGGCATCCCCACGTCAACACGTCATTTTGCCCCTCGCATCAGCCACTGTGAGCCATCGTCGTCTCTGTCGGGTCCTCTGCAAGTTGTCCCGAGGCTCCATCCGACTTCCGCGTATCGGTGGTGCGCAGGGAAGTTCGCCAGAGAATAGTCCTCTCACCATTGTTAGAGGAGGAAGGAGAAACAACATCACTTGGATTTTGATCCAATGACGGTTGGAGTCCAAAAGCCTTGGTTGTCAAATCGAAGATTAAGGACCACAACCGTTAGATCGAGCCTCCCAGCATCGGGTGTGCTCGAAGCTATGAATGCACGCCACATGCAGCTTCGGGAGATGAGCTAGCCACCGAGTCTCGCCTAGATTACATGTCGTCCACACGTGGTCCAAACAATTTGCAGCAGAGCCCCAACACCGTCCACAAATTGCAGAGAAGTCCAGGTATATGTATATTTCACGTGACTTGGAAATTTTACGTGCAGGCCCTCTAGAGTTTTGATAATTGCAGATATACTCATAGGAAGGGAAAATTACAGAGGCACCCCTCCAACTGCTTGAAATTACAAATAAGTCCCTCCAGGGACTTCTTTGAGATAAAATTTGAATTTTTTATTGCATTTCAGTCCTTAGAACTTTAATTTAGAATATCTTGATCTTCTGAACTCTTATTTTCATGCACAATATGTCGTTCTGAAGCGTATTATGTGCTCTTTCATTTCATATATCTTGTGTACAGATCCGATGCTACTTTTGATAATTATTATTTGCGGATCTTTATTGACATATGCAGGCTCAATTATCAATATATTTGTGCAATTATTGAGGAATTTTTGACATAATTTGCAGGGACACGATTGAGAATATTTTACGAGATTAACTTCTTACATTGATTGGAAACTATTATATGAAGAATTTAATCTGTACATGAGCTCATCCAAGAAAAAGAATTATTGATCATATTTTTGAGGAATTAATTTTTGTAGGAGTATACATTGATCCAATAATCTTCTTGCCTGCATTTATGAGATTAATTTAAATATCTCCCCTTAAATGATATCTCTTTGATCTATGATTTAATTTCGAGAATATTAATTATATTGTTTGGATTAAAAATCATAACAGAGATCGGGTGTTTCACTTTTATTCTCTGTTTATTTTCTTCGCATTGCATTGCATTTTCATTTTATTTTCTGACACAGAAATTAACATAGTATTTAATTAATTATTTAAATTAATTTAAAACCATACAACTAAAAATCATCATTCCATGTGTTCGATGTTGGTAGACTTCCCAAGTAAAAATTGTTACACAATACTTAGAATTGATCGCTATGCATCTCCTATACTACAATTGTTGATTCTTAAAGATGTAAAAAATTGTGTTCATCAAATGGCATCATTGTCGGGGAACGGTGTATTTTTAGGGTTTAAAATGATTTTCTGTAATTTATTTTTCTGAAATTAATTTCTGCATCAAATTTTCCCCCTTTCTTTTGCATTTTATTTTCTGCATTTTATTTTGGCATCTTTCTCTCACTTTAGATAGTAACCGCAATTTCTCTCTTATATATTGCTCGAAGAAATATGTCTTCGGTCGGAGGATGCATGCCTATATCATGACAGCATACGACATAGGTCTTTAGTTACCTCGATCTCGTTAAGTAAACTTTTTAACGTAACTTATCTAATACCTTTTTTTGAAAGCTCAAAAAAGGGGGACGCACTCATCGGTGCTCGCCCCAGTGCATTAAAGAGAAAAAAAGAGAAATACGTACAAAAGAGGAGGGACGAACAAGAGTCCAAATACAAAAGAGCGGAAGGTTTCCAAGAAGTGAAACCCCCGGTTACAGAAGCACTATCCTAGCTAGAGGACCAATCAAGAAGGAACCCCGAGGCCGAAATACGAATATTCTCCAAGTAGAACCGCTGCCGAGCGAAAAGAGCTTCGTTCCTTCCCAGCCAAATGCTCCAAAGCCGCGCAATTGGCTCCAGCAAAACCTCCCGAGGCCGACCCCTAGCGTTGATCAAGTTGTCGCAGAACGAGGCAAAGGAGGACAGGTTAACCCAATCCAAGTCATCCCACAGGGCACAAACACAGCCACAATGAAAGAATAAGTGGTCAATATTTTCCGTCTCCAGGCCACAAAGGTCACAGTTGGGCGAGGCGTTGGGAAACATAGTAGCACAGCGTTCACGAGTTAACAAACGGCCACGCCGTAGTAGCCAAAGGAATATGCCGATGCGCTCTGGGAGCTTGAGACCCCACAAGAATCTGCAATCCCGCAAGAAGGTAGCATCATCCCCCCTATAAATGGGTATAAGAGCCTGGTACGCCTTACGGGTAGAGAACGTGCCATCCTTCCAAACCAAATGATCACGACCAATAGAAGGCCTGGGAGCATCAGCGAGAACAGCCATGAGAGAGATGAAGTCTTCCAGCCGCTGGTCTGATAAAATATCAGTAATTGAAGGGCACCAATAGCCACCGTCCCAGCAAGAAGCCACCGTGACTTCCTTGTCGATTACCAAAGCGAACAGCCGAGGGTATAAGTTTCTTAGGGCACCCCTCCCGGTCCAATCATCCTCCCAAAAACGAAACGAATTTCCATCACCGAGCTTAGAAGCAAATAAAAGTCTACTGCGCCCACGCCAAAAAGATGAGAAGTGCCCCTGGATACCCCCACGAGTTGCAGAGCCGATGTCAACCCCCGCCGCTACCCTCAGAACATTTAACATGAAGTTCTCCTCCCTACCCCACACCCTCGCCGCCCATTTGAGCAAAAGTGCATCATTCGCCACCTCCAACCGCCTTACGCCCAACCCCCCCCCTGCTTAGGCCGCATGACCTCAGCCCACCCCACCAGATGCACGCCCCTTCCCCCGCCCCCCTTCTTCCCCCACAAGAACCCCCTCATACACTTCTCCAATCTTGATCGTACCCCCTTAGGCATCCCACGCACAGAGGAAAAGTAGATTGGGATGGAAGATAGCACCGATTTGAGTAGCACTAACCGACCGCCACGGGAGAGAAGGGCCGCACGCCACCCAGCCAATCGAGCCTCCATCTTCTCCACAACCGGCCGCCAGTCGCGTATGCGAGCGCGGCCCATCGTCAAGGGCAAACCCAAATAGTCGAAGGGGAGAGCGGCAGGAGGAGAGCCCAGCAGCCTCGCGCATTCCCCAACCTCCGCCGGAGACATGGAGAAAGGGACGACCTTGGACTTATTCCCGTTGATTTAGAGGCCCGAAAGCTCGCTGAACAGCTGTAGAGTAATAGCCATACAGGAAACGCTCGAGGTACCACCCTCGATGAAGCAAATTGTGTCATCAGCAAATTGGATAAGTGGAACATGGTAAGGGCCAAAGGAGCCCCCACGAGTGAGCCCGGCCGCGACCACTCCATCAATCATGCGTGGCAATACATCCACCGCCAGAACAAACAAAAGGGGAGCAAGGGGACACCCCTGTCGAACCCCCCTACGAGGTTGGAAAGAGCCCCCAGCCAAGCGACCATTGAGAAGAACAGAAAGGGAAGCCGTGGTCACAGATCGCCGCATCCACGCGATACAAATCGAAGGGAACCCCCTCCTCATAAGCACGGACCAGAGAAACCGCCAATCAAGAGTATCATAGGCCTTCGCAAAGTCAATCTTCCATAAGATCCCCTTCGAAGCATTCGAGCGCCACGCCTCAATAATCTCCGAGACCACCGCATAGCATTCAGTAATTTGCCTCCCGCGAACAAAAGCGGCCAATGTAGGCGATATAAGCGAGTCAAGGAGGGGAGCAAGCCGCCTGACCAGGGGACTTAGCAATGATTAAGTAAATCGCATTCTATATGGAAATCGGCCGAAAATCCTCAATCTGATTGGCCGAGGCAGACTTAGGAATAAGAACAATAAGAGCCCTGTTAAGTTTATCAAAGCCACGGTTCCCCTCACAGAAGTCCCGCGCCACATCCAAAACATCAAAAGCAACATCCCAGAAATCCCTGTAGAAAGACACTGGGAAGCCATCGGGCCCCGGCGCAGCATCGAAGTTGAGGTCCCAGACAGCCCCCTTGAGGTCCTCCAAAGAAAGCGGGCGGGTAAGCCCCTCCGCCGCAGGCGTAGGAAGAGAGGAAGCCCCACGTCCCGACCATCACCACCGTCGCAGAGTAGGGTTCCCAAACACGCCGCGAAAATAATTCCCCACCGCCTCCCCCATCTCCTTCTCCCCCTGGATGAGCGCACCATTGACCAGAATAGATGAGATGGAGTTGGAACGCCGTCGGCCGCTCGCCACCCTGTGGAAATACGCAGTGTTGGCATCCCCCTCCTTAAGCCACCGCACCCGCGAGCGTTGACGCCACTCGATCGACCGCTTCCGATCCTCCAACCTTGCCTGCGCAGCAGCCGCCGCGCGCGCGGCCAACTCACCCGGAAGCAGGAAGCAGATCCCTCTCGTTCTCAAGGAGGTCCAAAGTCATAATCACATCGTCAGCCTCCTTACGAGCGGCAACACGAGCCTGCTGCGACTCCCTTTAAAAAGAAGCCAAGACCTTTCTGAGGGAAGATAATTTATGATCAAAGCATCGGGCAGCAGTGCCCTCAGAAGTGGTCTGTTCCCAATGATTGCGCACGAGATCCTTGAACCCCGGCTCGAGAAGCCAACACCTCTCATATCGGAAGAGACCACGAGGACGCTGATCATCCCCGGAGTCCCAAATAATGGGGTTGTGATCAGAGAAAGACCGCGGTTGAGAGCTGACCGCGCACAGAGGGAAGAGCTCCATCAAGCAATATTCGCCAAAAATCGATCGATCCGCGATCTGAAAGTATTTGTCCTCCAAGTGTAAGAGACGTCAGTGGGCACGAGCCCCTCCAAAGCCAGATCAGTAATGAGGTCCAAAAAATCACCAGAACCGGGATCTTGACCCCCGCGTCCGCGGGGGCGGTCCTGGGTGAGCAACGTGACATTGAAGTCACCTCCCAAAATCCAAGTCAAATCCCCAAAAGTGAGCGCATCCTCCCGCAAAATCCTCCCAAAGTTCCCGACGAATGATATGGGAATTAGGCGCATAAACACAAGTCAAAGCGATGCGCGCATTAGAATCAGTCAAAGTCAACACCACCGAGAGGGAGTGCCGCCCAACCCGCATAGAAGAGAAGGAGAAGGCGAAGAGCGCCATGCCACTAAGATTCCGCCGCCCGCGCCAATCGCGTCCAAAGAGCGAAAGCATCCATATGTCCAGCACCAAAGGACCGCCACAAATCCACATCCAACCAGACAATTTGGTTTCTTGAATAAAGGCAATGTCGCAATCCCATTCCGTGAAACACGCACCTAATGTGCGCCGACGGTGGAGGTCGCCAAGACCACGCACATTCCATGACAAAATCTTCATTAACAACAGCAGGGCCCCCGATAGCACGACATCCCGAGAGGAGATCATCAGAAATCAGCAGGCGATCGCCCCACCAAGCGAGCAAGACCGGCCGCCTCCGCCACTGCCTCGCGCAGCACCACAGAAGAAGAGTCTCCAAGGGGAGAGGAAAAGATAGGATCTCCAAGGCGAGAAGACCGCCTTCGACTGTAGCTTCGACCAAATCGAGAGGGAGGAGAATTTACCACAAGCAAATCAATAGAAGAGCCATCATAAAAATTAGCCATAGCGATCCCTGGAGTCCCACCACCAGCCGGTGAACCCCGCGGAGAGGGCACCCCTCGGTCTGGCGGCGAAGAGACGTAAGGGTCGCCCTGGGAAGAGGCAGATGCATCCCGCAGCAAAAGGGAGGGGGAGTATAAGTCATCCAGAATCGCCAGCGGGCTGAAGGCCACCGAAGTAATGGGCTGAGGACAGAGATATTCGGATGTCCAGCAAAGGGGCTCCGAAACTGCGCCCGGGTCGGTCACTACCCGAGAAGAAGCCCCACCACCAACAACACCAGATCCGATAGATGAAACCAAAGGGAGCCTTGCCACGCGTGATGAGAAATCCGACTGCAAGGAGTCCACCGACAGAGGGGATGGAGTTGAAGCAGTCATATCAACCTCGAAAAAATCCAAAGCCACCAAATCACGGCTGCCATGACGTGCACGCGCTTCCCAGGGGCCGCAGACGATACCCCCGAACCGTACCCTCCCCAGACGTCGCTTCGAAAGCATCCCCGAAAGATGACACGTGGCAAGGAGAAGCCCAACCGTCCCCCCCACGCCGAGAGCCCGTTCCACCACCGTGCGAGGCCGAGGAAGACAATGAAGGATCCGGCGCCGACGACGACGGCAAGAGAAGAATTCAACCTTGAAAGACCAGGAGCCCAGAACCAACTTCTCGAAAATCACCTTTCCGGCCATAGCCTCAATAAACCGCGGAGAGCACTCGATAAGAATCCTCGCACGTCTCCAATCAGCGCCTGGCGCCAAGCCATCGTCCAGAACTGCCAGGACTTGCCCCCAACGTCCGGCCACCTTCGACAGAGCATGCACCGTGCGGGAGAGGAAAGGCACCCCCCGAACCTCCGCGACACAAACTTTCGAGAATGAAGCCGCACCATCCGCCACGCGTAAATGCCGCCATTTGACATCCGAATCACCAGTAAGACGAAAGAGGCTCTCCCGTTGCACCGGGAGGAGCCCACGAACACAGCAACGAGACGCGTCCAGGATGACGAAATCTCCGATGAAGTCATCGCCCAGGAGCTCCAAAGTTGACGAACGAATAGCATCCCAAGAAAGACCCGGCCTGAGCCGGACACCCACAACAGCGAGGTACTCCGCGGGAGCATCTTGCAAGCCCGCGAAAGCCCTAGCTCCATGCAGCCCCGCTCCCTACCTTGCCACCCCTGCCACCTGCGCCTCACTCACCCTCGCCCACTTGCGACATCCCCGCCAGGCGCGGTCCTCAACCGCGCACTCCTCGCGCGTCACCGCATCCTCTCCAAGAAGCCATGCACAGGTGCACCCGCACAGACGGAGCCTGCGTCCTTCCTCCGACGTCAAAACCAGAACAAGAGCCATGCTCACCCCCCCCCCCAGGTGCAAGGGACACCACCCGGCTCCCCCCAGTTGCTCCTCACAGCGCCCCCGCGGTTGCACCACCGCCAACAACAACCTGCGCAAAGGAGCGAGAATCTCAGACACCATGCGAGCCACCAGCTTGACCACGCGAAACCGGTCTCTTCGAGCCCACTCGTGACTGTCCAAGCGATTCAGGTCACGACCGCCCCGCCTCCGAATACCAACAAGAGTACATGCGATTCCCACTCTGCCACAGTTAAAGCAGCGCGATGGTGCATGGCATGCAGAGGCGATATGGCCACGCGCGCCGCAGCGGAAGCACCGCTTCCCTGGCTTAGCATACGAGACCTTCCTCCAGCCACCCTCGCCATCCCAGTCTTCCCTGCTCGCTGAAGGTTCCACCTCCTCGCTTCTCGACCGCCGCTTGATTCCCGCTACTGCCGCCGCGCACCTGAGGTCGCCACGAGAGTCGCCACGAGAGTCGCTCCATCCCCGTGCGCCATCTCAAAAAGCCCAGTACTTGATCTTCTACCAATTTACTTCTTCTGCTTACCTTTTTCTTTTCCTAACTTATCTAATACATACGAATCTCTATTCCTATGTAGAGGACCTACATCAAGAGGTTGGTTAGATATTGTTAAGAAATAACATGCAGAAACAGAATCAGAGAAAATAATATAACATGAAGAACACACGGGATTTAACGTGGAACCCTACTCCGTGAGGAAGCGGGATGAAACCACGGGAGAAGCCCTCAAATAGGGTGTGTTTATCTATGACTTTCTCAATGGATACAAGAGGTCTGGGGCTCTTTATATAGCCTTCCCAGAGCCTCCAAGTCCCACCACTGGACGATGTGGGACTAAACACTGGATGGGGGTAAAATGGATCTTCTCCAGGATCCAATTTACCCTGCTACAACTCAATAGGCGCACAACTAAATACTCTAACACTCCCCCCTCAAGCTGGAGCATGCAATGCTCAACTTAGACAAACAGAAAGAAACTTAACTCAACGCTACAGGACACTACGGACAATATCAACCCAACACGCATATTGCTGCAGTCGAGGATGTTACTTCTCATGCCGTGCAGGTGAGGAGGACGAACGGGCTGGAGTGTGAGTCTTCTGAATCTCCTCTTCGGAGAGCATGTGCTCTGAACTGCGCATGCCAGAGTCACTGCAACTGAAATGAGCCTCCTTGTCGAAGTACTCTAGCCCGCCACAATAATGTGGACAACTGCTCCATCTCTGAAAAAGGACCGAACTGAAAAGGTCGTGGTTGTTCAATCCTCGTCGGAATCCACAGTCGTTGGAGAATGGAGTCTGAAATAAGTTTCCTTTGTAGGAGAACTAGGTCTCTCCCATCTGGCTCAGAGAATGGTGCACTGCTCTGGTGTACCTATGATACCACATGAGAACCCTTGCCAACATGGCATAGGGAATGGTCCTCTACTTTGGAGTCCTATGGCTCACATGAAAACTCTGGCCGACAAAACAAGAATAATGATGGGGAATCACGAACAAATGATGGCAACATGTGGTCATCTGAAAATGACCGCAAACTTATGCGTTTCTGAAAAGGAGTCTCTCTCAGGAGAACTCGAAACATGGGCCTCTCATCATGGAGCGCCTCGAACTTGGACTCTGACCAATCTGTCGAGTCTGAATCTGCGCATCAAACTGGGACTCGGAATCTGAACGTCGAGTCTGGAATTGCGCATGGACAATCTTCGTCTGAAAAATTGTAGAGTCTGAACCTCTGACCGGTCTGGAAAATCTGACATCTGAATCTTAGAACAAGACTTGTTATCTACATATACTCCCCCTTTCTCCCATACTGGTCGGAGTGACATTGTTGACCACGTTGGGAGAAGATAAGATAATACATAAATCTGGGGAAAACAATGAATATTCTCAAGAGATTCCTTACGGCTTTTCTTCATCAATTTTTTTAAGTAAGCCTCCCATTTTTTTGGAACTTTTTTGAAACATTTTTTTCTATGCCGTTTTCATCATTTTTTCGGCATTTTTCAAAGTTCGCATTTTTAAAAAAAATATGCGTACGGCTTTTTCTATTGTACGCGCCTTTTTCGGAAATTCATTTTTTTTACTAACAAAATATCCAGCCCTTTTTTTT
Source organism: Ottelia alismoides (assembly GCA_037367405.1). Lineage (NCBI taxonomy): Eukaryota > Viridiplantae > Streptophyta > Magnoliopsida > Alismatales > Hydrocharitaceae > Ottelia > Ottelia alismoides. Next base: position 944,426 of record JAZKJV010003140.1, on the reverse strand, counting down.
ATTCTGGGCCGCCCTCATTTTTTATAAGCCCACTGTTGGGCTCTTATATTTCCCCTTCCTTTTTTAACAAACAGACCTGTTGGGCCTTAGAATTGCAGCACCCACACATTTTTTTTAATAAATAGAGAATCGGGCCCCATGTATCTTAGGGTTCCCAACGGGGACCCTCTTACAAAGCCAACCCCCACTTGGGTCGCGCCAGGGGAACGCCGCCGCCCGAGGAAACATCGCGCAGAAGATCTGGAAGGGCTACGTGTGGGCCTGCAGGGTACGCGCTGGGTGTGTGCGGGTGTTCCGCGCGAGAGAGGAAGGAGTTCGAGCGGTCTTGCGCTGTCAGGAGATGCGGAGGTGCGTGGGGCCTTCGCCGTTGGGAAACGCGGGAGATGCGATGGGAATCACCGCACTGCGACTAGGGCTCATGGGAGTGCGCCGCCTCTGGAGGCTTCTTGTGGCCTGCGCGAGGAAAATGCGCGGGGCTGCGCCACCACTGGTGATGGTTGCTGGCATACTTTCTGTATATGCTCCTGTAGTGGCATGGATGTTGGGATGCCGCCATACGCTGCTTGAAGGTGGGTCGCCAACTGGTAGATTTCACCGCCAGATCTGGATCTCTTGACTGGAAGGGAGATGGCACGAGGATGGTGGAGCGCCGCCTAGACTGGAGGTGTGAGGCGTGGTGGTGCTGCTGAGAGTCGCGCCTGTTGAAGGAGGGGCTCCTTCTTCTTCCGCGTGTTAGGATGATGAAGCGACGTCGTAATCTTCGATCTAGACTAGGGTTCAAGACATTGAACCCTAGATATGGATTGAATAGAACTCGTCTTGATCACGATAAATCTAGGATTCTAGAGAACCCTTAAAAAAACTTTCGAACAGACAGAACATGAACTTGAACAATAGTCTTCACATCGAATCTCGACAAAGAAAGAACATAAAAAAACTTGAGAATCGAATCCGCTTTGATACCATGTTAAGAAATAAACATGCGGAAACGGAATCAGAGAAAATAATATAAACATGAAGAACACACGGGATTTAACATGGAATCCTACTCCGTGAGGAGAGGGATGAAACCACGGGAGAAGCCCTCAAATAGGGCGGTGTTTGTCTATTGACTTTCTCAATGGATACAAGAGGTCTGGGGCTCTTTATATAGCCTTCCCAGAGCCTCCAAGTCCCACCACTGGACGATGTGGGACTAAACACTGGATGGGGGTAAATGAATCTTCTCCAGGATCCATTTACCCTGCTACAACTCAATAGGCGCACAACCAAATACTCTAACAGGTATCAACCCATTAGAAAAAGGATTGTCATCTCCTTCTCAAGCTGGATATCATCTCTTAATAATCATTTGGCAGTGCTTGATAAGTCCTCAATCTAACTCTTTAGATTTGTTAGAAAATAGGAATGCGGAAGCGTATCAGAAAAAAGATAGAGAAAATATGAAAAATTGGAATTTTACGTGGAACCCTACCCCCTAAAGAGTGGGATGAAACCACGGGAGAACGCCACAAAGGGCTAATAGTCTATTGCTTTTCTCGTCTAATACAGGACGTATGGGGCTCCTTATATAGCCTCCATAAAGCCTCCAAGTCCCACCATTGGTAGATGTGAGACTAAATACTGGAAGAGGTCAGTGACACATATACTCCAACACTCCCCCTCAAGATGGAGCATACGATACTCAGCTTGGACAAACAGAAAGAAATCTCAACTTACAATACAAGACACTACGAACAATATCAACTCAATGCGTACAACTGTCAGTTGTTGTCGAAGACTGATGAATCTCGAATTCATCACTCTAAATCTCATTTATTAAGCTCAAATCCCTTAAAATCAATAGCATTTCTGCATCAATTATGAATCATTAGCATTTAATGCATGATTTCATAAGAATTGCATTTTAGCACAAATATCTGCACAAAATAAGAAGCCAAAAATCTCAGCCAAAAATGACATGTAAATAACCTAATTTCCCTGATTTTTAGCTCATTCATGCTAACTCCGAATGACCCAAAAGACCTCCACTGTGTACAAATCACTAACAAGAATAAAGGAAAAATGCGAAAAAATAACTGACCCAAATAAGTGGACAAAAAACCCAAACCCTAGTTTCAGGATTTTCGGACTAAAACCTCATATCTCCTCATCCAATGTCCGATTTAATCCTATCTTTGAACTAATGTACATTCAATTACCTTCAAAACAAAACCAAGTTCAAGTGAATCGGAGCTCATATTGTGAAAGTTGGGTTTTGGGCCTCTTTTGTATACTGTATATTTTAGCGGTTTTTGACATAATATTTTATGTACATATTTTATTAATAAAAATCCAAAAAAATAGATTAATGTGTAATTATTTATCTCTGATTTATCATATTTTTTCCGGATTTTTATCTAATCTTAAAAATGACATAAAATTACAAAACCCCAAAATAAAGGTGTTCTATGTACATGGGATACCCCAAAAAATACCACTTTGTGCAAATGATCGATTTTGTTTTGATGTCTTCATGAAAGTTGTAGATCTCATCGAAACGAGCAATTTTCGTGAAGAAACTTTTTCGATCCGAGGTTGTTTACTATTTTTATCGATTTTACAAAAGATTTATTCTCCGCTTTTTCTGGTGCTGACACGTGGCAGTCCTTGGGGCCGCCACATGTCAGCCAATTTTGGCATATTTAAATAAAGTTTTTATAAAAAAAATAAAAGAAAATAAAAAAATAATAATAAGGATGGCACGTCCTTTGCACGTGCCTCCTCCTCACGCCCTCTGCCTCCACATGGCACCCGCCTGGCCGTCCGATCTCGGCCGATCGGACGGCTCTGGCGGTCGTCTTCCTCATACCAGTCCCCTTTCCCCTTTCGGTGCCGCCTCCGTGGATTTCTCCGCCGCGTATCCACGTTCCCCACGAATCTCGCCGCCTTTCATCTCCGCGATCGATCTCCTTCCATCGTCACGATCCTTGAATCGCCATCACCGATCACCCCCCAAATCTTTCCCCTTTCGTTTCCCATCGCCGAATCCCAAGAATCTCGCCGGACGCATGTTCTTGACCCTATAAAAGAAACATCACCGCCCTCCGCTCCTCTCATTCGCCAGTTCACACAGATCGAAGGGAATCGCATCTCCGGCGGTGACAGCGCCGATTAACGATGATCTCCTAAGGCTGGGCGAGATCCAAAGCTCTCGAGCTTCGTTGCAGTGCGGTCAACCCCTGCACAGCTGCTTGCTCCGATCACCGTCGTCGAGCCTATCTACCGCCAACGACATCGCCATTCACCTCCTCCGCCTCCTGATGCTCCGAGTCGACGTCGAGCTCACGCCAGCAACGCCACCTTCTTCATCGTGCTCCATCATCGACTTCTCCACCAGCCACCTGCTCCGCCTTCATCTGCTACAACCAGGGGCCACCACCGGGCATCGCCTTCACCGCTGTCGACGCCACCTCGATCGTTGGACAACTCCCTCCGGCCAATCGCACCTGGGCTGCTCCTCCGCCCCCACCGCTACGGCAGCTCCGGAGGCCAGCCACCCTTCGCTGCCTTCCGCCTCTCGCGAACCACCACTCGCCGGCCGGGCTCGGGACCCGAGACTCTCCGCACGTGATCCGCACGTGCGTGGGGGGACCACCTCAGCATTACGTCAGCAGGACATCACCCAGTCACGTGCTTAGCATGTGACACGGGGTAAAATTGCAAGTACCCCCTGGAGGTTCTCCCATTTGCACGCAAACCCCCCTTTTCAGAGGGCATGTACCACGCACGTGCCCCCTCTGGAAAATTGCAGAAGTACCCCCAGATTTCTTGGTAATTACAAATAAACCCCCCACTGCATTTATTATGTTATTTATCTATTGCAGAAATACCCCTGTGTTTCTCCTCTGTTTTGAACCTCTTTTCTATACTATTTTATTAATCCAAAAATAGAATTGTGTTCCTCATATAATTCTCTACATTTTGACATATTGTGTGTATTTTTGTGATCAATGATTAATTAATCATTATTTATTTTGTGGAAAATTGCATATTTTGTCCATTTCTTGCTCTGAAATTTATATCCGATTAACCGTTACCCTAAAAATTCTCAAAAATCAAAGATTGTAGAGATAATTGTACTGGACATTGTGCCCAAAAAGAATTGTATTTGCATATATAGTTTGCCCTGTAAAAATTATTTTGCATATTTCAATGTTTAATTTTTAATAGGTATGAGATCTCACATTTTCGAGGTTTAGGATTTTTCTGAGATTGATCACCTAGTGGTAGATCTTACCTAATTTTGTTCCTTGAAAATAATTAGGTTTAGTATTTATTATAATTAAATATTGAAATTCATTTTGTTTGCATTTAAAAATCCATAAAAAATTCATATTGCATCCAAAAATTCTAAAAAAATTACATTGCACACATTTCATCATGTTTTACATTGTGGCCCAATTTCATATTTTTCAGACATCGTTTGAACATACTTGACATTTTAGTCCCTAAAATAGGTCGAATTTGCATATTGCACCCCTTATTACATTGAAAATTCCAAAAAAAGACCGCCTCGAAAACCGAACACGAAGTTTGATAGACATAACTCTAGGTTGTTCCTTTGCCTCCTTGTGATCGACCTTGGGACTTGCCCAAGTAAAATAAACATAAAATCCCATTAATCAAATTGACGAATATTTTGTGTGGTTATTTTCTTGACCGTTTCCGATTGCCGCCTACAACGCACGACACATTATTTTAACACAAACGATAAAAAAATAACTCCTTAACTCGGCATTTCCGGACTCATCAAGGACGTTGCTTCTCATGTCGTGTAGATGAAGAGGACGAACGAGCTGGAGTGTGAGTCAAACTGAATCACCTCGTTGGAGAGCATGTGCTCTGTATTGCGTCTGTCAGAGTCATTGCAACTAAAATGAGTCTTTATAAGGAGAACTCTGGCCCGCTACAACATGTGGACAATTGCTCTATCTCTGAAATGGCCAAAAAAAGAGCATCGCTAATTATTCATGCGTAGATCTCTGAAGATGTGTCTCTCTCATAGGGACCTCGAAGTGGGTTCTCTCTCATAGGAACCTCGAAAGGATCTCGTACTGGAGTTCATGATCTCTTGAGAATGGAGTCTGAAAAAGTCTCATCGTCGGAGAACTGGATCTCTTACATCTGGCACAAAGAGAATGTTACTCTACTCTAGAGCCCCTATGAACCAAACGAAACCTTATCCAACATAGCATAGGGAATGGTACTCTACTATGGAGTCCTTATGGATCACATGAAAAACCTGGTCGAAAACACAAAAGATGGGGACCACAAACAATTATGCCAAATATGTGCACATCTGAAAAGGCTGCATACATGTGCATGTTTGAAATTGAGGACTTAGAACCTGAACGTCGAGTCTGAATATCTGGACTACTGTAGAGTCTGAAATATGGCTGGCCTGGAGAATCTGACATTTGAATCTGGAATAGGCCTATAACTACACAATACACCTTTTCCCATACTTGTCGAAAAACAGTGACATTTTGGGAGAAGACAATAAAATGGGAAAAAACAAAACATGAATCATGCATTTTTTCGAGTATTTCATTCATCATTGTTTTAATAGTCGCCATCATCATTTTTTATAAGTCGTATCAATTTTTTTCTTCTCACCTTTTTTTGAAACATTTTTTTAAAGATGTTTTAAACTTTTTTACGGTTTTCCATTCTTCTTTTTTTGCTTTGCATACGTTTTTTTTTTGTTTACTCACCTCTTTTCTCAATATTTATTTTTTTAAAGGATGCAAACAGGCCCCCCTTCAATTTTTCCTAGGCCTAGAAAAACTTCCTCTCTTTTTTGTTGGATAAACAGATACGACGCACTTTGACCACTTTCTTCCTTTTTTTAAACCAAGGCTCGCCCCTTTTTCTCTTTACCATTTTTTACTAATCCAACTGGCATCTCTCCCTTCATCATTTTAATGACATCCACTTTTTTTTACACGCCAACGACCCACTTGGGCCTATACTTTCCCATCTCTCATAACGTTTTTTATAAATGACAGGCCATTGGGCCCTTTGTCCTCGCAAGCATTTGGGTTCCCCATCGTGGGAACCCTCTTTCCTCAAAGCCACCGCCCGTGAGCAGATGCTCTGCCTAGAGTCGCCAAAGGGGATCGTTGCTGCTGGAATCTATACTGATCGGAGAGGAGGGACGTTGCCACCTGCCGAAGGAGAGAAGAGGCATCTCGCCTGAGAGGATCCGTAGAATCCGTCGCCTGGAGTTGCTCATGGCGAGCGACAGCCTCCGCCTGGGAGATCCTCGAAAGGTGGGGCGACGCCGCTGGTGCGATGCGACTTGGATATGTGGGCATCCACCGCCTGGGAGATCCTCGTAACAAGTGGGAGATCTGGCATGCCTAGTGGGACCGAACCCACAATCTCTTGATTAAAAGGGGAGATTGATGAATAACCATCTGCTAGATGACATTGTGTGGGGATTGCGGGATGGAAAATATGATGAAGCAAGGTGATGTGATTCAGTGCCAAGAATGTGGCTACCGCATCCTGTACAAGAAGCGCACCCGTAGGGTCGTCCAGGGGCTGGAAGATGGAGGGCTGTGCGCGAGAAGTCGATGCCCTGAAAGTGATAGGGCTCCTCCGCAGACAGGAGGAGTGGCAAGGAGCATGATGGGACTTAGAGACCTTCGCCTGGGGAGCTCTCCAACTGTGATGAACTTGGATTCTACAAGTGGCGGTATGAGATGCTGCTAGAACTTGGATTAGGATTTCACAAGAAAAACTCTAGAATTGATTGTAGAACATCGTAATAATCTTTCAACGAATAAATCTTCAAGAACAAGCACGAATTGAATCTTCTCCATAAACTGAATCTAGAATAAATCAAGACATAAAACCCGATAATCGAACCTGCTCAACCATGTTAGAAAATAGGAATGCGGAAGCACATCAGATAAAAAGATAAAGAAAATATGAAGAACGGGATTTTACATGGAACCCTACTCCCTAAGGAGCGGGATGAAACCATGGGAGAATGCCTCAAAGGGCTGATAGTCTATTGCTTTTCTCATCTGATTCAGGAGGTCTGGGGCTCCTTATATAGCCTCCACAGAGCCTCCGAGCCCCACAACTGGTAGATGTGAGACTAAACACTGGAAGAGGTAAATGGATCTTGGATACCACTCTACATAAGTGGCGCATATACTCCAATAATATTCGTCCAAGCACCAACCTCTATGATTCAATAATTGAATCGACAGATGTATGATCATTAAGATGACCATGGTACGTAACCCTAGTTGTATTAAGGGACCTATTATGCAATTTAGTTATTCTTCTTTTCATACGAGGGAATGACATTAGCAATAACATTTATTGCATAATGGCTCGTCGTGGGCTCGCATGTCCAACACGCATCATGTTCAAGATGCATTTACTCGAGCATATATAATGCAATACTCCCCCTCCAGTTGAACATATAGGTCAAACACGTCCAACTTGCATTAATGGGAGGATATAGGAATGGAAAGATATGTGGCTGAGCTATTATAAAAAAATGGAGGGACAACAGAGGTGGAGACTTCACAACATGTAGCTATTAAATTGTTTTCATTCCATTGCCATTATATAACTTGAACAACATTTTTGATGATGCAAAATGGAGGGAAACTGAAAAAAAAGGCTTTTTTACAAGGTCATCTGTTTAAATATTAGAAAAAGTTATCAGTAAAATATTTTTTGTTTGCAAAAATCACATTATATTCTACAGCTTTACTTATGGGTAAATTACAAAAAAACCTCAACTATACCTTGATTCCCAATTAGGGGTCTCTTTTTCAATTGTAATAAATAGGGGCCTGAACTTTCAACTTAAAGGTTTATTGTCGACATACAAGGGTCACTGAAGCTTATGGAGTCTGTAATTGAGAGAGAAATATAAGATCAGTCCCATCTTTGTTACAATTAAAAAAGAGCATCCCGGTTGGGAATCAAGGCATAGTTGGACCTCTTTTTGTAATTTACCCTTTATTTAACCTAGCAGGCTAGCAGCTTTTAAAAAACTGAAACTTGTTTATTGTATTCAAAGACGAAACCATACCAGTCCATGTAGGTTCCAATTAGACCACGCTCATAAATGATGCCAAGAGTATTATTCTCTGTATCATGTGGAACCACATTCATAACCCAAACAGGATACGTATTCATAGCAGATGCAAATCCACCCAAACCAGCATTCATGTCCATGATATTCCTGTATCTTCCCTCACGAAGTGAATGAAAATAGGCTCCATAATGTGATACTCTCAGATTCCATACTTCAGTATCTTTTTTGAAAGACTTGGCATTGATTCCCTCAATAGTACTTAGCAATACCCGTGGAGGAGGAACAACGAGTCTTCTGGGCCACTTTTGAACAGCACCTCCAGCCACCTGGTCCACAGATTCTACATTAGGGAGTGGGGATATGCAGGCACCCATTGCTTTGTACCTGTTTCATGCATTAAATAAACCATCCTCAATAACATATAAATCCATCTTGAAACGGCAAATTGAGGGAGATTAATTTGGCATATGCAGCCTCATAGTTAATTACTATTTTGATAAAATAGTAGACACGTTCTTCCTGAAGTACCGCATTCTCTTTGATATCAACTGTGCTAGCTATTCTGTCCCATCCACAAAATGTATTAATTAGATACAGGTATTTCTAAAGAAACGTTGAATCCATGACTACTCATTGAAATCTAGTTGTAACTTGTAATGCGAAAAATTTACCGTAACAAAAGAAAGCTTACCAAGCATTATCAAGATCTGCTGCTTCACAGAGAGATAGGGAGTCAGTTGAACGCTTCTTCTTCTTAACACATTCAACATGATTTAGAGGCTTTCTCCATATGGCAATAGGACCGTCCTCTGCTATCTTCTTCCAGCAAAGTTGTTTAGCGATATTTTCTATAGCATTCTGTTCTGCTTCCAGGTCCTCAGGTTTCTGTTGCCAACCCTTGTGCAATTTTTTCCAATTTATAGGTGGGCCAGATAACACCCAATAACCACCTGGCCGAAGAACACGGTCAATCTCAAGAAGATAAAGCCCACCTGCAAAAAAGCAAGACAAAGTCGAGACAGAAGTCAATCTTCGTATTTGTGCTGATTACACCTCCCTACAAGCAGAACAAGTCCCAATAGCGACAAAAAAGTGCATAACAGATTTTGTAAAGAACGGTGTATCTGGAGTGTTTCCCCTTTTTTTGACTCAGAAAAAATAATGGTGTGTTCACAAATGGGACCTCGACATGCAGAAATGCATTTTTTCCAGCTTTACAAAGGTTTACAAAAAATTACCATTGCCTGCCCATTTCACCAGACATCGTGAACAGTGTGCCATATCAAAGGACCTTGATGGGTATGGTAGCCTGTGGACGCTCAGTACGCCCAACATGGCTGGCAAGCCACGCTCAAGTGCAAACTGCACCTGAGCTTCGTGAACATCTCTGGGGGCAACAGAAACTGTCACTATATTGAAGTTCAGTAAGTGACCACCAAAGCTAGCAACCTGCATAAAAAATTCTTTGTTAAGCACAACAGATTACAGGTCCTCAATTTCCTCTATATAAATGTTGCAGTTGTCATTCAGGTACCATACATCTAGTTGGACTAATGACAAGCAACATGTCTCAGAAGCCAAAAGGTATGAGGGATATCCAACCAAAAGGTCAACAACTATTCATATCATTCATCCATTGTTCTTTCATACACATGATGACGGCTGTGTATAAAAAGACACTACCATTTGACAGGCAAGGCCTCTTAACCTAAAAGGCACAGCCCTTACATAAAAGACACCTCTAAAGTATAAACACCTTACATTTACAAAAAAAAATGCAAGAAACGATAACATTTAACGAAACTAGATGGTAGTGAATGGTGCTAAATGTAATTTTGCCAATTTCAAAATACCGAACAATTGCATAATAAAGCAATCACAAAATACAGAGGCTTATACATGTTCATCCTACCAAATGGCAACATCATGTGTGGAAAAAAGAATTTTGCAAGCGAATCAAAGCAAGAACGGGAGGTATAAGACCATTTCGGTTTATCTGGAATCCTACTCCCTAAGGAGCAGGATGAAACTATAGAAGAAAGCTATTAAGTGTTGTATCTTGTATTGAGTTTCTCAAGGAATACAAAGGGTGTGAGGCTCTATATGCATAGCCCCGTCAACACACCAAAATCTCATTAATAAACTGTGGAGAAAGAATAAAACTGCAATGGAATGGATTTGTTCATGGGTGTGGGTTTCTTGTATAGCATGAAGCCCTAGAGACCAATAGGTGGTAGCTACATAAAAGACCCCAAAGGGTTACAAATAGAAACCTTCTAGATATTTGATCAGAGTACGTGTCTGTGATCATCTCTCAACTCACATCATAGTGATATAATTTTTATCGACATGTAATACCCGGTTCTCCTGTAATCACCCCAGACATGTCGCGATATGCGGATACCCTCAAAACACACCATGCATGAAACTGCATAGATCATCGATCTGAGCATGTGCATGTGATCCTATCTCAATCTACATCGCATTGTTATAATATTTTATAAACATACGATATTCGGATCTTCTGAAATCACCCCTAATATGTTGTGATAAGCAGATGATGCCTTTAAAACAAGTCCGTGTGAAACTGTCCAGGTCCCCGATCCGAGTATATGCATTTGATCCTCTCTCAAGACTCAACATACATCACAGTGATATAATTTTTGTTGACATGTGATATCCAGATCTCCCAAAATCACCACAAACATGTCGCGATGAGCAGATATCCCCAAAACACGTCTCATGTGAAACTGCCTAGATCCTCGATCCGAGCATATGCATGTAATCCTCATACCACCAACACTACAATGACATAAGTTTCATATTTTTCTGATGAGTGATGCTCCTATAAACGGAGGAAAACGAAGGTAATAAGTTTCAAAACCCCAGTTTGTATGCGTAAAAAACAACTCGAAGTAACTTGCATGAGATGTATGACGAATGTGGTCCAATAACAAGGCAAAAATATAAAACTGTGTACCTTGGGATTTGTTCTCTGAATTCCTCCTTTCTCCCGAAAACCTTGTTTTCGGGGGAGGGGGGTGGGGGGTCGCATGAAATGCACGTGAGATTAATGATGATCATGTAATCATTTTTGCGTAGGAAACTTCAAATCTCTGATCAGATGCCGAAAAGTTGCTCCACCAACGGAGCTCTAGGGAGAGTGGTGGCACTCCAATGAGGGGCTAGTGGCTAAGTGGATTGGACCACTTGTGTTTATATAAGTTTGAGCCCGGTTCGGTTTTGAACCCAAACGTCGTAAATCGATCTTTAAATGTGTGTAACTTTCTCATACGATGTCTGATTCCAATGTTCTTGGGCTCGTCAGAAAGGCCTCAATGAGTACTACATGATAGACTATCACTTATCTGATTTGGATATTGGATGAGGTCAGAAAATGTGATTTAGTGATATCGGTTACTTAAGGGTGTTACAGATACAAACCATTTTTTCTTCTTGAAGTTGTTATTATTATAACCAACCTAACTCTGATACCAATTGATGCAAATGCAATGGGGAGCAAATGCTATGCAAACTAATATAGATCTAAATATAATAAATGGAAAGAAAATAGAAAGATTAATTTGAAGTTTTGTGGTATAACAAGAAAGCCTTTTCCCACATTAAGTAGAATTAATTTAAAGCCTTTTCCTACATTTTGCGGACAACTACAAAAATTTTAAAAGCTTCAGCAAATACACGTTCTCAACTTGTGGCTCCCAACAAAATTAAGCACTTTGAGGTAAAAAATGAATGTGGAGCTAGTTACTTGCTAAAACCATTGATAGTGGTGATGGTCGTTGGTAGAGGTGGTAGATTAGAGTGGTGGTTGGAGGAAAGGGAATAAAGATGGAGGAATGAGGAGAAAGGCGAGATCAAGAATGATATGAAGTGGAAGTGAGGGAAGAAGGGGGGTGGAAACTCATGGAAATAAGGGAAGAGGGAGAGGGGAGACAAGGATTATAGTGAAGGGAGAGAGGGAGGAAAGAGAAAAAGAGTAACTGGAGGGAGGAGGAGGGAAGTGTTGATGGAGAAATAAGGAGAGGAAAGTGAGAAAGAACAAGAGTTATGTGAAGACTGATGAACTGAGAGAGGGTAAGATTTCCTTGAGAGTTCAAATACATCTTAATATCCATTCAATTAGCCAAAAGCCCTACTTATGAAGGGACTATACAACATGGTAGAAATTACACCTTTCTAGAATGTTTTAACACTTAAGGAGTAAAGAGAAGAAAGAAAATTCTAGAGAACCCTAGACTATAGGAGAAAGAGGATTCTAGATCCTTGCTACCCTTTAAAATAAAATACAATTTCAACATGACTCCCTAAATTTAATGATTTACAAAATTAATCCAATTCTAGATCTTTCTATTGCTTATATATATGTGCATTAATTGGTTGCATCGAAAGAAGATGATTGAGCAGGATACAGAGGAAGTAGACAACCGGAGCTCATTTATGTAACAATTACATGATATCTCTTCTGACGTGAATCGTATAAACTAGTTTACGGCTCACCCCGGACAAGCTCCTATGAATGTTGTCATGATAATTCTAAGATATCTAAAGAATTCAGCAAAGAAAGTCCCATTTTTTAGGAAAGAAAGCTCTCTTACCCTCTCTGATTATGTTGATGTTGCCTATGCAGGTAACCCAGTAGATAGGAGATCTACGATGAGTTTCGTAATGCATCTTGATGATTACTTGATCACATGGAAGAGTAAAAAGCAACAAGTTGTATATGGATCTAGTGCAAAGTCATAGTACATGGTTACGTCTTAAGCTACTGAAGAAATGATGTGGGTCAAATTAGTAGTAACATATTTAAACATAAATATTCATCAAGCCATGGAGGGTCCTCCTCGAGTATCTACTTCGATTCATGCAGAAAAGCTATGTTTGTCAATCGAGCAGGTGATTTTGGATTAGCTCCTCGGATTTTGGGTCATTTTGTTCTCTTTCAAAAGCAGACTTTTCCACCATTTTTTGCTTGTGTGGGGGACTCTAGAAATTCTTGGATTTGGCATGAAGCATCATATAAGTGGACTCTTTCCAAACTGTATCGAGATTTCTACTTCCATCATACGAAGGAGGGATAACCTTTTGAAGAAAAAGGAACATTGCCCTAGAGAATTGCTCTGCTTCTCCTAGGACTACAAGTATCATGGAGCTATTGTATTTAGTAAATTAAAGGACATGTAGTTGCCTTCCCAAGGTTTACCTATATTGAGTGCATCTTAGTAAAATATATTTTGGCTTGCATGGCCCCCTTCTGGATAACACATTATGCCCCTTCTGGGGATGGTCATTTCCTTCCAAAATTTTTAAAACATATCGAAGCTTCTATATAAAGGGACCAAACTACTTCACATTTGCTTCAAACAAGTAGGATGTCAATGCTGAAAGGACCACCTATCTAAATGGGATCCAAGTCTAACATCTAAGAATTTACATAATTATTGTAACATATCTCTTCTATGCATAAAAATATAGGCTTTTACAATGTCGTAGAAAAGACAGGTATCACCTTATCTGAGGAGACGCAGGATTTGAATGAAAAGAATGCCACTGGTCTAGAGTGAAAAGGTTGCCTGCTCGACCACCCGACATTGGGCAATCAAGTCATAAATATGACATGTTTTGCTTAAATTAAATTCATGATTTTGAGTTCTCTAGTGCCTTTCTTGATACTAAACCCAATTCCAAAAGATGGAAGGTTGTGTTAGAATTGTATTTAAATGACAGAAGTATGGCCATATCAGCATCTCCAATCCACAACATTAAGCGGAAACCAGGGAAAGTGGAGACCAGCAAAATAAAGGTCAGGGTGTAATCAGAGGGTCATTTTAGATGAACCGTTTGACTAGTGATACCACATCAAAAGGTAGTTGCTAGCTATTTCAGGGAACTAAATTTACCTAGTACAGCACACCAAAAGGTGACCGCCAATGCCTTTTATACACCAAATTAACTTGAGTAGCATAGCAAAAGGAAGTTATTAGCTCATTCTCAAGGTCCACACTGATCAACATGTCTAAGGAATCTACTACTCCAGACAATGTTGAGGTTAGCATGCATATATTGTTTCTAGTTGTGACAGGGGATTTTTATTTAATACCCTCAAAGAGGTTGTTACACTCGTGTCGTACAAGCCTCCACAAAGATGTGCCCTATTACTTCCTACATCAGCCCATCAGGTTCTGTCTGGGTAAAATTGATTATTATAACATAATGGACCAACAAGAACAGAAAATTTGTAATTGTACTGTCTTCACATCCTCTGCTCTCTCTAAGACGAGAATAAACCTTGCCACGTGAAGTACATCTAAGGCGAAAAGAAGCGGGGGATCCTGTTCGTCAATTCAGAGCTTACCAAATATAGTCATTTGAAGGATGTCCTATCCAGGTTTGACGGGCAGCGTTGACACTTTATCCCCATCCACGTCTCAAGAGTTAGTTCGAATAAAGAGAAGTGATAGCTTGGCACTCACCCCGCAGCCGATGTCGAGGGCCGTCCTGACCTCACCTCCCTTCAAGGAAACGAACTTCCCAATGGCCGCCACGTACCCCTCGACTCCATCCGCAAACGACGTCCCACCTCCAGGGAACACCAGCAGATCCCCCTCCACCCGCACCCAGTTCTGCGACGCCTTCGCCACGCTCAGCCTCGAGAACGGCACGTTCGCGAACCACGCCTTCTCGCGGCTCATCGGCCAGGCGAAGGGCTGCAGGTATCCCTTCGGCGGTGGAACACGGCAGCGGGGGCGCTCGGAGGATGGCGGGCAATGGCGCTCACGGTGGAACATGGGGACGCCGTCGGCGTGGAAGCGGCGCTCGCGGGAGGGGTCCTGGCAGGGGCAGTAGTGGGTGAAGTTGGGGGTGCAGAGCGGGATGGGGGTGGCGGGGTGGGAGGGGAGGGGAGGGGGGAGGTGGACCGGGAGGAACGATAGTGGAGGGGAGGAGGAGGAGGAGGAGGGGAAGCAGGTGGTGGAGGGCGAGGAGTGGAGGTAAAGGGCAAGGAGATATGAGAAACTGCAGAGGAGGGCGACGGTGGAAAGCTTCGCGATAATTGGGAAGGAGGTCAGGGAAGGTGCCATTGCGGTGCTGCTCCTCTCCCTCCGTCTGCGCTTGCGCGCTTTCGAGTGCCGGCTGACTTGAGAGTGAAGGTCGTCGGGGAGGCTCCGGATCCCCTGCTGTCTGTGACAGTGGGAGTGAGATTAGGAGAGGGCAGCTGTGAATATTCCAATGGCTCAAATCAAGTTCCCGATGATCGTCGGCGGCTCTCTTTGAAATCAGGGATTAAAGTTGAGAAAACAGTTTTACATCTTTCATTAATTACTTTCGTTGAATTTGAGGAGTGCATTCTAAGTATCCGTCCAATGTTACCATGGTCGTATCCCTTGGTAGAATCACGATGGCACGTAAAAGATCCAAGGGCGGGGGGGTTTGCACTTTGCAGCATTAAACCACTCTTTCTTTCCAGGTGTTTTTAGGTTTAATATCAGATACAAAGAAGCGCCTCCAGCGTACAAAACCTCTCCTTCCCCAACCGCTCGGAAACACCTCCCTATTGCCCCCCACATTCTCCGTCCCCTAGGCACCTCTAGCAGCCCGTACCCTTTCTTGGTCTGAAACTCGTTCTCATGCGATTGCAGTGCGACAACTTGCTCATGGATGTTCCTCCTTCATATGACAACTTGGTCCTCCTTCTCCACTTGCTATCAAACTGGAAAGATTGGATACCATACAAGTTACTGTATTTTTTAGCTGTAGAAGGATCTGGTACCACATAAGAAGTTGTTTGTTTAGTATACACTTATCGTCTATTTTATTCTTTAACATTAGGTAAGCAATAGTGTTTTAATATGATTCAATGATATCTAGATTTATAATTTTTTATATGATTTTTTTACAGTTATGTTTTCCTTAGATTCTGCAATATCAGTTATGTCTCTTCCTTGTATGCAATATCATGTAGTAAATCTACCTTCTTGCAACATTATCACTTGAGCTCGTCAGTTAGTTTGGTCGTCTATTAAATAAACAAACCACGAATTACATAAACTAATGTCCAATTAAAATCTCATTCCATTTGTGTCCTTGCCATTTCCCTTCCTCCTCCTCCCCTCCATTGTACCCAAGCCTTCCCCCGAGCTCTCCACCATCCTCGCCCTCCCCTCCATTGTGCTCAACCCTGTGGTGACCCACATCCATGTTGTGAATGGGCGCATGAAGACCCAAGGATTTGAAATCGATGATTCAATTAATGACGATGGAAATATCATCAGTGTTTGCATCTAATTCCTAC
The DNA here is from genome assembly GCA_037367405.1 of Ottelia alismoides. Lineage (NCBI taxonomy): Eukaryota > Viridiplantae > Streptophyta > Magnoliopsida > Alismatales > Hydrocharitaceae > Ottelia > Ottelia alismoides. The sequence goes on along the minus strand of JAZKJV010003140.1, from coordinate 928,008 downwards.
ACAAGAAAAGTCTGAAGTTCAATTATTGGCGAATCGGGATGAAAGATAGGAATGCAACATGCTCCCTCTCCGCACTATGTTGCTCATGAGGTCCCCTGTATTTTGGATTCTTCAATCTATATCCAAACAGAATGAACTTGAAAGAAACATGACAAGGAAGCAATTTCAATGTAGATGTGAACACGTCAAATTCTTTGTTGGTTTAACTATGGTATGTTGAAACCTTCATCTCGATTTTCTACATTAGAATCAATGTTAGGGAAAAATAATCAAATCACAACTAATATTCTTGGTTGGTTTAAACTTGCACGAAGATTTGTTCTATAGAGGAGGAGGATGAAAATGAAGAAAGAGCTGCAAAGCTTGGGTGGAGAGGGTGTTGTGGGGAGCTATGGGTTTGGGGAGTTAATGGGGAAGAGGATGTGGTTGACCTACTTACGATGAGGATGAAGAGGAAGAGGTCGAAGAGCTCTGAAGGGCTCAATGTGGAGGGGAGCTACGGTCTGAGAGGATCGAATGGGGAGGTGAAGGAGGTGGTGGATCTACATAAGAGGGGAAAGCGGAAGAAGATAAAGAAAGTGGTTAAAAAATGCATTCATACCCTAAGTTTTCTTTTTAATTATCCTTGTGTCTAAAATATATCATCTTTTTTGGAAGGTAGATGGATGACAACTAATCTTAGAGGTACAAGTAATAAAATTGCAAGAAAGTAGGGCATTCAAAAAAGTGAAGGGCACACTTGATATTAAAAAATCTAAGCAGAGCGTGTCATTGCAATTTTGTTTTAATTCTACAGCACAGTTATTCCCAACATACCCTCATATCGTAACTCTAAATATATGTCTAATTAATATTACCATGGTATGCTTTGTTGAGTCACTAGAGTTCCAATTGCGTCAATGAAGTGCCTTATTATATCGACTATGGTACATTGTTGTAGCCGATAGTTTTTTTTATCTTTTTGTCAATATTCTAAAGTATGTAATATTTTCTCATAGTCAAACATGTTTTATGCTTTTTGCTTTATATTTCACTTATTCTTTATATATGTTCTTACTCTTTGAACATAAATTATGTAGAGTTGTGCAGATAATGACTTTGATTACAAGTAGAACATTTTTTATATATTGTTCATCCATGATATATACTTATGTATTTATATACAAACTATGACATTTTATTTTATTATGTGGAAACTTTATTAGTGGGTGAGATAAAAGAGGAAGAAGACTTTACTTGCCCGGATCGAATGATCTGGGCTCTACCTATTCATGTTAAGGAACATGAACTCTTACGCTCATGAATCTGAGAAAGTGAGCTTGGACAACTATCATAAGAATATGATATATTATTCCATAGTATGTAAATTGTATGGAAATGATATATGTTAGATATTTCAAAAAAGAAGTCTCACTTCATACACCATTTTCTCATTTTTCTTGCATTCCCTAAGGGTGCGTTTGGTTAGCGGGTTAAGGCGGGTTAAACTGGTAGGAGGTAACCCGTTTTTGAGTTTTGGTGTTTGGATAGAGGGTTAAACTGCGGGTGGGTTAGAAGTGGGTTTGTTGTGATATGATTGTATTGAAATTTGAAAAAGTGAGTAGTTATTATGATGTGATTGTATTGAAGTTTGGGAAAGTAAGTAGAAGTGGAGTAGTTTATAATTTTTATATGATATGATGGTATAATATATTATTTTTTGGTAGGATTGATGATGTAAAATTGATTTATTAAATTTTTAAAAAAAAGAATAAAGTGGGGCCCACATGAGAGAGAGGGAGGGTGGGTTAAGGGGGGTAAACTCCCCAAAGGGGAGTTTAACCCCCTTGCCGAACGGTACCTAAGTGTAGATCTTTATTTCCTGGATGAGTTGATCAGCAGGTATCAACGAAAAAAAATCTCAATAATCAATCACTCTATTACCCTTATTGTAGAGTATTGCATGGAGTTTCTAAATTTACAATTGGACACATGTTAAATTAGAAGGCGTATTGGTTATGTAAGTTGTCTTTGGTTAGTGGAGAAAGTAAACTATAAAATCAATGCGATCGGTCTTTCATAGACTAAAGAGTTCAGAGGATTCTCATTTTGTTCAGAAGACGTTTACTATTTTGTTCTTTGGATTCTCCTTTTGTTTTCTTCTTTCTTATTAACACGAGTTATTAATCTCTTAGGTTTGTCATCGATTCTCTAACTAGTTTGAAATTCCTTAACGATTTGTCACATGCTCTAATAAGAGGCACTATAAGTTATGCCACATTTTTTATTATAAATTCTCTTACACTACTGAAATTGTCTCAGTTTGATTGTTGCTTAGTGGCATACAATTAACATACCATTTACATGCTTTTACGAACATAAACTCTGGGAACATCGACCTTTATGTAGGGAGAATGTGATAATTGACATATAAATCGAGAGTGATGAAGATTCTCAAAAATGCATTGCAGAGTTAACACTTGAAAGAAGCACAATATTTACCATGGATTGCACATATTTACGACAACTAAATACACATCATTACCATTGAATGCAAAGGCTTATTAGCCTCGACACGTATTTACCAAGTGATGGGAATAGACTTTTTATCTACTCATATACTTTGTTACTAGCAACAACACAATCTTTACCATGGACTTCGCATCCTTTTCGCTACATATACATCATTAGATATATCATTTTTTTCCAAATGCAAATCCTTACAAAGTGATGAGAACAACCATTTTCCTTGCTCATAGATTTTGTTACCAGCAACAATGTAAATTTTCCATATAATGCACTCTTATAATTAAATGCACGTTATTACAACAAGATGAAAATCCTTACTATAGCATTGACACATTTTTGCCAAGTAATACTAACAAGCACGTTTACCACCATCTCATACATTTTTTCACTAGCACAAATTCTATTTTACCGTCGATGCACGTAAGTACCACTACATGCATGTCATGCCACTAGATGTTCATCCTTACTGGCCATTGATCATTAGCACACAATCATAAAATCTTAAGCATATTGTCTGTGCAATGTGCACATTCAAAGTAAACACACAATACCATATCCGGGATGTTAACACAGGTTTTACATGTTTTTGTGAACCACGAAAACGGAACACGCACAAACGATCAACCAATAAAGCACGAAGACACATGTATTTGCAAGGTTCATTCGTAACTGTGCTATGTCCTTAGGTGACAATGATCGGTTTTTACTATGTGGAGAAAAAGAATACGCAAGATATATATAATCCTAACACTAAAGGAGTTTATATATTACTTCTGGTACAGATGGATCCCGGCTCAAATGGACCAAATATCCAAATAGAAAAGGTATCATTAATTAAATTTTTCATTGTGTGTGTGTGTGTGGGGGGGGGGGGGTGTCCGGCCCCATACCCCTGCTTGGGAGGGAGGGTGCCCTTGCTCCCAACTAGACCCCCCACCCCAAGGTATGTTGTACCAGGGGTCTTGCATAGGACAGTTCCTCAACCTGGTTCAGATGACTAGAATTCAAGGCATATCAATGCATTTGACTTCATTTACTCTATTGTGGTCTCAATGCGAGGGGGGTATATCCATAAACATTTTGAATTTTCTTATACAATCATCTAATACACTCTCATTGATAGAAGCTTAGGAAGAACTACGAAAGAGGAAAACATCATTTTAATAACTTGTATAAATTTTAACGTAATAATTAAACAAATTGAAGATTAATTTCCGTACAATGAGTAGAGGTCCAACAGAATTGCACTCTAAACATTCACATCAAATTATTAACTAGAACCTACTTCTACTTGTTAGGAAAGGGGTTCCTCATCATCTAGAGGAGGATGTGATACATTGCATGGATGTTCCCATTTATTATCACAAATTCCTAATTAGAAGTTATAATTTAAGAAGTATTTGTTAGTTGCACAAGATATGGTTGATATTCCTGGTAGAAAGATGGTCCAAAGGTGTATTTAAAACTTGGTAAGCCAACTTTTTTGCAATCCATGTAGGTCTCCCTTAATCCCATCTTTATTCTTTTTTTTTACATCTGCATATTAGTCTGCAACAAAAGGTGGACCTTTTACATTAACGACGGCCTGAACCTTAGTGTAACGTCCCGGTCTTAGGTCCCCGATCCGTTATCGAGGAAAACTGGTCCTGCAACTTGTTGGGTTCAGGCCCAATTGGACCCATTGACAACCACCTAAAATGCTTAAGCCTAAATTATCAAGTAGTAATCCCCACCACCTAAAAACCACACCCACACTTCGTGAGTTTTAGGTATGGCACTATGTTTGAGGTTGGGGTGTTACAACATCCCCCACTTCTATTCGCAACGTCCTCGTTGCGACATGGCACATCACTTATTCCAGTGACAGTGACGGTTGCACGCTCCAGGTAGCCTTTTCCTCCGACCTCTTTGTAGGGGTGGCTCCACCTCTCGAGTAGCCCTTTCCACTATCAGAGGGAACATGGCTCTGATATCATTTGTAACGTCCCGTGCTTAGGTCCCCGGTGCGTTGTTGAGGAAAACTGGCTTTGACAACTTGTTGTATTCGGGCCCAAATGGATCCGCTAACAATCACCCAAAATGCTTAAGCCCAAGTTGTCAAGTAGTAATTCTCTCCACTTATAAACCACACCCACACTTCGTGAGTTTTAGATGTGGCACTATGTTTGGGGTTGGGGTGTTACAACCTCCTCCACTTATATTCGCAACATTCTCGTTGCGACATGGCACATCACTTATTCCCAGTAACAATGACGGTTGCACGTTCTGGGTAGCCTTTTCCTCCTACCTCTTTGTAGGGTCGGCTCTACCTCTCGTGTAGCCCTTTCCACTATTAGAGGGAACATGGCTCTGATATCATTTGTAACGTCCCGGTCTTAGGTCCCCGGTCCGTTATCGAGGAAAACTGGCCTTGACAACTTGTGCGGGTCTAATTGAACCCGTTGACAACCACCTGAAATGCTTAAGCCCAAATTGTCAAGTTGTAATCCCCACCACTTATAAACCACACCCACACTTCGTGAGTTTTAGGTATGACACTATGTTTGGGGTTGGGGTGTTACACTTAGTTCCATGTACACCAGATATTTGAATTGTTGCTTAGCAAAAAAAAGATATCTGAATTGTTTCCAAATCCTCTGATAACTTAAATATGGCATTTTTATTAATATGGTCACTTTCATACAAATAAAATATAATATTTGGTAACGCTACAAAACTATAATAAAGTCTTTTCTATACACTTGCTGCATGTAACTTTCCATAATCAACATTTGATTTTCCACCATGTTTCTCAAGGGTTTCATCTCTTGCACACTTGCCTACCATTACAACATAAACTCCGATGATATTATTTTATATTCAATACATCTATGATCCTAACTAAATAATGACAGATTACGCTACATGTTTCAAAGAAAACAACTGAACATTTCAAGGATGTTGAATTGGATGAAATGGAACACATATAACCACTTTAATTTCATATTTGTTTATCATGTACTCGACAAAATCTTCCTTCATATATAGAAATTCTTAATGTTCATTAATAACTTCTAATGCTCTTGAAACACTTCAAATTTATAGGTTATGTATGTATGGTATGCTTATATAAACATATGCACATTCGTTAAAATTCTAGGTTAGTCTTGTCTTGATGATTACTCTATATTTTATCACTTAAATCTCATTTAAAATGAATAAAATTCCTTCAAATATACCATCATAGTTAGACTTTCTCTTAAGGTATAAATCAATGACTAAAAGTAGTTATTCGTGATACATGCAATAAATATTTATTTCATATGATATTGATCCCACTTAATTATCTCTTTTTACATAAATATTTTTTTAACAATTATTTTCGACCAAATCATGATTACAAATCATAAAGATCCAATGTTATTAAAAATGTAAATTACACTAAAGTCCCTGAAATATACACTTGGTTTCAATGTCGTACCTGAATTTTAAAAGGTAACAATATGGTACATGATGTGTAAGATTTATCTCAATGTGGTCACTCTCTTTTGAAATTTAGTTGATCATTTAGTCTTTCTAACCTTAAATCACAATAGCTCAAAACCATATTGAGACTAATATTAATGACCGGGTACCACATTCTTATCTTTTATAGTAAAGGTACGATATTGAAAATAAGTGTACTGTTCAGGAACTTTTGTGTAATTTACCCTTATCAAAATTCTCTTCATTTTTGTATTTATAGAGAGCCGGATATAGTATTAATAATACTAGGATGTCATGAACCTTGCTTGCCATATTCTTCATTGCATTTTGCATAACTTGCCATGTACATAACTTGTGATAGTATTTGCTAGAACCAACTCTATATCACTAAAAATGCTTTATTTTGACTCACAAATGTTGTTGACAGGTGTATCTTTTGAGCTTCTAGGAATGTTTGAAACAATCACTTGAAGCATTCAATAGTCATCACATAAGAGTGCGTGCCACCCCAAAAACAGCTAATTATTTGTATTGATTATTCCTTATTAAAAAATTGAATGATATACTTCCATATTTGTATTGAATGCGGGCTTGAAAGCATATAATACATCAATATATATATAATTTTAAAGTGTTCTTTCACTTGTCACATGGGCCCTTGCTGTCAAGAGTCCAGAAAAATATTGATTTTTAGTTTATTAATACCCAGAATATTTCTCTTTTTTCTACCGTGCAAAATTTAAAGAACTTTTCCCTTTTTATACTTACTAAAAAAATATAAAAAGTTTCGCCTTTAGTCCTAAGAAAGAATTCCTAAGTGATTGTTGAGAAGTCGTCTACAATTACAAGACAACTTAAAATCATTCCAACTTCCTGCATTGGTTATATCAAAAAGATAAGTACATGAGTCTGGCATCCTGCTTTGGTTAGATCAAAAGGATATAAGTGCATGAGTTCTAAGGGTCTATGATGGAACTATGATCTTGTTCTTAAAAGAACTCTTGTGAATCTTTCCTAAAGAACGTGATTCACAATGAAAATGTCTTCTAAAGATGTTAGGATGTAATCTCTAGCTAGGTTTTTCTTAAGTATCATGTTAAGGTACTTGCAGTGAAAATGACCTAAATTTTTGCACTACAAAGAGAAATCATTATTGGCAACTAGGAAGAAATCATAAACATCACACTATCAATTTCTACTATGTAAACACAATTTTTCTTCCTCTTAAGAGAAATTCATTATAAGTTTTATCAAGGATGCTAAATCAATCATAAGAGTACAAAACATCAACACCTTTTTATCACAAATTTTATTAACACTTAGATAAGTTATGTTTCCATATTTTAACTAGAATAACATTATTAACGGATGACATATGTTGGTCTGACTTTGCTAGTTCGGATTATTTTTCTTTGTTATCATTAATGAATGGTATTATTCCTCATTATGTGTATTCTATCATAGTGAAAAACTCCTCCTTCTTGATCATGTGTTCGGAGCAACATGAACCCATGATCCATCTTTATCTTGAATTGTCCTTACAATTATTTTTTCATCTTCTAATATAGCCCACGTCTATTTCACAATGTCTATGCTTTAGGTAACTATAAAACACTTTTAAATCCTTCCTTATCAGATAGATACCTTTCTGCTAGTTTGGTTAACTAGATGATGTGTAACATGAGTTTCCTTTTTAAACCTATTCCTTATTTTTAAATATGACTCTTGATTTGGTTTATCTCATTGTTTTTCGTTTACAGAATTATTTCATGTTGTAAAATACTAATATTTGCTTTAGAACTGCAAATTTTCTTTTTATAATATATGTTTCTCTAAAGTAATTATTGTGCAATTTCCTTCAAGATTTTTTATTCTCACTTTTTGTTTCTTTTAAGAATTATTTAAATCACTAAAGTTTTTAATAATTTAGAATATGAAGAATTTATTACCTAAAGACGAGCACTTTCTTATTGATCTAAATCTAAGTTAGAATAATCGTCTGAAGCTTCTTGGAATGATATCTTCCCAATTCTTTTGTTTTTTTATTTTGATCTATATTTATATATTTTTTATCCTTATCGGAATCTTTTTAACAAGGTTTTAAAAACCAAATCGGATATTGAACCGGTTAGTCTTCGTTTTGATCCAACCGGGTTGGACTATCGGTTCAAACCGGTCGAACTGGTGATGATGTCAACATGATATCATCATTCCTGTCGACTCGAAAAAATCTTTGGCTATCTCTTGCTTGACAAAGGGTTTCAATGTTTAGTTCCATAGTCAATAATTTATAGACTGTATGAGCATCTTGATGTGATTTACCAAATAAGAACAATTATTTACATTAAAATAAGTTAGCTTGGGGATTGAAAACCAATGGCACTCCAGGTAGTAATCGGTCTTTTTGCTATAGATTTTTCAAATGGGTTGTAGCACTTCATGGTTTTAAACCGATTTGATACCAAATGAAATGTTATGATACAAAGGGGAGGCTTGCGCAACAATAAAATAATTATAATTAAAAGTTCTATTTCACATATTGATGAATCCTCATTTCAACACCTTTTTTCTATCATTTTGGTCTTAAATACTCTAGCTAATGCATGTAAATAGTATTATTTTGTATAGATTAATATTCAATATTTTTCTATTTATTGTATTTAATGCCAAAATTATAGAATAAAGAAAATAAAAGAATAAAATATCAAAGATATTTTATGATTCAAACCCCTGAGATAAAGTCAAGAATTGATTTGATCGACAAGGAATAAATATGGGGAGATAAGGGCCAAATACACAATAAATATCCCATTTTTTATTCATTAATAAAGTTTTTGTGGGACCTATTTTATACTTTATCATTTATTCATCAAATCAATAAACTTTATACATGAAAGTTGTAGACAAAAATACAAGCAAAAATACAAAATTAAGTTTACACAAAAATAATACACAACACACATTTTATACTCTAAATAAAAAGAAAAAATCCCAACTTTCCAGACCCATATCTCCTAAATAAAACTCAAAATATATCAAAATCATATTTAATTGTATAAAATTTTTAGCAAGCTATTTAATGCAGGTGGTTTCATATTTTTTTGAAATTATGGTGTAAAAATTAGGTTTTGGACCCCTATTATATAGTATACATGAATAAATATTCATTTTATTTACTCTTTAGTATTTTTACATTTTTATATTTTTAAAACACTATTTATGATATATATACTTATTTAGGATAAAAGAAAATCATAAAGAAATCACAAAAATCAAATTACCTATAGAAATACACAGATGAAATACCTAACTTATAAAATTTACCAATAAAATCCAAAGCCTAGTTTGAGACGATGGACCTTAAAATGTACATATCTATCATACAGTGTTCGATTAAAGTCTACTCACTTTAAGTAATATACATTCAAAAACCTTCAAAACAAGACCAATTTCATAAAAATCGGAGTTCGTACGCGAAAGTTAGGTTTTGGGTCCCTATTGTATATTGTACATATTGACCAAAATACCATTTATTTTATCTTTTTATTAAAAATCCAAAAAATAGATTAATTTGTAAATATTCCTTCATATTTTCTCTAACTTTTATTATTTCTCTATTATTTAAAAATGGCAAAAAATTTGCAAAAGATAAAAACACGGTATTTTATAACTATAAGATACCCCCACAAATACTTTTTGTACAGAATACTTCTTTTAATTTTCAATCCTTCGCAAAATCTGTAGATCTTTTTGAGATGAGCAACTTTCGTGTTGACCACTTTTTGATTTGACCGCTTTTGTTATTTCTTTTTTATTTTATAATTGATTTAATTTTCGATTTTACCACTCTTAGAGCTGCCACATATCACCCATTTTTATTTTTTTGTAATCATTTCATTTTATTTTATTTTTTATTTTAAATAATTATTTATATTTACTTATTTGTTTGTTTTTATTTTTATATTTTCTTCTTCCATTTTTATTTTCTTTTCTCTTTATTATTTTCAATAGCCTACTTGTTATATATTATTTTTCCCTTTTACTTCTTCCCTACTTCAACTTCCCACCCATGTCACTTTCTCCACCACTCCTCCAACTTCTACCCCACTTATTTCCCAACTTTGCATCGTCTCCCTCTTCCTTTCATTCCCCTCATCTCCTTCAATAATCTTCATCCGCCATTTCTTTAATTGAGAGGGAGAGACCACCATCCCCCGAGTGATGTCGGTGACAGCTTCAGCACCCTTCGGTCGAGCAACGACGATCTCAAAGGCGAGATTCACGAGGGCTCCTCCTCGTACCGCTATGTATCTCTTCAGGTCGTAGCTTAGCTTCTCAGCTTTTCGCCAAGAAGATTTAGGCTACGACATGAGCCGTGCATCGCAGCCCTACCTTCTGGCAAGACCACCATAGGTAAGTGTCCCTCTATTTTTTCTCATTTTTATCCAACATCATTTATTTATTTTCTTATTGATTACCTCCAATCATCACGATTATCATTTCTTCATTCCTAAATTTTTCCTAATTTTTTTCCTGTTAAAAAATAAAAAAAGGAACATTAGGAAGCAACGGGCGCACGGCCCGCCACCTCCCCCTCTCATGCAACCCGTCACCTATAGTCAACCATCGCGGGCGACCAGCCTAAGCGGTCGCTACCGCACGAACCCACCTCTTGCGGTCGCATTCAGCCCGAACGTCGCGTGGCTCTTCTCCTCTCTCCTCGTCGCTCCATCAGCCGCCAACTAACCCTCCAGCTGTTGTCGCAGCGAAGGCCCTCCAGCCCTCGATTCTCCTACAACTTCCACAGCCAGCAACAGTTAAGCCCCAGCACCCACTGCCCTTGGAGCCACTACCCTCCCATGCTGGCACGTCTCTCCTCACATGGCCCTTACCCCCACGCATGCATCCATCACCGCAGGTCACATCCCTCCTTGCATGACCCTCGCCCTCGCCCGTGCGCATGTCTCCATCGGTCTCCTGCCTGTGCAAGTGCGTCCCTCCTCACACGGCCCACGAACCCCCCTCCTCGAGCGTCACTCACCACCCTTGTGCCCACCACCTCCCTTGCGTGGTTGTCACTCACCCGACCCTGCACCTTAGTCGCGCACCTCCGCCGGGTCTAGTATCTCTCTGCCTGCCAGCAAGCGTCGTCGCCGCCCACGACCTCCATGCACCTCTAGTTCTCTAGCGTGGGACGGGTGGGTTCCATTTTTGGAACCCATATTTATCGAAGGTCATTTTATTCTTTTATTTTTTGTGAAAATTTCATATTAAATATTTCATGTTTTAAAATTGCAAAAGTGCCCCTAGGTACATTTTATTTCGTTGAATATTTATTCATGTATTGCACGAACTCCCCTGACTTCGAGCAGTAATTTGGACATACATTTTGCATCATTTTTCAAAAATAGCATTTTGAAGATCATTTAATTCTCTATCACGGGCTATTTATTTGGATTTTTGTGAGCATTGGATAATTTAATAAAAATCAGAGTTTGAAATTCAATGTTATTTTGAACATTTATGCTCTGAAATTCACAATAATTATTCGTTGCCCAAAAAATTCTCAAAAAATCAGAGATGATGCATTCATATGTGCTTTAATTTATATCCAAATTTCATTAATATCAGAGTTGACTTCTTCCTAAAATAAATTGGTGAATGATTTAGTAAATGATTTTTAATTAAATCCACACATATCATTTTGCGAAATTCCAAATCTTCATAATTAAATCGCTCTCTACATAATTTGATTTTGTGGATTAATTTGGAATTAAATACTTACAGTCACTCTATTTGCATTAAAAAATAATGAAAAATTATATATTGTCAGAAAATTCCAAAAAATTACTATAGCTTCATTTCATCATATTTCAATTCCAATAAAATCATCAATTTTTCTTTCTGTTTGTGTAAAAAATTGCATAAAACTCCATGAAAAGTTTGCATTTTTCATTGTTGCATTTTAAACCCGAAGATTTAAAAAAATACAATTTGCATTCATCATTGGATTAGGTTTCAAGGAAAAATCAAATTTGGCTAAATTGGATTAATTTTGCATTAAATTTAATTTACTTAAGTTACTTAATTTCTTAATAACCTAATTCATCTGCATAGTTTCATTTGCATTTATTTTACATAAAAAATACAAAAAAATGCTTGGAAAACCGTGAGCTAATTCATCTTATCTGATCTGATGTTGTTCCTTTGCCTCTTTGAGTCAACCTTGGGGCTTGTCCATGTTAAAAATACAAAAAACCACACATTAATTAATTCATTGATTCATCGATTCGTGTGGTTAATTTTTTATCGATCCTTATTTCCCAGCTACAACGACACGACACATTTAGCATAGGGTGGTTTGCGGTCTGTCAACGCTTGTATGCAAAATATCCAAAGAAAAGTGAAAACAAAGAAATCTAAAACTAGGGGACCGATAAATAAACATTGACCTTAATTAAAATTTGTAATATATTTCATTGTTTGGGTTCATAAAGCCCTCATTGTTTCCAGGTACCGTAGGAGGGGACCAAAACCACTCCCATGAGCGAGGCATGACCCCTAAGGATTAGAATAAAAAACCCAGACTATAATTGTCTTGTGTATCACCTGGATTTCCGAAGCATTGACGCTTGTATCATATATGGATGTGTAGGAATTAGTCGATGATGGTATTCTCGCCTTGTGTGGAACATTGACCCTATATGAAGTGTTGAGCTTAGGTCATACCCTCATGAGCATGTCTATCTCATCATTTTGTGTCTGAGTAGGGCTTAGCATGCTCACGGGTGATTTGTTTCAAGCTGTGTCCAAAGTATTGGTTTCTCCTATCAACTCTCTCTCTCTCTCTCTCATTCTTTGTCTGAGTAGGGATCCATGAAGGACAAGGACCTCAAAAAGTATAGACTATAGGTTACAAAGGAGGAGGATGTGCACGAGATACTTTTTTCAGTACTCTCTCTCCTATAGGGTTATCGTCTAAGGACTTGTTAAAAGATATGCCTGAAATAACAACTCTAAAATGAAAACATAAAAATAACCGATCCCTTATGGCTTCCCATATGTATAGTTGGTGAATCCAATTTTGTATTGTGTATTGTATGGATTTAGATTAAGGTTCAAAGATCAAGTCTTGCACATTTGCGTAAATTTTGGCTTATGTCTTTCCTCTTGGACCCCATGCTTGCTTCATGTCTTTCTACTATTTTACACTCCTTTTTATTCTTCGTTGTCCATCTTATCCTTACTACTACATTGATCCTTCTTTTCCTCCCCAATGTTGATCCGTGGATGGTCCAATCGAGACTTTACCGACACCTACATCAATTCTATGGACTGAGCATCGTCAATAATTCAAGGAGATTCCCAATAACCCGGTTCAAACCTTGTGAACTAATATTTGACTGCTCATCCGTGACGCCCCGCCCCTCCGGCTACCGAAACCGACGAGACGGGAGCGTCGGACCTACGGTCCAAATACGCCCATGATCTGTGATACTCAGCAAACCATCTTATGCACAATAGATCAACATTTGAAATATAAATAACAACAGGAGAATAGTATAAAATGGAAAGAAAATGCAACATCCATTCTCATTGATAATGATCATCAAGTCTATGTCCATAGAATGAGATACATCACATAACTATAAACCTGTAGGAGAAGTTCTCCAATATCACATTACATGTCTCTCAATAATAACATAAAATGATGCGGAAGTAAATAAGTTACTCTGAATAAGACGCACCCTGTCTGGTGCAAGTACGACGTAGGAAGTTCTGATCTCCTCAAAAGACCGCTACTGTGGCTGCGACTGCTCAGGTACACCTGTTGGGTTCACACGAGGGTAACGTTATGAGCAATTGTCCAGTAATGAGACAAACACTATAATGAATAATGTAGGGATAAGAAAAGAAAGTATACTCAACTTTATTTAATGGTATAAGCATGTATATAAAAGAAAATTAGAAAGAACATCAAGTCATTCTAACTCACCTTAGATCACATAACAGTTGATTTTTATTTATTCATATAATAATCATTTCAGTGGTACCACAATGATCTTGATATTTCTACAAGTTGGTTGGAGTCCACAACAGTATAAAAATTTCTGACATCGATTCATTAACCATTTCTAGGATTATTTTAGCACACGCGAGTACGCGACTCGCAGGCCTCCGCTACGCGGGAACTTGCTTGTCATCTTAGATAATCCTCCAAGTGTCTCTGTCCATCTAGAACATGAAAAAGGGTCTAAACCTCAAATTCTCCAACTTTAAACCATATCTCGGAACACCTCTTACAATAATATTACTCGACATAGAATTTGATGTGGCCACACCCAATTCTAATCTGAATCCTAATATCGTGTATAAGTGTGAAACCAAGAATGCCAACCGTACCACCTGCCAACTCCGTCGAGCGACTCCGGATGCTACCGGACTGCTAGGTGCAACACGTCACCCAACTCGTCCGTTGGGGTCGTGGCCTTCATGGCATCTACCGGGGCTCCAAGGGTGCATGCCCAATCCCTTGAAGTACATAGGTCCATCTACCCAGTCACTTTGAGATCTAATCCAAGAAATGATTGATGTAATGATCAGAGTGAATAGTAGTGTATTTTGGGGATTTGAATTTATTGGACTGAAGACTGTCAGGTAGTAGATGTGATTTAATTATACTTCTCAATCAATTCCATGCCAACATTACCCGTAAGCTTGATTTTTTTAAACTTTACACTCGGTTGATGATGTACCATGTAAAAATAATATTTTGAAAATATATTTGATCATAGATGAGTTAAAAATGAAACACCATTCATTGTATGATAGAATGAATAATTTACAACCGATAACAAGAGGTTGTTATCGAAAAGTTAAAATCGTATGACTCTCAACATGTATATCCATGTTTCATTTTTTTCCCTTCATCATTGAGGCTAGATCACGTTAACCTCCTTAATCATGTAACTTACTCATAAATAATTAGATCATACAATATTCAAAGTAAATCTTATACTCTATCTACTGCCCGTACTGAATACCAATGTGGAGTAAAAAAGGATTAAAGATTGCTATTGATTCGTTATCAGAGAGTGAATTCTAAAAAAACAAATTAGTGAAGATATTGGAGTAACTTGTGGGTCTTAATTTGCACGTAGCTTTTAGTGGACAGATCTGTCACAACTCCACATTTTTATTTGCCATTGGTTGATTAGAGCATATTGAACTTTGCAATTTTTATATAAAGGCGACAACTAGAATGTATAATAGATATTTTTATCAAATTTTGCCAATCCATAACAACAAGATTAAAAAATTTACAGTAAGAATTATACTGCAGAACATGTCTTATTTATCCACCAGGTACATCTAATCACTCACAGTTTTTTGATAACGGTCGTAGTTTAAGAGTCCCATAATGGCTTTCATACTCCAAAAGAATATCATGAGATAACCACACGTCTAAAACATTTAACTCAAAAAAATCTGACCAATGTTTTAATGGCATCGTGCAACAATGTTACCCATTTTATTTCCCATAAATATCCCATTATAAATCCTAAGATATTATGAATGATTTATATCTCCCTGGCTCTTGATATAGAGATTAAGCATGTTGTCCACATTTTTGTTATAAACTATTAGAACAATAAAAAAAAGAACGTATATTGTGGATCAAGTTGGTCATAATAACATTCGATTTACCTCTAAAATCTATATTTAGCTTAATGATACCAATGTGAGGTGATTAAAATAAATAAGGTTCTGTCAACCATATTAGAATGATGGTACAAAAATACAATAGATTATGAAGATGTCCTAAACATATGATAAAAAGCATGTAGAACTCAACATCAAGAGGGGAAGGACCTCCTTACAAAGTAATACTCGTGGTATAAGGACATCTAAGGCTCTACAAATGTTCAAACACATACGAATGAGGATCGCGTAAAACCAACAGCAAGAGTGGGTCTTTATCGTTACCTCCGAGGATGTTCCCTCGGGATCTCCTCTCACACGAAAATGGTAATTTCCGCCTCTCGAATTTAGCGCGAATGCGTATAGGAAGGTGACCTCGAGCTTTCCTACGTGATGGTGGTCGCGGATCTTCGATCAGAGCTCCTTCTCCGACGTCGACAACGGCCCTCCGATGATTAAACTAGCCAAGGTGAGGGTGCTCCAATGAGAGGGGAGGATGGTGGTGGCTAGGGCTTTTGAGAGGGTATCCTATCATGTTCTATTTATAGAAGAAGAGGCAAAAATGGGTGCAATTTCGGATCTGGTTCGGATCCATATATGGATCCCAACTATTATACTTAAAACATCGATAACTTGAGCTAGGAATATCGGAATTGGGTGTTCTTGGGCTCGTTGGAAAGATTTCGACGAGATCTGTGTAATGGCGTAATTATTTGAAAAGACAAATTCGGTTCAACCACGACTTTGCCACAATACCTTAACTAAAGGGATGTCTTTCCGTCGTAACCTCTTGACTGCCCAGTCTAAAATCTGCACGGGTGCCTCAGGAAAAGATAAATTCTGCTCAACCGCGAGGTCCTCATAAATAATCACATGTCGAGGGTCTCGAGTATACTTCCGGAGGTTTGACACATGGAATACATCATGCACGCCTGCCAAGTGAGGGGGGAGTGCTACTTGGTATGCTAGCTTCCCAATACGAGATAAAATCTCGAAAGGGCCAACGAACCGTGGTGCCAACTTGCCCTTGACACCAAATCTTTGAATACCTCTCATTGGAGATACTTTTAAGAATACAAAATCTCCGGCATCAAATTCAAGATCATGACATCTCTGATCAGCATAGCTCTTCTGACGGCTCTGTGCAGTCAATAATTTCTTCCTAGCCATTTCCACGGCTCTTGTTGTGTCCTCGATTATTTGAGTGGAATAAATACCCTTGTCACCCACTTCCTGCCAACACAAGGGAGTAGTGCACCTTCACCCATACAATGCCTCGAAAGGTACCATGCCAATACTAGCATGGTAGCTGTTGTTATAAGTGAACTCCACTAAAGGAAGGTGATCCTTCCAAGATCCTTGCCACTCAATGGCACATGCTCTGAGCAGGTCCTCAAGAGTCTGAATTGTCCTCTCCGATTGTCCATCCGTCTGTGGATGATATGCTGAACTAAGACACAGTTCAATTTTTAGAGCCTTCATGAATTCTCCCCAATAATGTGACGTGAAACGAGAGTCCCTATCAGATACAACCTCCTTGGGAATCCCATTCAAGCGAATAACATGTTAAATATATAGTTTGGCCAGATCCACCGGAGTACATGTCATGTTCACGAGAATAAAATGTGCAGACTTAGTCAACCTGTCTACAATAACCCAAATAGCATCATATCCACCTACTTTACGAGGTAAGGATGTCACGAAGTCCATAGAGACACTCTCCCATTTCGACAACAGAATAAGAAGTGACTGTAACAAGCCAGGAGGACGCTTGTGCTCTGCCTTCACCAATTGGCACGTAAGGCAACGACTGACATGTTCTGCATCATCTCTCTTCATTCCTTCCCACCAAAAGTATTGACGGAGATCTCTATACATCTTGGTGCTTCCTGGATGGATAGATAATCTAGAACAATGAGCCTCATCTAGGATGTCTCTCCTTAACTCATCATCATCAGGGACACAGACACGGTCTCCCTTCCATAAGATGGACTCACAAACTCTGAATCCATCAAACTCCTCCTTCAGACATCGATGGAACAAGTCTTGTAGTTTCTGATCTGTCTGCTGACCATGCACAATCTTGTCCCATAATCCACTGTACTTAGCAGGTACAGTTACAGTGTCTGTAGTACTATCGAAGGGGTGCTACTCACTAAGTGTTGTGAGCATATCCCAAGTCTGTAGCCATGTTGCGGTGCCCTCGGTATGTGCTCTTCTACTCAAAGCATCAGTTACTACATTTCCCTTTCCCGGATGGTAAGAGATAGTGCAATCATAATCCTTCAACAGTTCCATCCATCGTCTTTGCCTCATATTCAACTCTCGCTGATCAAAGATATATTTGAGACTCTTGTGATATGTAAAAATCTCAAACGTGACCCCATATAAATAGTGACGCCATATCTTCAACGCGAAGACTATCGCTGCCAACTCCAAGTCATGAGTAGGGTAGTTCCATTCGTGGTTCTTTAGTTGTCGTGATGCATATGCTACGACATGAAAACGTTGCATCAACACTGCTCCTAAACCCTCCTTTGATGCATCAGTATACATCGTAAAGTCTAAGGAGCCTGAAGGAAGAGTGATAATTGGAGCATTGGTCAGTCTTTCTTTCAACGTATGAAAGCTCAGCTCGCACTTGTCGCTCCAAATGAAAGGGACATCTTTCTGTGTCATACGAGTAGGTGGTAGAACTAGCTACGAGAAGCCCCTAACAAAACGTATGTAGTAGCCGGTGAGGTCTAAGAAGCTGCATATCTCGGTAACTGTCTTAGGTTGCTCCCAGGACATAACTGCCTCTATCTTGGCTGGATCAACTGCCACACCTGCTCTTGAAATTACATGACCGAGGAAAGCTACTTCGGTAAGCCAAAATTCACACTTGTTGTATTTTGCATACAACTTGTGTTCTCTGAGTGTCTCTAGAATAATATGCAGATGTTGATCATGCTCATGCTCATCACATGAGTAGATCAAGATATCATCAATGAACACTACCACAAAATGATCTAAGTATGGACGGAAAATTCCGTTCATCATGTCCATGAACGCAACAGGTGCGTTCGTGAGTCCAGACGGCATAACCACAAACTCACAGTGGTCGTATCTTATGCGAAAAGCAGATTAAGCACATCTGTGTCCTTAATTCTCAATTGATGATAACCCGATCGTAGGTCAATCTTTGAGAATACCACTGCACCTTGCAACTGATCGAAAAGATCATCTACTCGTGGAAGTGGGTAACGGTTCTTTACCGTCCTTTTATTCAATTGCCTATAATCGATGCACATGCACATAGACCCATCATTCTTCTTTACGAAGAGGACCGGTGCTCCCCAAGGTGATGTACTGGGACGTATAAATCCCTTTTCCAATAACTCCTGCAGTTGTACTTTGAGTTCCCTGAGTTTGGCTGGTGCCATTTTGTATGGAGGAATGGAGATCGGTTGCGTATCGGATATCAAAGTAATCTCGAACTCGATCTCCCTTTCTGGTGGTAGTCCAGGTAATTCCTCTAGGAATATATCAGGAAAATCTCGTACAATTTTGACGTCTTCAATCATACGATCTTCGATAGGTAACTCCACAACATGGGCGAGAAAACCTATGCAATCCTGATCGAGCATGTGTTGGGCCTTCAATGCCGATACATACAAGACCTCACTATCTGAGGTACGTCCATCAAACTGAAAGGTAGGTATGCCTGGGAGATGGAACACTATCGTCTTCTCAAAGCAATCAAGGCATGCGTGATATTGCTCGAGCCAATCCATACCTAAGATGACATCAAAATCTTCTAACCGAATGAGTAAAAGATATGCAGGCAATATGTGCCCGCCGATCTGCACTGCTACATTCTCCACTGCTTGTCGCACTATGAATAATTGGCACCCTGGGCCCTTGATGTAGTATGGAGATGGAACACAGACTAACTCACTTGAGCACTAATCGATGTGCTAGAAAGGAGTGCGTAGCTCCCGAATCAAATAAAGCATGTAAGGATATACCACGCACTGAAATCATACCTCACACTACAGCTCATGAGGCGCGGGCCTGCTCCTGTGTGATTGCATTCAATTGTCCCTGCAGGTGTGATGGGGCGTTAGAACCTGCAGCACTGAAGGTTGGTCGTGGTGGAGGACGTTGAAAGCCTCGACCTCCACGACGAGAAGCTGATCCATGTGACTGTGCGGGTGAGAAAGTTGCCCGTACACTTGGTTGGTGACTGCCTGAGTGATGAATCTTGTATTCATCACTCTAAATCTCATTTATTAAGCTCAAATCCCTAAAAATCAACAGCATTCTTGCATCTATTTTGCATAATTAGCATTCATGCATGTTTCCATAAGAATGGCATTTTAGCACAAAAATCTGCATAAAATAAGAAGCCAAAAATCAAAGCCAAAATGACCTGTAAATAGCCTAACTTCCCTGATTTTTAACTCATTCATGCTAACTCCGAATAACTCAAAACCACTTCCACTGTGTACATATCACTAACAAGAATAAAGGAAAAATACAAAAAAAATAACTAACCCAAATAAGTGGACCAAAAAAAAACCAAACCCTAATTTCAGGATTTTCGGACTAAAAGCCCCATATCTCCCTCATCCAATGTCCGTTTTAATCCTACTCACTTTTGAACTAATGTGCATTCAATTACCTTCAAAACAAGACCAAGTTCAAGTGAATCGGAGCTCATATGTGAAAGTTGGGTTTTGGGCCTCTTTTGTATATTGTATATTTTAGCTATTTTTGACCTAATATTTTTTGTACATATTTTATCAATTAATAAAAATCCAAAAAATTAGATTAAGGTGTCTTTATTTATCTTCGATTTTACCGTAATTTTTCCGGATTTTTATCTGATAAAAAAATGACATAAAAATTACAAAACCCCAAAAATAAGGTATTCTATGTACATATGATACCCCAAAATTAACTTTGTGCAAATGATCGATTTTGGTTTTGATGTCTTCATGAAAGTGTAGATCTCATCGAGACGAGTAATTTTCGTGAAGAAAGTTTTTAGATCCGAGGTCATTTACTATTTATTTTCGATTTTACAAGATATTTATTTTCGGAATTTTCTGGTGCTGACATGTGGCAGCACCTGGTGCCGCCACGTGTCAGCCTTTTTCCGCCTTTTTAATATATTGTTTTTAATAATCAAAAAAAATTTAAAAACTTAAAACAGCTCGTGCGCTCGCCCCTCCCCCTTATCGCTTTGCCAACGTGTCTCATCAGGGGCCGTCCGATCTCGGCCGATCGGACGACACCTGTGCTTCTTCTTCCTCCGGCCCCCCTTTCCCAAATCAGAGCGCCGCCGCCCCGATTTTTACGCCGCGTATCTCCGCCTCCGTTGATTTCGCCGCCGCCCCACCATCTCTCCGATCTTCGTATCCCCCAAATCTCGCGGCCGCCCCCAATCTCTTCGAATCGCCGATCACCTCAGATCTCTCCCCGCGAATCCCATCAGATCATCACCGACCATCCCCGATTCGTTTCCTTCTCCGGCGTTCGCACCCCTACCCTATTTAAACCTCCGCCATCCTTGAAGCAACCCATCCGCCGATCTTCATCGAAGCTCTTCGTCTCCGGGTATGACAACCGCGAGGCCTCCACCGGCGTGATCCGAGGACTCCAACTCCTCGTCGCAGCTCCGCCCCGAGCAAGCTGCTCGCTCCGGCCGCCCAATGCCGTCGAGCCCCCGTCTCAGGTTATCCCTCTCTCTCTCTCCCTCTCCTTCCCTCTCTCTATTCTTCTTCGCCGTCACGCAAACTCTACCGAGCACCATATTCCTCCGCCACCGCAACCCCCGCTCCGCCTCGTCGACTCCGCCATCGCCACCGCGCCGCCTTGGCCGGTCGACTTCGCCTCCACGCCGCATACACGCCGGCGCTGTATCCCCGTCTCCGCCTCCCAGAGCTCCACCTCCAGGCGATCCCCGACGTCGACCACCTCCACTGCTTCAGCCAGAAGCCGCACCTTCACCGGTGCTCTGCTGCTGCACCATCAACGTCCCACGGCCGTGTGTCGGCCATCGTCGCCCTCGGCTCCATCTCCGCCTCCCGGAGCTCCATCTCCGCTTCACCACGCCACCAGTGAAGCTCCAGGAACCTCATCGGAGCTGCCCCTCTGCCCCTACGCCGCCTCGCCCATCTCCGCCGGGTCCGACCCGAGACCCCCGCCACGTGCCTTGCACGTGGACAGGGGGGGCCGCTCATCCCCACGGGTCACGTGCGGGGCACGTGACCACATGGGTCATTTGCATACATGCCCCTGAAGAGCCCTCTATTTGCGCACGTGTCCAACCGCCTAAGGAGCACGTGCGCTGCACGTGACAACTTGGAGATTTTACAGAAAGGCCCGGGATTCCTTCATATTTGCATTCCAGTCCACTGCCCAGAGGGCACGCGCTATGCACGTGCTCCTCTGGCAAAATTGCAGAAGAAACCCCCCCAGTTTAGGTAACTACAAACTAGTCCCCCTTTGCATTTTTATTTCTTGAGTTATATTGCATCTGTACCCCTGTGTTCCCTTGTGATTTTGGACCTTCTCTTTACATTATTTTCTTAATCCAAAAATTGCATGATGTTTGTTAATTGATTCTCTACACTTCGACATGTTGTGGGAAATTTTATGATTGATGGTTAATTAATAAATAATTATTCTGTGGAAATTTGCATATTTTACCCATTTCTTGCTCTGAAATTGATAGTTGATTAACCGTTGCTCTAAAAATTCTCGAAAAATCACATATTGTAGAGTTGATTGTTCTTAACATCATGCCCAAAAAGAATTAAATTTGCATGCGTAGTTTGCTCTATAAAAATCATCTTGCATCTTTTAGTATTTAATTTTTAATAGGTATTAAACCCCACATTTTCGAGGTTTAGGATTTTTCTGAGATCCATCACCTAGTGATAGATCTTAGATAATTTTATTTCTTGAAAATAAGTAGGTTTAATATTTAGTATAATTAAATATTGAAAATCATTTTGTTTGCATTTAAAAATCCATAGAAAAATCATATTACATCCAAAAATTCCAAAAAAATTACAGTGCACCCATTTCATCATATTTTACACTTCAGCCAAGTTTCGTATTTTTCGGACTTCGTTTGGACTTAATTCACATTTTAGTCCCTAGAATAGGCCGAATTTGCATGTGCACCCCCTAATTCATTGAAAAATTCCAAAAAAAGACCGCCTCGAAAACCAAACACGAACTTTGATAGACATCTTTCTAGGTTGTTCCTTTGCCTCCTTGTGATCGACCTTGGGACTTGCCCAAGTAAAACAAACATAAAACCACGAGAGTAAAAATTGAATAACTGATTTGTGGTATTTTTCTTGATCGTTTCCGATTGCCGCCTACAACGAACGACACGACAAAAACACATTTTTAAAAACGACATTTTCGGATTCGTCAGATGGCGCCGTTGCCGGGGAGGCAAATGGCTTAGATTGTTGTCTAAAAATTTTTGATTCGGTTTGTCCGCATTCGGGTAGTCTGACCCCCGAATTTTTCATTCTATTTTTTTCTGCAATTTTTATTCAGCATTCTTTTTCATATATTTTTGAGTCACTCTCTTACATTTTCTCTCTTATTTTTCTTGCGAGGTACTTTGTACGTGGAGCGGTTTTTCAAAAACCGACGCAACTTCACCGACTCTTGCAAAAACCGTAATTAATTTAAGATCGAGTCGAGTCGTGAGAGAGCGTAGAGTCTAGGTTTTTAATTCCTGCAATTTTTAAATTCTTGTAATTTTACAGCGGTGTCCGTTTGGACTCTCGCGTGTGTAGAAAGACCTCTGACTTTATTCTGTGGTGTGTCGTGGCCTGTTTCACTCTCCGGAGAGGGTGGGGCCCGACTTGAGTGGCGATTAGGATAGACCTGCACATACGGCTCTCAGAGCATTTATATTTTTGCTTGTGCTCGTAAGATCTTAAGCCACACTGCACTTTAATTGAGACGCACATAGATCGTTCAACTTAGCCATATTTAAATCAATTCTTCCCGCTAATAGAACTTTCTGCTTAGGTGCGGTTTTCCATCGGCTTGCACATCATATAGAATAATTTTTAAATTCTGTCTAGCATCCCACATGGAGATTGCGAGGATTCACTATAAGTCTTCTAACTGAGCATTCATCATAGTTTTCCGTGTGCATCGGCTTTTTCGAATTCCTCTCTCTTGTTTTATAACATAACTTTAAAGGAAATTGGGACTGGACGGTAGATGTGTATTTGTGCTCATCTAATTTTTCAGTGATCACCTCATTAAAATCGGGACTGCTAAATATATCTGATCTCAAATAACCCATAAAATCAAGAATTTTTGCGGGAGAGTAACCCCGACCTTGGATGTTCTATTTTTCTCAGTGAGCGAGAGACGACACTTAAGGCTAGAGCCCAAATCCGAAATTTCATCTCGCTAACAAGATTGTCTTTTCACCATTTAAAATTGACAAGAAAATTGGTCGAACTCTTGCGACCTTCACTGTGTGAGTTGGTGAAAAAGAATTTTGTATTGTGTTTGATTTGATCAACATCCATTCATCTCTTGATAATCTCTTGAAATTCAAGAATGGAAAATTGTGGTAACCCTTTTCTGACTACCACAAACTTTCCAATCTCAAATCCTCTGAGCCACTCTTACTCAGAACCACCTTGGGTTCAGGGACACCTTCCCCTAGAATCTTCATTTTATAATTCTCTTCAAACTATTGACTTCTATTTTTCACAATCTGAAGGTGAAAAGAAGACTTCACAAAAAATGCCTCCAAAGAAGACCAATCCTGAAGATGACCAAAATGAAGATCCGATGCAAATGATTCTTGCAAGACTGGACACATCTGAGCAGCAGCAAAATTTGATGAGGGAACAATTGGAAAGAATGAATGCAGAGGAGGAACCACCAATGGACGCTGCATATAATCCCGGGCAATATAGGGTCATAAATTACTTGCAGCCACCTCAACCTGAGGTTCACCATGAACTGAAGCCACACTTCATAAATCAATTACCACAATTTCATGGTAATTCGAATGAAGAACCCTATGAATTCCTGCGTGATTTGGAGCTAATCTGTTCTAATCAGAGGCACCCACAAGTCAGCCAAGACTATATCCGTCTCACTGCATTACCTTTCGCCTTGAAGGGTAAGGCAGATTACTGGGTGAAAAATTTGGGAGTGACAGTAACCACCTATGATAGGTTCAAGAACCTCTTCTTAAAAAAATTCTACCCCTTGAGTCGAACCAATCAAATGAGGACTCGCATCACTAGCTTCTCTCAGATGCCAAATGAACCACTTTGTGATGCATGGGATAGATTCAAAGATCTGCTGCAGAAATGTCCATGCCATGACCTAGATAATAACATCCTGGTTCAATCCCTCTATTCTGGCCTTAACCACGGGACTCAGGGTCTAGTCAGCGCTGCCTGTGGAGGAAACTACACATCCCGAGGAGCTGATACCGTCTGGAAGATACTGGAGCAAATGGCGGAGACTAGCCGTTCACAAATTGCTAGTAGATCTTACACTGATTCACTGAACAACTATCAAGCCAAAGGAGGGAAACAAACGGTCGCAGAAATAGCAGAGGACTTGCTGCCCAACATGAACATCATCACAGACAAATTAACAGTTGTGGATCACATTAATAAAAGGGTGAACGACATCGACAACCGACTCTCTCAATTCCCTAAACAAATGGAGGAACTCACTGAGAAGGTGTCCAAGATCGAGATGCCTACTGCTCCTACGGTCCCAATTTACCATGTGCATCATGTCCAAGAGCAGCCAGGCTCTGGACAACTGCAACCATGGACTCAGGACCAATCCTACGTCCAACCTTCCCAGCAGTCCCCTCCTCCAGCTGAGACAGTCATAGAAGCCCCGCCTCTGACTTTCGAGATAAACGGCATCTGGTACACACAGGATAATACCCGACAGGGTAATCTGGGGGACCGTCAGCAATATCAGCGTCCACCCAACTCCTACAATGCCGCTCCACAACACAATCAGCCCTCAAGGCAGCAGCAGCCACATGATCGTCAGAACCAACCTCAACAACATCGTCAACAATATCAAGCTCCAAATCAAGCATCTCGATCATCCAAACCTCCAGAAGACCCGATTGATATCCAAAGACAAATGCTGGAGGAAATTCGCAGCTTCCGGAATGAACTGTACGACCTACGGGTAGATGTTAATCGTCTATCCCGTTGGAAAGAAGAACAGACTGCCCCAGTCACATCCATTCCTGCCCAAGTTCAAGCTAACCCCAATAGCTTGAACAAATCTCAATCATCTCAACATAACAATCAGGTATATTACTCAGACTTTTCCACATCTGAACACGAGACCCTTTCGTTTAACAATATCAATGCCATGTCCCTCAGGAGCGGAAGGACCGTGGTCGTACCTAACCGAGCAAGGGAAGCTGACCATCATGACTCAAAAGATCAACCGGAGGATGCTTCTGAGGATGAAGACGAAGGATGCCTGAGGATTTCTGCCCAAAGGAAGGGAAAAGCATCTATGGAGACTACAGAGGACCTTGAACCTCTAGTTGCTGCAAAAATACCTTTGTCACTATTTCAGCAACATGATGATAATCCAGAACATTATGATTGTAATAAGAACTCCAAATTCAATAAAGATGCTCTTATTTATGATTCTGGACCTCTTTCTCCTGTCTCGAATGCTTCCATACCTTTTCCCCATGCTCTTAAGAAAGGAAGACAAAAGAAAACTATCCAGAGTGACCTAGTGATGGAAAAATTCTGTCAACAAAACATAACTGTGAAGGTACCCTTTGATCAATATGTGGCCAGTAACCCTGCATTTCAGAAATATTTTAAAATGAAATGTACTCCCACCCGGACCCGCACAAAGAAAACAAACCAATTTGTGGAGACTCATGTTCTGACAGTGGCCACTACCAAATGTGTGAGAAACCAGCATTTACCAAGGAAGAAAAGAGATCTGGGTGCTCATTATGTGGAAAGCCGCATTGGCGGTATCGCATTCGCACGCACACTTCTCGATAATGGTTCTTCCATCAATCTTCTTCCCTTAGCCTTATATTACCGATTGGAGTTAGGGCCTCTTCAGAAATCACTATCTTTACTCCAATTCGCGGACAAATCTACTAAAAGACCTAAGGGAGAAGTAAAAAATGTTATCATTATGGTTGAGGGTACGGAATACAAAGTGGACTTCACTGTCCTGGACATGGAGACCCCGAACCATTGGAAAGAGTCGCAAATCATTTTGGGAAGACCATTTTTAAGAATCGCGAAGGCTGTATTCGATTACGGCACTGAATGATGAAATTCCGCTCCCTAGACGGAGAAGTGGATCTGGAAATGAGACAAACAAAATGGCAAAGACCTGATTCTGAGTCCACCACTGAAGATGCCGAAACCTCTGAGTGTAATCTGATCAGCACTACCGGACCTTGGGACCAACTGCCAGATCTTCACATGGATACCCTCACATCAGAAGAAGAAACAATGCACCATACAGTGTGTGACCTATTGCCAGACAAATCTGAACACCTGGATATGTACAATCTTGACGACACAGAACTCCTTTCGGATTGGTCCATTCCATCCTCTTCGAAAAAAATCAATGAAGAGTCGGACGCGGCTTTGGCTGAATTACCACACTACTTTTGCGATCCGACTCACTTACTTTCAAGATCAGTGGCTAGCATATCACAGAATGATCCACCACCAACAATCACTGACCCAGACTTAAAGGATATTCAGCCAGATTTGATTGATGATGTAGATCTGCCAGAGCTGAAACCCCTCCATCCCACCCTGAAGTATGCATTTCTCAATGGACCCAAAGACAAATTCCCTGTGATCATTATCTCATCATTGACATTAGAACAAGAATCCAGACTACTAGAAGTCCTTGAGCGAAATCGAAAAGCCATCGGTTGGACTGTATCGGATCTCGTAGGAATTAACCCTGCTCTCTGCTCGCACCAAATTTATGTTGAGGATAATGCAAGGCCTTCCCGTGAATTTCAGAGAAGATTAAACCCCAATCTTCTGGAAGTGGTTAAGAAAGAGATAGAGAAATGGTGCAAAGCAGGTTTCATATACCCCATTTCTGACTCCAAGTGGGTGGCCCCCTTCATGTCGTCCCGAAGAAGTCGGGAATCCAGATGGTCACCAACGAGGAAGGGGTTGAGATCGCGACCCAAGTACCCACGTCGTGGCGTGTCTATGTCGATTACAGGCGTCTGAATGCTGCGACCAAGAAAGATTACTTTCCACTGCCATTTATTGATCAAATCTTGGAGAGGCTTGCAGGGAAAGCATTCTTCTGTTTTCTTGATGGGTACTCTGGCTACAATCAGGTAGCTATTGCTCCCGAGGATCAGGAAAAAACCACATTTACATGTCCCTTCGGTACCTACGCTTTCAAGCGCATGCCATTTGGGCTTTGTAATGCCCCAGGTACATTTCAGCGGTGCATGATTGCCGTATTTGCCGAAATGGTGGGTGATTTCTTGGAAGTGTTCATGGATGACTTCTCGGTCCATGGTGATTCATTTGATACATGTTTAGCACACTTGGACCGAGTCCTCAAGAGATGCAGAGAAGTTAATTTGGTACTCTCCTGGGAGAAGAGTCGCTTTATGGTGACTGAGGGTATCGTGTTGGGGCATGTCATCTCCAAAAAGGGTATGGAGGTCGACCCTGCCAAGGTGGATGTGATCAAGAAGCTTGAGCCACCAACCAACGTCAAGTCAGTGCGGTCTTTTCTAGGGCATGTTGGATTTTATCGAAGGTTTATCCCTGATTTTTCAAAGATCGCCCGCTCACTGACTGAGCTCTTAGGAAAAGACACCGAGTTTATTGTAAATCACAAGTGTCTTGAGGCCTTCGAGCTCCTGAAAAAGAAAATATGTGAATCACCGATATTACAAGCTCCTGACTGGTCTCTTCCCTTTGAGATCATGACTGATGCATCGGATTTTGCGGTCGGAGCTGTGCTTGGACAAAGACGGGATGGAATCCCTTATGCGATTCACTACGCGAGCAAAGTATTGGATCCTGCACAGAAAAATTATACTGTAACTGAAAAGGAAATGCTCGCGGTTGTTTGGGCCCTTGAAAAATTCAGATCATATATATTGGGCTCCAAGGTGACAATTTTCACGGATCATACGACAATTAGATACCTCATGGATAAGAAAGATGCCAAGGCACGACTTTTGAGGTGGATCTTGTTAGTCCAGGAATTTAATTTGGAGATCAAAGATAAACCTGGAATAAAGAATGTTGTTACTGATCACCTTTCCCGAATTGAGAAAAATGATTATCCTGATACTGGACCTATTAAGGAGACTTTTCCAGATGAATCTGTTTGCATTATTGACTCAACCCCATGGTATTCCAACATCGTGAACTATCTTGTCTCCAAGAAGGTTCCCTTTGGTTGGACCAAGAGAATGATTGATAAACTGAAGTCGGATTCTAGAAAATACCATTGGGACAATCCTTTCCTTTTTTATGAAGGAGCGGATTGTGTCTGGAGAAGATGTATTCCTCAGGAAGAATACCAGAGTGTCCTCACACATTGTCACACTCTCGAGGCTGGAGGGCACCATTCGGGAAAGAGAACCGCACACAAGGTACTCCAGTGTGGATTTTACTGGCAGACCTTATTTCGTGATGCTAATGATTTTGTACGGTCTTGCCCGATTTGTCAAAGGATGGGAGGGACCGTTGGTTATAGAGATGAAATGCCCATGCAACCAATGATTTTCTGTGATGTTTTGGATGCATGGGGGATTGATTTTATGGGTCCCTTTCCCAATAGCAATGGATTTGAGTACATCTTGTTAGCAGTTGATTATCTGTCTAGATGGGTAGAGGCTATTCCAACCCGAACCGCAGACAGCAAAACCGTCTGTAAGTTTATCAAGGATAATATCATTGTAAGGTTCGGGATACCAAAAGTTTTGATTTCTGATGGAGGTAGCCACTTTGTGAACAGGGAAATGAGATCTTTGGCTAAGGAGTACAAATTTGAACATAGAATAGCTAACCCTTATCATCCACAATCTAATGGCACGGCAGAAGTTTCTAATAGAGAAGTGAAGAGTATACTTCAAAAGTTGGTTCGTCCAGATAGGAAGGATTGGTCAAAACTGTTGGATCAAGTTCTTTGGGCCTATAGGACAGCTTATAAAACACCACTCGGCACTTCACCTTTTAGGATGATCTATGGCAAACCATGCCATCTTCCTGCAGAACTGATTCACAAATCTGAATGGGCAATAAAAAAGTTGAACTGGAGTTGTCACCTTGGGAAATTATGTCGAGACCTAAATCTAAATGAGCTAATTGAAATTCGAAACCGAGCATATGACAACAGTGTGATTTATAAGGACAAGGTCAAGAAATGGCATGATAGACACATTAGAGATAAAACCTTTGTCCCTGGGCAGAAAGTATGGTTGTTTAATGCTCGATTAAAGATTTTTCATGGGAAACTGAAATCGAAATGGACGGGTCCTTATGTTGTCATCGATGTGCATACCAATGGAAGTGTGGACATTGCAGAACTCAAAGATGATGCACAACCTTTCTCAGTGAATGGACAATTACTGAAGCCATATATAGAATCATCCAAAGAACATACAGTGCAAGTTGAGGTCATCTATTTCACACAAAGCAAGTACATTGACGATATATCAGATCAGACCCACCCTCCCTCCCGACCTCATCGATCCCCTTGTACAACTTCTTCCTCTACTTAGGCCAAGGCCTAAGTATAGGGGGGTACCGATGCCATCTGTATATACCATTTCCCTCATCACATTCCGATCTCTCGCTCACTCCATATTCATCCTTCTTCTATACTTAGGCTGACCAAAGCCTAAGTATAGGAGGAACCGCCACCCATTTGTTTATACTCTCCTCATTTACATATCCTGACCACCTCTTCTTGCGTTCTTCTTCTATACTTAGACTATTCACAGTCTAAGTATAGGGGGGCAGAACACTGTATAATAAATTTTTACACTCTCCTACGCTTAGCACGAGCTATGTCTTCATTACGCTTCTTGTGCTCTGAGGACACAACACTCGCTAAGTATAGGGGGGTCTGTATATATACTATGTATATATTTTAGCCATACCTCGTACTTGCGCATAAGTCTATATGTATTTACGGGATGGGTATTAATTAAAAAAAATTTGCTACTAACACTGACTTTGCCCAAAATTTTTGAAAAGAAAATGGCTTCTTATTCATTTTTGCATAAAAAAAAATCAAATTGTCAAAAAAAATTTTGTGTTTTTGCATTCCACACACCTGCACTTCATCCAGCATTACATTCATTTGCATATGTGAAAAGTCATTGGGTTCTGATCCGAGTTATGAGCCGAAACCGAGAGTGATCTGAACTTAACCTTAATCAACCTAATTTTCAGAGGAACTTCACCGAGAAATAGGATTTTAGAGTCTTCAGGTTTGTGACTTAATTCTTTGAGTTCCACATAACAATGCACAGAGTTTGACTCTTAGTGTCTAACCTGGTCTCTTCATTCTGGGTACAACTCTGGAATAAGGAATTAATTTGTACTCTCGCACTATGCACTTACCTCAACTCAAACATATGTTGGAAGACTGTGTGAGTTTCTTTTCTGGTAGCGTGGAAATCTAAAGACCGGAGTACGGGTTGAAATAAAGCTTCGGAAAAGGAATGGACGACTGGGCACAATTTTTTCTAAGACCCCAAAAAATGTACGGAAACAAAAGATGCTATATCCGTAGGGGCAAAACAAGATCCAAGCAGAACCTCCAAAAATTCCAAATACAAAGAAGCAACTACCAAATAAAATCTGACCAAAAAGGTCCAAGCTTCAAGAAACCTGCAGATCTTGGTGGAGACTCGGCTACACTGGCCAGCTTCACAAGGAGAGGTGAACTACACTAATCACCCTCCAGTTCTTTTCTCATTCTTCTAACTTCTCCCCCCAATTCGATTGTGAACACAGCGCGACAGACCTTAGAAGGAAATACCTGACTCCCCGAGGACGAGTTATTGGAGAGGAGGCTTGCGTGGTAGTCCGGCATTCTGGGTGGGAAGAGCTAAAACCTTTCACACACAAGAGACGATTATTCAATGTTCATAGGGTATACTTTGGGAAGAAGATTGATCTAAGATGACTTCTGAGCCGAAATTGTAGCAATGATGTGTAGAACTTGAGGGCTGTTGATTTTAAAATTCTAAGTCTCACAGAAGTTCCGACACACAAATAATCCAAAGGTTGAGTTTAGGTTCACTTTCACCTTCATCTCATGGTCTTGGTATGGAACCCAATCTCATTTCACCTCATGGCATTTCTTTTTGATACTCAGGGACGAGCATGGTTTAAGTATAGGGGGATGATGAATCTCGTATTCATCACTCTAAATATCATTTATGAAGCTCAAATCCCTAAAAATCAACAGCATTCTTGCATCTATTTTGCATAATTAGCATTCATGCATGTTTCCAGAAGAATGACATTTTAGCACAAAAATCTGCATAAAATAAGAAGCCAAAAATTGAAGCCAAAATGACCTGTAAATAGCCTAACTTCTCTGATTTTTAACTCATTCATGCTAACTCCGAATAACTCAAAACCACTTCCACTGTGTACATATCACTAACAAGAATAAAGGAAAAATACAAAAAAATAACTAACCCAAATAAGTGGACCAAAAAAAACCAAACCCTAGTTTTAGGATTTTCGGACTAAAAGCCCCATATCTCCCTCATCCAATGTCCGTTTTAATCCTACTCACTTTTGAACTAATGTGCATTCAATTACCTTCAAAACAAGACCAAGTTCAAGTGAATCAGAGCTCGTATGTGAAAGTTGGGTTTTGGGCCTCTTTTGTATATTGTATATTTTAGCTATTTTTGACCTAATATTTTTTGTACATATTTTATCAATTAATAAAAATCCAAAAAAATTAGATTAAGGTGTCTTTATTTATCTTCGATTTTTCCGTAATTTTTCCGGATTTTTTATCTGATAAAAAAATGACATAAAAATTACAAAACCCCAAAAATAAGGTATTCTATGTACATAGGATACCCCAAAAATTCACTTTGTGCAAATGATCGATTTTGGTTTTGATGTCTTCATGAAAGTTGTAGATCTCATCGAGACGAGTAATTTTTGTGAAGAAAGTTTTTCAATCCGAGGTCATTTACTATTTATTTTCGATTTTACAAGATATTTATTTTCGGAATTTTCTGGTGCTGACACGTGGCAGCACCTGGTGCCTCCACGTGTCAGCCTTTTTCCGCCTTTTTATTATATCATTTTTAATAATAAAAAAAATTTAAAAACTTAAAACAGCTCACATGCAGCGCACGTGCGGCATCCGCACGCGCACTGCACGGGCGCTCGCCCCGCCCCCTTGTCGCTTTGCCAACGTGTCTCATCAGGGGCCGTCCGATCTCGGCCGATCGGACGGCACCTGTGCTTCTTCTTCCTCCGGCCCCCCTTTCCCAAATCAGAGCGCCGCCGCCCCGATTTTTACGCTGCGTATCTCCGCCTCCGTTGATTTCGCCGCCGCCCCACCATCTCTCCGATCTTCGTATCCCCCAAATCTCGCGGTCTCCCCCAATCTCTTCGAATCGCCGATCACCTCAGATCTCTCCCCGTGAATCCCATCAGATCATCACCGGCCATCCCCGATTCGTTTCCTTCTCCGACGTTTGCACCCCTACCCTATTTAAACCTCCGCCGTCCTCGAAGCAACCCGTCCGCCGATCTTCATCGAAGCTCTTCGTCTCCGGGCGTGACAACTGCGAGGCCTCCACCGGCGTGATCCGAGGACTCCAACTCCTCGTCGCAGCTCCGCCCCGAGCAAGCTGCTCGCTCCAGCCGCCCAATGCCGTCGAGCCCCCATCTCAGGTTATCCCTCTCTCTCTCCCTCTCCTTCCCTCTCTCTATTCTTCTTCGCCGTCACGCAAACTCTACCGAGCACCATATTCCTCCACCACCGCAACCCCCGCTCCGCCTCGTCGACTCCGCCATCGCCACCGCGCCGCCTTGGTTGGTCGACTTCGCCTCCACGCCGCATACACGCCGGCGCTGTAGCCCCGTCTCCGCCTCCTAGAGCTCCACCTCCAGGCGATCCCCGACGTCGACCACCTCCACTGCTTCAGCCAGAAGCCGCACCTTCACCGGTGCTCTGCTGCTGCGCCATCAACGTCCCACGGCCGTGTGTCGGCCATCGTCGCCCTCGACTCCATCTCCGCCTCCCGGAGCTCCATCTCCGCTTTACCACGCCACCAGCGAAGCTCCAGGAACCTCATCGGAGCTGCCCCTCTGCCCCTACGCCGCCTCGCCCATCTCCGCCGGGTCTGACCCGAGACCCCCGCCACACGCCTTGCACGTGGACAGGGGGGACCGCTCATCCCCACGGGTCACGTGCGGGGCACGTGACCGCGTGGGTCATTTGCATACAGGCCCCTGAAGAGCCCTCTATTTGCGCCGTGTCCAACCGCCTAAGGAGCACGTGCATTGCACGTGACAACTTGGAGAGTTTACAGAAAGGCCCGGGATTCCTTCATATTTGCATTCCAGTCCACTGCCCGGAGGGCACGTGCTATGCACGTGCTCCTCTTGCAAAATTGCAGAAGAACCCCCCCCCCCCCCCAGTTTAGGTAACTACAAACAAGTCCCCCTTTGCATTTTTATTTCTTGAGTTATATTGCATCTGTACCCCTGTGTTCCCTTGTGATTTTGGACCTTCTCTTTACATTATTTTCTTAATCCAAAAATTGCATGATGTTTGTTAATTGATTCTCTACACTTCGACATGTTGTGGGAAATTTTATGATTGATGGTTAATTAATAAATAATTATTCTGTGGAAATTTGCATATTTTACCCATTTCTTGCTCTGAAATTAATAGTTGATTAACCGTTGCTCTAAAAATTCTCGAAAAATCACATATTGTAGAGTTGATTATTCTTAACATCATGCCCAAAAAAATTAAATTTGCATGCGTAGTTTGCTCTATAAAAATCATCTTGCATCTTTTAGTATTTAATTTTTAATAGGTATTAAACCCCACATTTTCGAGGTTTAGGATTTTTCTGAGATCCATCACCTAGTGATAGATCTTAGATAATTTTATTTCTTGAAAATAAGTAGGTTTAATATTTAGTATAATTAAATATTGAAAATCATTTTGTTTGCATTTAAAAATCCATAAAAAATCATATTACATCCAAAAAATCCAAAAAAATTACAGTGCACCCATTTCATCATATTTTACACCTCGACCAAGTTTCGTATTTTTCGGACTTCGTTTGGACTTAATTCACATTTTAGTCCCTAGAATAGGCTGAATTTGCATGTGCACCCCCGAATTCATTGAAAAATTCCAAAAAAAGACCGCCTCAAAAACCGAACACGAACTTTGATAGACATCTTTCTAGGTTGTTCCTTTGCCTCCTTGTGATCGACCTTGGGACTTGCCCAAGTAAAACAAACATAAAACCACGAGAGTAAAAATTGAAATAACTGATTTGTGGTATTTTTCTTGATCGTTTCCGATTGCCGCCTACAACGAACGACACGACAAAAACACATTTTTAAAAACGACATTTTCGGATTCGTCACTGAGCTGCCGACAAGTAAGGGATACTTGGCCTTGAAATGGCCCGGCCGTTGGTAGTGGAAACACCTATGATCTCCTGGCTGAGAAAAGGAGCCTCCTGAGACAAGGCTAGCACCTCCCGTCTTGCGATTCTGAGAGTGTGTAGAAGAGTGGAAGGAAGTAGTACCGCGACTCGCCAGGCCTTGCCCCAAAGTAGGTGTAGGAGCAAATTTGCTAATGGTAAGTGTCCGTCCTTGGGTGGAAACGACGCTCTCTAAAGCTCTATAGAAATCTGGGCGAGCAGATCTCCCTGACTAAGGTGGTTGGAAATGTGATGGACTCCCGTGAAGCCGACTCTGAGTTGCCTCCATCTTGGTAGCTTTAGCAGCTACCTCCTTGATGGAAGTGAAATCTAATGCAGATAGCTGATGTTGTACATCATCACGCAGTCCCCGGATAAACTTCTATAAATTCTCCTCAGGAAAAGCAGTAGTCGCTGGTGAGCGGCGGGAGAGTTCAGTGTAACGAATGAGGTACTCTTGGGCCGTCATTGACCCCTACTTCAGCTCAGCAAATAACCTCCTCTGATCCTCAACCCAATGATCAGGATAGAACTGACTACGGAACTCATCAAGAAAAATTTTCCATGTTATGGGATCCTCCAGATGTTCCTTGGTGGCGAACCACCAACGCTCAGCATAACCTGCTAGTGAGAACTCCACAAATGTAAGCCAAGACTCTTCAGGAGCATGAATCATCCTCAACACTTTAGATACATGATCCAACCATAGCTCATCCTCATCTGGCGTGCCGGTGCCAAAGAATTGTGGCACCTTATATCTCTGATATGCTGCGTAGGTCGTCTGATGTTTTTGCAGCGCCTCTAGGTCATCTGATCTTTTCGGGTCCAGAGACACCGAAGGGTGAACACTGCCCTCCTCCTCACGAGAGAGCTGGTACGAGGAATCATACTGCTGAAGGAGCTTTTGCTCCAATACCTCCTGACGTTGTTTTATACCCTGTACGGCCTCAACTAGCAAGGCCAACTACTGTGCAATATCAGGATCAACACGCGGTAGCATGATTCCCTGCGAGAGTCATTATATTAAAAATTATTTCCATGGTTAGAGGAACAATGGAAACTTTCAACAGAACTTGAATTATTCTCCTTACTATTGACAAGGTCAGAAGACTCCGTCGCTATTTTTATATTTCAAGTTTTGTCAACAATTCTAATATGCAAAAGAGAGAATGTAGTATCGGGCTCTGATACAATCTGTGACGCCCCGCCCCTCCGGCTACCGAAATCGACGAGACGGGAGTGTCGGGCCTACGGTCCAAATACGCCCATGATCTATGATACTCAGCAAACCATCATATGCACAATAGATCAACATTTGAAATATAAATAACAACAGGAGAATAGTATAAAATGAAAAGAAAATGCAAAATCCATTCTCATTGATAATGATCATCAAGTCCATGCCCATAGAATGAGATACATCACATAACTATAAACCTGTAGGAGAAGTTCTCCAATATCTCATTACATGTCTCTCAATAATAACATAAAATGATGCAGAAGTAAATAAGTTACTCTAAATAGGACGTACCCTATCTGGTGCAAGTACGACGTAGGAAGTTCTGATCTCCTCAAAAGACCGCTACTGTGGCGGCGGCTACTCAGGTACACCTGTTGGGTTCACACGAGGTAACGTTATGAGCAGTTGCCCAGTAACGAGACAAACATTATAATGAATAATGTAGGTGTAAGAAAAGAAAGTGTACTCAATTTTATTTAATGGTATATGCATGTATATAAAAGAAAATTAGAAAGAACATCAAGTCATTCTAACTCACCTTAGATCACATAACAGTTGATTTTTATTTATTCATATAATAATCATTTCAGTGGAAACACAATGATCTTGATATTTATACAAGTTGGTTGGAGTCCACAATAGTATAAAAATTTCCGATATCGATTCATTAATCGTTTCTAGGATTATTTTAGCACACGCGAGTACGCGACTCGCAGGCCTCCGCTACGCGGGAACTTGTTTGTCATCTTGGATAAACCTCCAAGTGTCTCTGTCCATCTAGAACATGAAAAAGGTTCTAAACCTCAAATTCTCCAACTTCAAACCATATCCCGGAACA
The DNA here is from genome assembly GCA_037367405.1 of Ottelia alismoides. Taxonomy (NCBI): domain Eukaryota; kingdom Viridiplantae; phylum Streptophyta; class Magnoliopsida; order Alismatales; family Hydrocharitaceae; genus Ottelia; species Ottelia alismoides. The sequence goes on along the minus strand of JAZKJV010003140.1, from coordinate 890,514 downwards.
CCTCTCACAATAATATTACTCAAAATAGAATTTGATGTGGCCACACCCAATTCTACTTCGAATCCTAATATCGTGTATAAGTGCGAAACCAAGAATGCCAACCGTGCCACCTGCCAACTCCGTCGAGCGACTCCGGATGTTACCGGGCTGCTAGGTGCAACGCGTCACCCAACTCGTCCGTTGGGGTCATGGCCTTCATGGCATCTACCGGGGCTCCAAGGGTGCCTGCCCAATCCCTTGAAGTACATAGGTCCATCTACCCAGTCATTGTGAGATCTAATCCAAGAAATGATTGATGTAATGATCAGAGTGAATAGTAGTGTATTTTGGGGATTTGAATTTATTGGACTGAAGACTGTCGGGTAGTAGATGTGATTTAATTATACTTCTCAGTCAGTTCCATGCCAACATTACCTGTAAGCTCGATTTTTTTAAACTTTACACTCGGTTGAATGATGTACCATGTAAAAACAATATTTTGAATATATATTTGATCATAGATGAGTTAAAAATGAAGCACCATTTATTGTATGATAGAATGAATAATTTACAACCGATAACAAGAAGTTGTTATCAAAAAGTTAAAATCGTATGATTCTCAACATGTATATCCATGTTTCATTTTTTCCCTTCATCATTGAGGCTAGATCACGTTAACCTCTTTAATCATGTAACTTACTTATAGATAATTAGATCATACAATATTCAAAGCAAATCTTATACTCTATCTACTGCCCGTACTGAATACTAATGTGGAGTTAAAAAAAGATTAAAGATTGCTATTGATTCGTAATCAGAGAGTGAATTATAAAAAAAACAAATTAGTGAAGATATTGGAGTAACTTGTGGGTCTTAATTTGCACGTAGCTTTTAGTGTACAGATTTGTCACAAGTCCACATTTTTATTGGTCGTTGGTTGATTAGAGCATATTGAACTTTGCAATTTTTATATAAAGGCGACAACTAGAATGTATAATAGATATTTTTATCAAATTTTGCCAATCCATAACAACAAGCTTAAAAAATTTACAGTAAGAATTATACTGCAGAACATGTCTTATTTGTCCGCCAGGTACATCTAATCACTCACAGATTTTTGATAACGGTCGTAGTTTAAAAGTCCCATAACGACTTTCATACTCCAAAAGAATATCAAGAGATAACCACACGTCTAAAACATTTAACTCAAAAAAATCTGACCAATGTTTTAATGGCATCGTGCAACAACGTTACCCATATTATTTCCCATAAATATCCCATGGTAAATCCTAAGGTATTATGAATGATTTATATCTCTGTGGCTCTTGATATAGAGATTAAGCATGCTGTCCACATTTTTGTTATAAACTATTAGAACAACAAAAAAAAGAACGTGTATTGTGGATCAAGTTGGTCATAATAACATTCGATTTACCTCTAAAATCTATATTTAGCTTAATGATACTAATGTGAGGTGATTAAAATAAATAAGGTTGTATCAACCATATTAGAATGATGGTACAAAAATACAATAGATTATGAAGATGTCCTAAACATATGATAAAAAGCATGTAGAACTCAACATCAAGAGGGGAAGGACCTCCTTACAAAGTAAGACTCGTGGTATAAGGATATCTAAGGCTCTACAAATGTTCAAACACATACGAATGAGGATCGCGTGAAACCAACAACAAGAGTGGGTCTTTATCGTTACCTCCGAGGATGTTCCCTCGGGATCTCCTCTCACACAGAAATGGTATTTCCGTCTCTCGAATTTAGCGCGAATGTGTGTACGAAGGTGACCTCGAGCTTTCCTACGTGATGGTGGTCACGGATCTTCGATCAGAACTCCTTCTCCGACGTCGACGGCGACCCTCCGACGACTAAACTAGCCAAGGTGAGGGTGCTCCAATGAGAGGGGAGGATGGTGATGGCTAGGGCTTTTGAGAGGGTATCCTATCATGTTCTATTTATAGAAGAAGAGGTGAAAATGGGTGCAATTTCGGATCTGGTTCGGATCCATATATGGATCCCGACTATTATACTTAAAACATCGATAACTTGAGCTAGGAATATCGGAATTGGGTGTTCTTAGGCTCGTTGGAAAGATTTCGACGAGATCTGCGTAATGACGTAATTATTTGAATTTTTTGGTTGTCAAAATATTCTAGATTTTAGGAAAAAGAAAATACGGGATTTCACATCATCTTCTTTCCACTCTTTATTTCTTAACAAATCGGGACCACTCTTGTCCCATTTCCGTCTGTTGTGAATTGAGATCGATTTTAGTCTACATATTTTACTCCATTTATAGTTGTCTGAGATTGACCTTAATCTCAAATTCATCACTTTGGCTGGTATTCAGTTTCACAATGGTATGATTTGGATACCTCTTGCATTGCAGATAGAAGTCATACTTGGATCCCAATCTAGAGTTCATTTCTTGAGATTTTGACCCAGAGATAACTCCCCAAGGTAAAGGGAAGGGACAATAGACACCATATCCAAAGTAGGGACAAACGCTCAAACAGAATAAAGTAAATGCTCAGTTGCTTTCTTCCATCCATTCCATTCATCAGCAACTAATTGAGCAAGAACTAGTGCAGACCGCATTCCTAGACATGTTGAATGGTATGAGCAATAGACCCTGAGGAGGAGGATTGGATGACATAACCCATGATGTTTAAGAAGAATAGTAGGCAAGGAATGAGAACCCTAAACCTACGACAAAAGAGACTTATAACCATGGAGACAACCAACTGACCAAGTGGATTCGCATTGCATCGTTCCATGCTCACTTTGAGCTCAAGCCTCTAGTCCTTTCTCTTCTGCCCATTTTCCAAGGGAATACTAATGAGGAACCATATATTCACCTGCAGCTATTCTCTCACATCTGTCGAACCACAGACTACCCTAAAATCCAATTTTGTGTAGTCAAGATGACTGCATTTCCCTTCAGTGTCCACGACAAGGCCCTATACTAGGTCAACCATTTGGGGGAAGGACATGATGATGGGATCAACTTAAGTTTGTGTTCCTTCACAAGATCTATCCTCTCGATCAGCTCAACCAAATGCGAGCTTGGATTTTAAACTTCTCCCAAGCTACCCACGAGTCGATTCATGAAGCGTGGGAGCGATTCATAGACCTACAGGAGAAATGCCCCCACCATGAGATACCAAGAACCAGCTTGGTCCAACACTTTTTCAAGGGCCTAAATATTGAAAGTCAAATATTAGTTGACGATGCATGTGGGGGATCCAACTTTAATAAGGATGAAGATGTAGTCTGGCAGATTTTTAAAGAAATGCCTGAGGGAGAGGTTGCTCTCTCTTCATCCAAGCTTATATGAGACTACCCTAGGTCCTTCACAAACCAATTCACATGGCAGCCTCACATGAGGTAAAGAGAGAGAGAGAGATGAGAGCTCTAACCTCAGCATCATCGGGGGTCATCTTTCCAAAGTTGTATCATCGAGAAAAGATCATAGGATCTTGAAAAATTAGCTGTGATCAAACAAAGAACCCGGAATCTGGATAAATTGGACTAGATTACCAAGCAACAGGAGTTGTTGGTGAGTACCATCAATGCCTGCCAATCGACAATGCCATCGCCTGAGATTCCAGCTGAGAAGAAATATGAGCCAACACCGCCACATCAACCTCATCCCAATCAGTAACAATCGACAGTCTAGCATGTGTATTATGTGCAGACTCCTGATTAGGCACCGCAGTAGTAGCAACAGTTGGTGGTTTACTAATGAGAGTTCTAGTCTTCTTATGATCCATTATCTCATCCATCACCTCTCATTCAAGAGGTGAATGGAGTTTGGTTTAATGACATACAATTGGCCTGTCTAGGAGGACCTCAACAGGGCCAGTCTGCAAATTCTTGTCCATTCCCTCAACATCATGGAGAAAGATTTGTCCAGTCCTCTCAGTCACAGCCTAAATACCACTAGTATCCACGGTATCACAACAATTGGAGACAGAATTAGCAGTACCTGCAGCTGGAGTACCGCCAACACCAGCCGTAACATTCATATGTGGTTGCACCTCACCAGCAGTATCCTCCTCCTCAAAACTAGAATCAATATCAACTTCCTCCACCTCAGCAGCAATATCAACAGCACCTTTCTCAACCTCCACACAATTAGCCACAGTGTGGTCAACAGGTTGAACCTTCCAAGGTAGTTCCTATGAACCTGAGCCTCGATTGTCTGGCCCAGCTTGTAAAGGGCCTAGAATATATGACTCAGAAGCTATACATCCCGGCGGCCATGAGAACTCCAATTCCAGCCTAGGTCAAAGCCAACCCCAATAAATTCAAGCACAAAGAGAAGGTAGAATGTGGAATCCTATATGAGCCTATAGAATCAGATGACTATGATTTTATTCTGTTGAATGTTATTACTCTCAAGAGAAGTAGGACCTTGCCTTTGTCTACTACTATTTGGGGGAAGAATAAAGCTTCATCTGGTGAATCATCGTCTTCTGCATCAGTCGTGCTAGTGATGAATCTCGGATTCATCACTCTAAATCTCATTTATTAAGCTCAATTCCCTCAAAATCAACATCATATCTGCATCTATTCTGCATAATTAGCATTCGTGCATGTTTTTATAAAAATGGCATTTTATCCATAATTTCTGCACAAAATAAGAAGCCAAAAATCCAAGCCAGAGTTGACCTGTAAATAGCCTAATTTCCCGGATTTTTAACTCCCTCATGCTAACACCGTATAACCCAAAACCACTTCCACTGAGTACATATCACTAACAAGAATAAATGAAAAATACAAAAAAAATCAGTAACCCAAAGAAGTGGACCAAAAACCCAAACCCTAGTTTCAAGATTTTCGGACTAAAAGCCACATATCTTCCCCATCCAGTGTTCAATTTGATCCTACTCACTTTTGAACTAATGCACATTCAATTACCTTCAAAACAAGACCAAGTTCAAGTAAATCGGAGCTCATATGTGAAAGCTGGGTTTTGGGCCTCTTTTTGTATATTTTAGCGGTTTTTGACTTGATATTTTATGTATATATTTTCTTAATCAATAAAATTACAAAAAATAGATTTAGATGTCTTTTATTAATCTTTGATTTCTCTATATTTTTACATATTTTTATCTCGTATTAAAAATGACAAAAAAATTAGAAAACCCAAAAAATCAAGGTGTTCTATGTACATGGGATACCCCAAAAAATTCACTTTTTACATTTGACTGATTTTGGCTTTAATGACTTCATGAAAGTTGTAGATCTCATTGAGACGAGCATTTTTCATGAAGGAACGTTTTCGATCTGAGGTCGTTTGCTATTTCTTTGTGATTTTATAAAAGATTTTATTTTCGAATTTTGTGGTGCTGACACGTGGCAGCACCTGGTGCCGCCACGTGTCAGCGATTTTTGGGGTTTTTAAAAACTTGCTTTTATTAATTTTTTTTAAAAAAACCGTACGTGCGTCACACGTGCCTCCCAGGCACGTGCTCCGCACGTGCACCGACCCATTCCTTTAACCTGCCACGAGGCTTATCAGCGGCTGTCCGATCTCGGCCGATCGGACGGCTGCAGGTCATCGTCTTCGTCCAACTGCCCCTGATTCCTCCGCCTTCCCCCTTCATCAACATCTCGCGCCGCCACCCCAAACCTCGCAACCACCAAACCACGCCCCCCTTCTCCGCAACAGCCGCCCGCATACCCCGCTCGCTCCGCTATCCTTACAAGCAACTCCATCGCCGACCCCTCACCCTCGTCCCTATTTAAAGAACTCCGAACCCCTATCCCCCCGATCCGCCGATTGCTCGAAGACTCGACGGCGGTGACAGCGCCGTCACCTTTAGCCGGCGAGATCCGTGGATCTCTGGTCCTCGATTGCTGCGCCTTACACCGGCCGTACTGCCCTCGCTCCGACCTCGGTCGTGGAGCCAACGATGATCACCTACGACACTTCCACCTCCGCCGCGTCACCTTCTTCTCCGACGCGCCTTCGTCATCTTCATCGACCTCCTCTCCGACCATCATCGACTCCGTCAGTGAGCACCGCCGCAAGTCCAACATCTCCGCCCAGCCATCTCCATCACAACCCATCCGGTGCTTCATCGTCCACAGGCGCGTCCAACGTAGCTCTGCCGACCATCAGCGTCATCACCGATGCGCCGGCCCGCTACATCGCCGCCAGCCACCGGGCGGAGGGCCCGAGACCCCAGCACGTGCGAGACACGTGCGTGGGGGACGTCAGCGGACTTCATCCCCCGGGTCACGTGTTCCACACGTGACCAGGGGGCAAATTGCACGTACCCCCCCTGGCCGTCCTCTATTTGCGCCTCAGTCCAAGACCAAAGGGCACATGCTGTGCACGTGCCTCTCTGTGAAATTTGCAATCATGCTCCCCCATGCTCCTGGTAATTGCATAGTAGCCCCCTGCATTTTATTTAGTTTAATTATTTATTGCAGTTATACCCCTGTATGCATTTATCATTTTGGACCTCATCTCTCCATTATTTTATTTATAAAAAATTTGCATTTTGTTCTACACTCAATTATCTACATCTTGACATATTGTGAGCATTTTTGTGATTGACGGTTAATTAATAAATAATTATTTTGTGGAAATTGGTATATTTTGCCCAATCTGTGCTCTTAAATTTGCCATTGATCAACTGTTGCTCTAAAAATCCCAGAAAAATCGTATATTGTAGAGATTATTTTGCTTTACATTGTGCCCAAAAATCTTTGCATTTGCATGCATAATTTACCTGTAAAAATTATTTTGCACATTTCACTATTTAATTTTTAATAGGTATCAGATCTCACATTTTTGAGGTTTAGGATTTTTCTGAGACCAATCACATAGTGATAGATCTTAGATAATTTTGGTCCTCGAAAATAAATAAGTTTTGATATTTATCATAATTAGATATTGTAATTCATTTTGTTTGCATTTAAAAATCTATAAAAAATTCATTTGGCATCCAAAAATTCCAAAAAAATTACAGTGCATTCATTTCATAATCATTTACATTGTGGCCAATTTTCATATTTTTCGGACATTGTTGGATTGAATTTCATATTTTAGTCCCTAAAATAGGCCACATTTCATTTTGGATCTCTTATTTGCATCAAAAACTCCAAAAAAAGACCGCCTTGAAACCCGTGTACAAACCTTGATAAACACAACTTTACGTTGTTCCTTTGCCTCCTTGTGTTCGACCTTGGGACTTGCCCAAGTAAAATAAGCATAAAACCACTTGATTAAAATTGATTAAAAATTTGTGGTTATTTCTTGACCGTTTCCGATTGCCGCCTACAACGAACGACACACATTGATTTTTTACGTACTAAGATTGAAAACATCTTTTAACGCAGCATTTACGGACTCGTCAGATGGCGCCGTTGCCGGGGATGCAAAACGACTTAGTTTTGTGTTTTGACATTTTTCGCTCGGTTTTCCGCATTCGGGTAGTCTGACCCCCAAATTTTTCATTGTGAATACCATTTTATTTCCAACATTTATTTTTCAGCATTTATTTCGCTTATCTATTTTCTGAGTCACGCTCTTACACAAATCTCTCTTATTTTTCTTGCGAGATACCTGACATACGTGGAGCAGTTTTCAAGAAACCGACGCATCTTCACCGACATCTGAAGAAGCCGTAATTAAATTAAGACCGAGTCGAGTCATGAGAGAGCGTATGTCCGTTTTTAAATTTATGCAATTTTAAAAAAAGACCTTGAACTTTTCTGTGGTGTGTCGTGGCCTGTTTCACTCTCCGATGAGGGTGGGGCCCGACTTGAGTGGAGAATAGGATAGACCTGCACATACGGCTCTCAGAGCATTTATATTTTTGCTTGTGCTCGTAGGATTTTAAGACACACTGCACATTAATTGAGACGCACATAGATCGTTCAACTTAGCCAAATTTAACTCATTTCTTTCCCGCTAATAGAACGTTCTGTCTAGGTGCGGTTTTCATCGGCTTGCATTTCATCTAGAATAAATTTTCAAATTCTGTATTACATCCCACATGGAGATTGCGAGGAGGCACTGTAAGTCTTCTAATTAAGCATACATCATTGTTTTCGCGTGCATCGGCTTTTCCCGAACTCTTACCTCTTGTTTTATCATATAATTTTAAAGGAAATTGGGACTGGACGGTAGACGTGTATTTGTGCTCATCTAATTTTTCAGTGATCGCCTCATTAAAATTGGGACTGCTAAATATAGACGATCTTAAGAACTCATAAAATCAAGAATTTTGCGGGAGAGCAACCCCGACCTTGTAATGATTTTATTTTCTGAGTGAGTGAGAGATGACACCTAAGGTTAGAGCCAAGCTCTGACACCTAGCAAGCTCGCTAAATTTTTGCCAAGATTGATTTATCACCAAATAAAATTGAAAAGATAATAGCCAAACTTTTACGGCTTCATTGTGTGCGTTGGTGAACTCAGGGTTTGAATTGTGTTTGCATTGGTGTGCGTGAACCGATACCTAAGATCAAAAGCCACACATTTGATAAAAACTCTCTTCCCGTCTGATCATCTCTTTCCTCTCTTGATTTTAACCTCATCATGAAACTCTTGTACAAAATCTCCTACAAACCCAACCCCTCATTCCTTTCAACTCTTCCAAAAATGATCGAGAATCCATCAGAACTTTACTATGAAAACGAATTCGTATCAGTTAGACCTAAAACCCCTCCTCCAAGAGACTCTCAACCACCCTCTCTTTTTACAAATCCGATTTGCTTTATGAATGACAATCCTTTGTTTTCGGACTCAGGTCTCCACTTCCTCATATATCAATCCTCTCTATGCCGATCATGCAATTGATCCTTCTTACTCAGTGAATGTCAATCCATCATTCATGGGAGATGATAACCACATGTTTGAACTCAACACTTCTTCATATATCCCTCCAGTGAACACCAATGAACAATCATCATCTTGGATTGACCATGATAACCCCCTTTACAGACATGGCAATCATATAGAGGACTGGACTGAATACATAAAAACACAGGAACCTTATATGTTGACTACACCATATCAAGATCCGACCAATCAATTGAATAAATTCTACTTGGACCAACTCCACATGTCTGAACCATATGAGCAGCCGCCTTCCATAATTATTGAGGAGATATTTTCAGAAAATAAGGATCATACATTGGACATTCCAAGAAACTCCTCTTCTAGAACATATAAAATGGAAGATGAAATTATTGAATCACAAGAACACACATCGACTGCTCCCATAAGTGATCATGAACAAAATTTTGAGGATAATATCTCGAGGATAAATAAACGATTCGAATCAATGGAGGATAGATGGCAAAAATTCACCGACCGATTAATCTCATTTTATGGTGGCTCGGACATAAAAATGAATGAGGAAATGATTGGATCTGAGATTGAAAATTTTGAAGAGATTCAGGAACCGAGGGACAAGTCTGACAATATCACTTCCACATATTATTCCTCTAGAGATGACTATGCCACTGACTCTCACTCTGAACACCTGAACCCCTTTTCATCTGAAGAACACACCACACCCACACACCACCTAGAAAATACCAAAAAAATGAAAACACTTGAAAATCACAAAAAAATTGAAAATTCAGAAAATTTCATAAAAATTGAGACTGAAGACGATCTGAGGAATTTGGATCCGACTATACGGGAAGTACTGGAAAAACGCTTGATGTTTGAACTTCCCTTTATAAAGGCCATTGAACACTTCCCCGACCTCAAAGGATTTATAATGGATATTAATGATCAAAAAGTCGGACATGATTAGAACAAAGACCGAGAGACATATCTTGTCAATGGCCTCCTCCTTGGTGTTGAGGAGAAAAACCAAGAGCCGCATAGTGAAGCGGTTGCTCAGATTTGATTGTGAAATCAAAGATACAATTTTCACCCATGCTCGGATTGATGACGATTCACCAATTAATATCCTCCCGACCTCTGTATTCCATGAACTCAAACTCGGACCGATTCGGAAGATACGAGAGATTGTTCAATTAGCGGACCGATCAATAAAGCGGTCGAGAGGAATCATTTCTGTCATCATAAAATTCCAAGGTGCTCCGCTCAAAGTAGAATTCACGATCATTGATATTGAGCATCAAGGAGAATTCACCAATCTCCAATCATTCTCGGAAAGCCATTCTTGGCATTGGCCAAGGCGAGTATTGATTGTGAGACTCGGGAAATCAATTTCACCGCATTGGAAGCACTTAGATCTGACCATATCTTTGAGGAACCACGATCTTTTGAGGCAACCCACGAAGTTCCCGACAACCGTAACCATGAAGCGGTAGAAGAGCCCTACCCCGCAGCCATACCTGAGATAGCATTTGTTGATGAGACTATTGGTTTAGAAAATCTCCCTCCTACTCCATTCCCAACCGCTCTCACCATGGAGAATCATGTATATGAATCATATGATACGGAGACTTATGCATGGGCACACCCTGGGTCAACCTACTCTGACTACATGGATTACATCAACTCGACACAGGAATGCGCCAACATCAAATCAATTGAGAAAGAACATGCAGAGACTATCCCCAGTATTTCAATTCCCGCGGATCTCAAAATAGACAAATCTTTCTACTACGATCCTGAGACATATGCATGGTCACACCCTGGAGCAACATTCTCTGAGTATCTTGACCAAATCATCCCAAATCGAGAGTGCTCAAACATTCGGGAGACTAAGAACAAGCACGCAGACCAAGCACCAACCAAGGAGAATTTCAATGGTTATTCATCTGGATACTCAAGTGAACCGACACCTTTACGACGAAATAAAAAGAGAGTCACCTTTGACCTTTCGGAAGAGGAATCATCTGATGGTCCCTCATCAGGTCCGGAAAAGGTAGTCTACATGAGTGAAGTCTGTTCGACAGCTCTAAAGCCATATCTTCGCAAGGATCCAAAATTCAATCCCCGTTGGACAACTTCCGTTCCTAACTACTATTCATCCAAAGCTGATGCTCCTGCCCTCTTCAAGTACACTGGAATTATTTCGTATGAGCTGACTGAAACCGGTGCTTCTGAGCATTCATCCGAGGACAAACCGATTGACCCCAAGAAGGAACGAATTCTGAGGAAACAACTAAAGAAACAAAAAGACCAGAATACTTGGAGTATGTCCACTTTCAAATACTACTCCTCTGAGGATAACTCTGATGATGGATATCTTTCATCTGACTCAAAACTTCATCTATTATCCATCATGATTTGTCTGAGGATGACTCTGATCATAGATGGGAATCTTATGCTTCATATCCATCTCATCATTATGATCTCCCACCACAGGCTCACAAAAAGATCAACCGAAAACCGCCTTAATCATTGGCTACCCTCCCTCCCTCCTGACCACATCGGTCTCCTTGTACAGCTTCTTCCTCTACTTAGGACAAGGCCTAAGTATAGAGGGAGACCGATGCCATTTGTATATACCGTTTCTCTCATCACACTCCTTCTCCCAACCGCTCCATTTCCACCCTTCTTCCATACTTAGGCTGTCCAGAGCCTAAGTATAGGGGGAACCGACACCCACCTGTACATACTCTCATCACTTACATATCCCGCTCCACTTCTTAATCTGTTGTATATAAATTTTTAACTCTCTTACGCTTAGCACGAGCTATGTCTTCATTACGCTTTTTGTGTTCTGAGGACACAACACTCGCTAAGTATAGGGGGGTCTGTATATATACTTTGTATATATTTTACCCATATGTCGTACTTTAGCGTAAGTCTATATGTATTTACCGGGTGGGTAATTAACTAAAAAAACAAAAAAAAAACAACAAAAAGAGAGTTTTTGCTACTAACACTAACTTTGCCCAAAATTTTTTGAAAATGGTTTCTTATTCATTTTTGCATTGTCAAAAAAAATTGTGTCTGCATTTCACACACCTACACTTCATCCAACATCGCATTCATCTGCATCTGTGGAAAGTCATTGGGTTCTGAACCAAGTTATGAGCAGAAACCTAAACTTGACCTTAATCCACCTAATTTTCAGAGGAACTTCACCGAGAAATAGGATTTTAAGAGCTTCAGGTCTTTTGACTTAATTCTTTAAGTTCCACATGACAATGTGCATCGTTTGACTCTTAGTGTCTAACATGGTCTCTTCATTCTGGGTACAACTCTGGAATAGGGATTTAATTTGAACTCTCGCACTATGCACCTAGCTCAACTCAGACGGGATGTTCGAACACTGTGTGAGTCTCTTTTCTGGTAGCGTGGAAATCTAATGACCGGAGTACGAGTTGAAATAAAGCTTCGGAAAAGGGATGGACGGCTGGGCACAATTTTTTCTAAGACCCCAAAAAAATGCACGGAATAAAAAGATTCTATATCCGTAGGGGCACAACAAGATCCAAGCGGAACCACCAAAAATTCCAAATATAAGAAGAAGCATTCTACCAAATAAAATCCGACCAAAAAGGTCCAAGCTTCAAGAAAACCTGCAGATCTTGGTGGAGACTCGGCTACACTGGCCATCTTCACAAGGAGAGGTGACTACACTGGCCACCCTCCAGTTCTTTTCCCCTTCTTCTAACTTCTCCCTCCTTTTGATTGTGAACACAACACGACGGACCTTAGAAGGAAATACCTGACTCCCCGAGGATGAGTTATTGGAGAGGAGAGGAGCATGGTAGTCCGGCATTCTGGATGGGAAGAGCTAAAACCTTTCACACACATGAGTCGGTTATTCAATGTTCATAGGGTATACTTTGGGAAGAGGATTGATCTAAGATGACTTCTGAGCCGAAACTGTGACATGATGTGTAGAACTTGAGGGATGTTGATTTTAAAATTCTAAGTCTCAAAGAAGTTCCGACACACAAGTAATCCAAAGGTCGAGTTTATTTCACTTTCACCTTCAGTTCATGGTCTTGGTATGGAACCCAATCTCATTTCACCTCATGGCATGTCTTTTTGATGCTCAGGGACGAGCATGGTTTAAGTATAAGGGGATGATGAATCTCGGATTCATCACTCTAAATCTCATTTATTAAGCTCAATTCCCTCAAAATCAACAGCATATCTGCATCTATTCTGCATAATTAGCATTCATGCATGTTTTTATAAAAATGGCATTTTATCCATGATTTCTACACAAAATAAGAAGCCAAAAATCCAAGCCAGAGTTGACCTGTAAATAGCCTAATTTCCCGGATTTTTAACTCCCTCATCCTAACACTGTATAACCCAAAACCAATTCCACTATGTACATATCACTAACAAGAATAAATGAAAAATACAAAAAAAATCAATAAAGAAGTGGACCAAAAACCCAAACCCTAGTTTCAGGATTTTCGGACTAAAAGCCACATATCTTCCCCATCCAGTATCCGATTTGATCTACTCACTTTTGAATTAATACACATTCAATTACCTTCAAAACAAGACCAAGTTCAAGTAAATCGGAGCTCATATGTGAAATTTGGGTTTTGGGCCTCTTTTTGTATATTTTAGCGGTTTTTGACTTGATAATTTATGAATATATTTTCTTAATCAATAAAATTCCAAAAAATTAGAATTAGATGTCTTTTATTTATCTTTGATTTCTCTATATTTTTCCGTATTTTTATCTCGTATTAAAAATGACAAAAAATAGAAAACCCAAAAATCAAGGTATTCTATGTACATGGGATACCCCAAAAAATTCACTTTTTACATTTGACCGATTTTGGCTTTGATGTCTTCATGAAAGTTTTAGATCTCATAGAGACGAGCATTTTTCATGAAGGAACGTTTTCGATCTGAGGTAGTTTGCTATTTCTTTTTGATTTTACAAAAGATTTTATTTTCGAATTTTGTGGTGCTGACACGTGGCAGCACCTGGTGCCGCCACGTGTCAGCGGTTTTGGGGGTTTTAAGAACTCGTTTTTATTAAAAAATTAAAAAAAACCGTACACGTGTCGCACGTGCCTCCCAGGCACGTGCTCCGCATGTGCACCGACCCCTTCCTTTGACCTGCCACGTGGCTTGTCAGCGGCCGCCCGATCTCGGCCGATCGGGCGGCTGCTGGTCATCGTCTTCGTCCAACTGCCCCCGATTCCTCCGCCTTCCCCCTTCGTCAACATCCCGCGCCGCCACCCCAAACCTCGCAACCACCAAACTGTGCCCCCCTTCTCCGCAACAGCCGCCCGCATACCCCGCTCGCTCCGCAATCCTTGCAAGCAACTCCATCGCCGACCCCTCACCCTCGTCCCTATTTAAAGAACTCCGACCCCCTATCCCCCCGATCCGCCGATTTCTCGAAGACTCGACGGCGGTGACAGCGTCGTCACCTATAGCCGGCGAGATCCGAGGATCTCTGGTCCTCAATTGCAACGCCTTCCACCGGCCTTACTGCCCTCGCTCCGACCTCGGTCGTGGAGGCAACGACGATCACCTACGACACTTCCACCTCCGCCGCGTCACCTTCTTCTCCGACGCGCCTTTGTCATCGACTTCGCCAGCGAGCACCGCCGCAAGTCCTACATCTCCACCCAGCCATCTCCATCACAACCCATCCGGTGCTTCATCGTCCACAGGCGCTCCAACGCAGCTCCGCCGACCATCATCGTCATCACCGACATGCCATCCTGCTACATTGCCGCCAGCCACCGGGCAGAGGGCCCGAGACCCCAGCACGTGCGAGACACGTGCGTGGGGGACGTCAGCGGACTTCATCCCCTGGGCCACGTGTTCCGCACGTGACCAGGGGGCAAATTGCACGTGCCCCCCTGACCGTCCTCTATTTGCGCCTCAGTCCAAGACTAGAGGGCACGTGCGCAGCACGTGCCTCTCTGTGAAATTTGCAATCATGCTCCCCCATGCTCCTGGTAATTGCATAGTAGCCCCCTGCATTTTATTTAGTTTAATTATTTGTTGCAGTCATACCCCTGTATGCATTTATCATTTTGGACCTCATCTCTCCATTATTTTATTTATCGAAAATTTGCATTTTGTTCTACACTCAATTATCTACATCTTGACATATTGTGGGCATTTTTGTAATTGACGGTTAATTAATAAATAATTATTTTGTGGAAATTGGTACATTTTGCCCAATCTGTGCTCTTAAATTTGCCATTGATCAACTGTTGCTCTAAAAATCTCAGAAAAATCATATATTGTAGAGATTATTTTGCTTTACATTGTGCCCAAAAATCTTTGCATTTGCATGCATAATTTACCCTGTAAAAATTATTTTGCACATTTCACTATTTAATTTTTAGTAGGTATCAGATCTCACATTTTTTAGGTTTAGGATTTTTCTGAGACCAATCACCTAGTGATAGATCTTAGTTAATTTTGATCCTCGAAAATAAGTAGGTTTGATATTTATCATAGTTAGATATTGAAATTCATTTTGTTTGCATTTAAAAATCCATAAAAAATTCATTTGGCATCCAAAAATTCCAAAAAAATTACAGTGCATTCATTTCATAATCATTTACATTGTGGCCAATTTTCATATTTTTCGGACATTGTTGGATTGAATTTCATATTTTAGTCCCTAAAATAGGCCACATTTCATTTTGGATCTCTTATTTGCATCAAAAACTCCAAAAAAAGACCGCCTTGAAAACCGTGTACAAACCTTGATAAACACAACTTTAGGTTGTTCCTTTGCCTCCTTGTGTTCGACCTTGGGACTTGCCCAAGTAAAATAAACATAAAACCACTTGATTAAAATTGATTAAAAATTTGTGGTTATTTCTTGACCGTTTCTGATCGCCGCCAACAACGAACGACACACATTGATTTTTTTACGCACTAAGATTAAAAACATCTTTTAACGCGGCATTTACGGACTCGTCAGCCAGCTACATATTCGGGTGAGAAAGAAGAAGGATGAGGAGCCATGCTAGCTACCAGCCACGACCATTCCTAGCAAAAATCACAAAAGCTAGAATAATGAAAAATCCTAAAAAGTTGATCGCAGTCAAAGTGAAGCTGTGCTAGCTATGGAAGAACAAGCTCCAGCAACCGATCCAGTACCAATTAATGGAGCAGAAACAATTTTTAGATGTCCACCCCCAGCTCCAGAGTGTACATCTTTTTACAGTCTGGTTGAACAAGATGTTATGTACATCAATATTTGATGATTATGATATATATTGGTATAATATGATAAAATTATGCGAAGAACAAGCCCAATATTTGACATATAATCTGCAATCTTGCATAACTCACATGTTATTTATTCCATAATTGCAGAGGAGAAAATCATGATAAAATACTCTCAAAAATATCCATTCACATATTATGTATTGATTATATATGGTGATAATATATTTAATTTCTATGAATAAATCATCTACATTAAAAGAGAAAATGAAAGTGCAATGGATGTAATAATATAGCATCCAACATGTTGAATTCCAATGATAGTTTGTTGGAAAGAAAAGGGAAGGGTTGATTAAGAGCAATCATTTTGATTTCAGTTCTGTACGTATTCCTTTTCCTGATGCAATTGAAAAATAAAAAATGCAAACCAAAAAATGCATTATCTAATCCATGTGTTGTGGATATTCTTAAGAACTTGACTATAAATTACCTTTCTTGAAAGCCATGGAATATATGCTCGCTATTAGGTAGTTGAAAAGCACATCCTCATCATGGCTATAATGGTAGATGCCAGCTAGTTGAAAAATTAACATAGAGAAGCATCGGTCAAACCATAATAATAGATGCCAGCTAGTTGAAAAGCACATCCTCATCATGGCTATAATGGTAGCAATAAGCAATCTCCCAGAAAAGAAGCCAGACAAAGGAGCACCCTTAATCAGATGCGAGATTTTTTACTAGATCTTCGAGTGAGCCCTTCTTGATAGCAGCTCTTCAATCAACCTTATGCATGTTTCATTGCTCACGGAATTTGAACAGGGGTACTCAAGCTGACATGCATGATCCCTCAGTTCGTTAATCGATCAATCAAGCGGCCCCAACCTTTGTTGGTGGATGTTGTCATAACAGTGCAGGACAAGCAATTTCCTATTGATTTTACTGTCCTTGATATAGACTCTCCTGCATCATTACTCTAGACCCCGATTTTTCTAGCTCGGTCTTTCTTGCGAATTGTAGAGGCCATAGTTGACTATGGTTCTGGGAAGATCATGTTCTGCTCGATCAGTAACAAAGTGACAATGGATATGGTTAGTGAACAAAAAGGCATGTCTAATAAAGTTCAAGCAGAACTACCTGAAATATATTGTGACTTTATTACAGAAATCAAAGATACGGAATTTTCTTTAAATGACACATGGGTTCAGGAAATTCTCTTTCCAGAGGAGGACCTGGAAAGCACAGTCGATACATGCTCCGAGGACAACTGGGAGACAAATTCTTACTTGTTGATGGACCTTTTTGAGACAGAAGATTCATGCCAGTCCGAAGATAATGAATCCATTGAAGATCTATTATTCTACACATTATCAGCAGATCCACTAGTAACCGAGGTAAGCAACACCTCTGAAATCTTGGCATAGCATCCACCAACCGGTTCACTTTCTGAAGAGATTGAGAAGCAGGATCGATCAGGACAAGAATTAAAGCCATTTCCAGCATTCCTCAAGTATGCTTTTCTTGCGGGTGCAGAGAAGATGTATCTAGTCATTAGCAGTAGCAGACTGACCTCGGATCAGGAATCCCAACTACTCGAGGTTCTAGAGAAAACTCGCAAGCCATTTGGTTGGCACATATTGGACCTCCGTGAGATGAATCATGTTATGTGTTCACACCACATGTACTTAGAAGATGATGTTAAGCCATCATGAGAATTTCATAGAAGATTGAACCCTAACTTGTGGGACATCGTCATGAAGGATTTCACGAGATGGTGTGATGCATGCTTCATTTATCCTATCTACGACTCTAAATGGGTGAGCCCCTTGCATGTGGTTCCAAAGTAATCTGAGCTCACCGTTGATACCAATGAAAGAGATGAGGAGAATTTCACTCGGTACCGACATCTTGGGGTGTGTGTGTGTTGACAACAATCGCCTCAATACTGCAACAAAGAAGGACCATTTGCCATTTATCGATCAAGTGTTGGAAATATTGGTCGGTAAGGAATTCTTCTGCATTTGGGTGGGTATTTCAGGTACGAACAAGTGGCAATCGCCCCAAAGGAACAAGATAAGGCTACCTTCACTTGCACGTTCAACACTTATGCTTTCAAGAGAATGCCCTTTGCTCTATGCAATGCACTTACCACATTCTAGAGGTGCATGCTTGTAGTCTTCGTCAATATGGTTGGAAGTTTTATCGAGGTTTTCATGGACGACTTCTTCGTCTATGGTGACAGTTTTGATTCTTGTCTTGAGCACCTAGACAGAGTACGTTAGAAATACCTAGAAGTCATTCTCAAATTATCTTGGTAAAACAACCACTTTATGGTCACTAAAGGGATTGTTCTGGGCCATGTCATTTCCAAGCATGGCATGGAAATCAACCAAAAAAGGTAAATTTATCACCAATTTCGAGCCACCTTAGAATGTCAGAAATGTGAGGTCATTCTTGGGTCATATGGGTTTCTACAAACGTTTCATTGAAGATTTTAGCGGCATCACCCTAGCTCTAACAAAATTGTTGTGCATGGATACCAAGTTTCATGTTGATCAGTAGGTTCTCCTATCTTTCAATCAACTGAAGAAGCTAGTAACTCAAGCTCCCATCCTACATCGGTCGGATTGGTCTCAACCCTTTGATATCATGATGGATACATTGGACTTTGCAGTTGGAGCTGTGTTAGGACAGAGGAAAGACAAAGTGCCCTATGCCTTTCACTACGCCAACAAGACATTATATGAAACACATAGAAATTATATTATAACAAAAGAAGAGTTGCAGGCTTCGGTTTTCACCCTTAAGAAGTTTAGATCCTATCTTCTTGGATCTAGAGTTACAATTTATACGGACCACTCTGCTATCTCGTACCAACAACAGAAGAATGATGCAAATCCCATATTGATCAGGTGGATACTTCTCCTCCAACAGTTCGAAGTGGAAATCAAAGATAAACATGGAGTTCAAAATGTAATAGCAGATCACCTTTCCAGAATTGAACAACAAGAACCTCCACTAAGCAATGCACTCATCACAAAAACATTTCTTGACGAGCCGATTCTCGCCATGGATTCCCTCCCTTGGTATGCCAATACTGTGAACTACCTTGTCTCGGGTGTAGTCCCACAAGATTAGATGAAGATTAAGAAATATAAGTTCTTGTCCACAATCCATTTCCACAATTGGGAAGACCTTCTCTTATTCATGGAAGGAGAAGATTACATTTGGCATCGGTGTATACCTAATGAGGAGCATCATAGTGTCCTCGAGCATTGTCACTCGCTCGAATCTGGTGGACACCTCTCTAGAGAAAGAATGTCAATGAAAGTACTTCAGTGTTTCCTATGGTGTCCCACACTATTCAAGGATTCAACAACATATGTCAAAGGTTGCACTAAATGTCATAAAATGGAAGGAACCCACACAACTAAAGACTCGATGACCTTGAAATTCATTCAGATCTTAGATGTATTCGATGCTTAAAGAATCGATTTCATGGAACCCTTTCCTAATAGTCATAGATTTGAGCACATCCTTCTTGTTGTTGATTATGTCGATTTTTAGGTTGGAGCTATTCCCGCCCGAGCCATTGATAGACATACAGCTTGTCGGTTTCTGAGAGAGAACATTAGTTCACGGTTCAGGATACCAAAGATACTAATATCAAATGGGGGTAGCCACTTCATAAATAAAGAGGTCAAGAAATTAACGAAGGAGTATGACATCGAGCACCAAGTCGCTTCTCCTTATCATCCGCAGACAAATGGCATGGCATAGTTATCGAATAGAGAAATCAAGAAAATGTTATAGAAGCTTGTGAGGCCAAATAGAAATAATTGGTCCCAACTCTTGGAATCCGTCCTTTGGGCATACAAGACTGCTTACAAGTCTCCCTTACGTATGTTGCCTTATCGTCTTGTGTATGGAAAATTATGCCATCTGCTCGTTGAGTTCATTCATAAATCATTATGGGAAGTGAACCATTGCAACTTGGACTCATCAGAAGGTGGTTAGCGAAAAAAAGTGGATCTGAACAGACTACTGGAATTCCGAGACTATGTGTATGATAACACCTTAATGTATAAGGAGATGGTTAAATGCTGTAATGACGACACATCAGACGAAAGATCTTTGAAACTGGGCAGAAAGTGTTGTTATTCGACGTAAAGCTGAAGATATTCCTAGGCAAATTAAGGATTAAATGGACAAGGTCATTCAAAGTGAAAGAAGTATGTGTTAACGGAAGTATTTTGATATAAGATTTGTCATCTGACGCACAACCGTTCGTCATCAATGGTTAGTTGTTGAAGTCGTGCCTTGAGCATGACACCTTCCTGGCTGTTGTCGACTCAGTCCAAGTGATCTTCAACGATGCATCCTCCACAACTACAACAACATCTAAAGATTTGAATAATGCTCCTATAAAACTCTCTTTAGTTTTCTTCTTTTCTTCTATTATCTATTTTGCTCATTTTTCTTTTATTTCTTTCTTTCATTCTTCTCAGTCATCAGTGTTATACTTAGAATATGCTTCATCCTAAGTATAGGGGTATGAGTGATTCTCATTGTTCATGCTTTGATCCATCACCAGACTCCTTTATTGTTGATATTCTAGTCTATATTTAGTGATATTGTACCATAAGTATAAGGGGATACAGGAAGAGTCGTTGATCTATCTATTCCCACCCTCAACCCTACCTGCATGTATATACAACTTGCTATACTTAGGATTATTTCATCCTACGTATTGGGGGGACAGTTGACTTTTCATTCATTAATTCTTTATTCTTTAATCGTTGAAGTATAGGTTTTTCTATATTTCGTACAAGTTATGTCTTCTCTTTTCTCTTCGATCTATGAGGACATATCTCAAGCTAAGTATAACGGGTCATACATACATTGTATATACTCTAACCATAATCGTCTTTCATATTCTCAATAAGTAAGGCTAAAATATAATTAATTAATTGTAAAGAATACACTTTATTGAATTCATTCAAATTCATTGTTTATACTGATTAATAAATCATGTAAAACTATTTTACAAAATGTTGAAAACTGGTTGAAAATTTTCTTTGAAAAATGTTTTTGTTGTAAAAAATTCTTTTCTTTGTGTGAATAAAATGTTTTGAAAATCTATTTGCAAATGTTTTGAAAAATGGTTGCAAAATTACTTTAAAAATCTATACATGCAATTTGAAAAATATTTGTAAAATGATTTTCTAATTTTGTAAATGTTTGTAAAAAATAATTTCAAATTACTTTGAAAAATAAAAATTTCAAAATATTTGTGAAAAACTTTTCAAATTATTTTGAGAACCATATATACAATTCAAGTAAATAAAATTCTTTAAAGTTAGACATAAACTTGTGAAGAAACCAACTAGTGTAAATCCTTAAATCTAAAACTCTTGTAAATACCAAAGAAGCACTCTTGTGTAAATATCTGCACAAAATTCTTTTTATAAAAGACTTATTTTTGAAAAGGCCCTAAAAATTAACAAAATTAAAATCCCAAAACTTTTGCAAAATCTTTTGAAAACCCTACATAAAAATTTACAAAAATTATTCAAAAATCCATAAAAAGTTCAAAAAAAAGAAAATTGTATCACAAAAATATTTTCCTTGCATTGTACATAGCATTTGCATTTTTTAAATTGATGTTGATAATTGAACTAGTCTAAATAAAATTCAAAGATTAGATTTTGGTTGGACCTTAAATCTACTTAATACAAGAGCCATTAGGGAACTTGAATGGTGGCACTTTAGGTCTGTTAGACATAATTATTTGAGATCGCGAGGCTAGTTTCAATGTCATCTTGACTGCCTAAGTAGAATATTTCAAAATACATGCATGACTCTTGTTGATAATGACCTAGATTGCACACCTAGACTTTACGCTTTTCTCACCTCAGTTGTAGTAATAGAGGGTTGGATTTGTCAGCATGAGACACAAGCTAATGGAAACATCAGAAGTCACATATCTATGGTCATTATATCCTAACTCGATCCAGTGGTGACGAGGTCTAAAGATAGAAATTGTGTGTTGCAACAAAGCTTCAAAAGAGGGATAGTCTACTGGCTCAAGAGGAAAAAGTTCTTACATCAATTTTGTTGTATATAGCATTTAAAAAAATGCAATAAAAACTCCAAAAAAAGTGGGCATGCCTGAATGAAAATAAAATGCCTGCTAGAGTATGTATATATTTGTATAACCAATAAGCAAGCTTGAGCTTCAAAGTCAAATATATGTGATCCTGCAACCGGATGACTTGACTACACTGGTCAAGCATCCTAGGATAGGTAGCTACACTGGCCACCATCCATTCTTCTCTCCACCTCCTCTTCTTGAGTCGGTTGGACTTGAACTTAAAATGGAATGTCATGTTTCTTGAGGAAAGAGTTGTTAGATTGGGGAACTAGGGCCACCATGTTGGAGAAGAATGACTTTACTGCTTCAGCTAAGGAGGAGCTACATATCACGCGCACTGTCCAAGATAGATTCATAGTCATAAGGGATTGCATATGAGTTGACTTATTCTGACCTGGCTATTAGGGAGACTTAAACAGAGTTTTATGGATCTTGAAGGCTGTTGTGTTCCAAGTCCAATTCCTAATCAAGGTTCTGATCAAAACTAAAATCCAAAGGTCTTATAAAGCTCCAAACTTTGATTTTGTGAAGAAAAGTTTGAAAGTTAAAAACAATCCATTTCATCACCTTTATTCTTTCATTTTGGCCTTTAAATCCTAGCTAAATGCATGTATAACATTATTTTGCATAATTAAAATTCATAATTTATTATATAAATATTGTATAAAATATTATGTTTAAATTCAAAACAAAAAGAATAAAGAAAATAAACAAATAAAATGTCAAAGATATTTTATTATCCTAAACCCCGAGACCTAGGCATCATGATGACTGTCTCAACAAGAAATAAAGTATGAAGAGATAAGGGTCAAAAACACAATAAAAACCATATATATTTGTTCTTCGATTTTGCACTTTTGGGACCTATTTTATTCTTCATTATTTATACTTTAAATCAATAAACATTGTACATGAAAGTTGTAGATAAAAATACAATAAAAATACAAATCTGGTTTCATATAAAAATAATATACATTGTACATTCAACACTTTGAATAAAATTCCAAAATCTAAACTTCCCTGGCCCATATATTCTCCATATGAACTCAAAATACATCAAAACCTGTTTAATTGTATACGACTTTTAATTAGCTATTTAATGAAGGTTGCTTCACTTAATTTGGAGTTAAGATGCAAAAGTTAGGCCTTGGACCCTATTGTACTATATATCTAAATAAAATATTCATTTTATTTATTCTTTGTATTTTTCATAATGTTATATTTTTTATAATTCTTTAAAGACTATTTATAATATATTTTAATATTTAGAATACAACAAAACCATTAAAAATAAAATAAAATAAATAAGTGTATAAAATTCCTAGATGAATTACTTATACTTATACTTATACCTATATAATATATACATCTATTTATTTAATTATAAAAATGAACTCACAAAAATACAATAAAAATATATTTATGTACATATAAATAAGTCATAAAATATATATATTAAGTGTATAAAATAATAAAATATAAAATGCAAAATAAAAATAGAATACACATATATAGGTAAATATCTCTATAACTATACATGTAAATAATAACTAGTAATAAATAGCCGCGTAAAAATAAATAAAAAAAGAACAAAATACTACAAAAATTTATTAATATTTTTATTTTATAAACCAAAATTAATACATTCATTTATTAATTGTTATTCATTTTACAAGGCATTTTTTCTGGTTCCTCCACGTGGACCAACCAGATCCATTCTTTTGTTTACCCTGGTCAATTGGCCCTTTGGTGCCTCTAAGCTTTGTCAGAAGCTCGAGCACTCAGCTTCTCGCCATTTCCCCTTGCGATCTAATGATCGAATCTCCTTGAGCCTTGAACAAGAATTGTAGATGGTATCTCCGTGATTCACGTAGTATCTTTAGATCCCATCAATCTCCTTCAAGTCGTCCTCATTTGATATGTAATAAGTCTTTTCATCGTGTTTATAAATAATAACATCAATCCTCTTTGCCTAATTTGATCCTCTTTGAGACCTAATTCACGTTGACTTGTGGGCGAGTGTGTTCCTGATGACAGAGAGAATACCCACGAGGTGTTGGAGGGGAGCTCGGAGGAGAGGAAGCGATCCAAGGCATTGCTTCAACAAGGTCTCTACTCCTTGGTGCAAACTAGGTTCGAGTTGTGCATTTTCTTCGTGTTTAGATAGATTTAGTTGGTGTTAGTTTATTCTTGTCACTTATTTTGATGTAGGTCCTTAGTTTGGCAAAATTTCAAATTTTGGATCATTGGAGATCACTGCTCCAGCCATGTTTCATTGTCAATCACAATCATTCCGACCCACTTCTCACTCTCATTTTGTTCCCCATCAATTGCTGCATATTCTCCCCACTTAGTCCCAACCTGGTCCTTCGTGGTTCGACGAATCAAAGTTCCTCTGCCACCCCTCGCCAAAGCACTTCTATTTCGCTCACCCCCTTGCGAAGTAGCTTCATTTGGCTTGAGGCGACTCATCTCGAGCCCTTGAGTTTTACCATGCATGTATGTGACGTCAGATACCCTTGTAGTATTGATTCCACAACAGGAGGGTCTTAGGTGCCCCATTCTTCCCCGAGCTCCAACCCTCTCCCTAGTGAGGCCCGAATTTTCTTCACAGCACCAATCGATGCGAAACGCTTCCAGGAAGCTAGGACAACTGCCAGCAAGCCTCAAGGTGGCCGGGACGAGGAGAAATGCATGATCGAAGGAGGGACAATGAAGTGTTCTTCCTCATCCCTCCAACACCGTCCGATGAAGCCGAAGCGCCATATCATTTCCCCCTCGACATATCAGAGCGAAGCGATGCAAGCCCTCAACCATCGGATGTGCTTAAGTGTCAGATCCTGCACCATCGGATCACACCTCTTAGGGTTAAATTTTACATATGCCCCCCTCAGGCTTTTGTATACTTATACTTAGTATTTAAATTTCAGTCTGAAGTATAAATAATTGTGGTAATTTTGCATGGAGTCCCTCTCCTTTTTTTGTATTTACATTGGTGTCCGTGCCAACTCACCTCATGTGGACCCCACGTGAGGTGGGTATTTTGCAATCATACCCCTGTGGGTTTTTTTATTTGTAATAGGTCCAAAATTTTGTATATTAAGTGTTAATTTTTGTGGATAATTTGTAAAGAGGACTATCACTTTTCTTGTAATTCATTTATGTCCCTGCTTGGCACGCTTAATTTAAATATTCATGGATAAATTGTATATCTTCCCTTGGACTTTGTTTAAGGGTTATGGGCATAGAAACTTATTTATAGTTGGAAAATTGTCCCTACCAGCTTATTCATTTTTGTGCATGTTTGCTTAATTTTTGTAAATATAATTTGTGCTCTAAAAATCATGTAAAAAAAGGATAATGTACCTGGATGCATCTTCTTTCCCATTACATATTTTGTTTTGCATTCAATGTCAATTTCCAATTTATTAAAAATAAAAAAGAGCACATATTTCCCCTGTTTGACATAGAATATACCTAAAAATGTAAAATCTTTTTTAAAATTTCCAAGAAAATATATATTTTCTATTATATTATTTTATATATTCAAACCAAAAATTCCTAAAAATAGAAAAAAATGATAAAAAATTAAAAAGATCTAAAATCCTATAAAAATATAAAAATTTTGCAAAAATTCCAAAAATATTAGCTTATGCTTGGTAATTTTCCTTAAATATATTATTGCATCTGAAAATTAGTTTTGAGAATTTTTGCACTTATTTAGTATTTTTAAATATAAAAACTAGTTGGCTTATTAAACTAGTCATATTTTAGACTTTAGACATGCCGAAAAATTAGCAAAAAAATACTTGAATCGCAAAAATAGAAAAATATATGAAAAATAAAAACATTTTATTTTGCAAATTTTGATTATTTTTAGCTATATTTATAACATACTACCCTATATTGTATTATATATCTATACGTATCTATATATAGTTTACTAATACCTTATCAATATTTTAAAACACAAAATATATATATTATATACGCATGGATACACACATTAATATTGTCTGATTTTTGTATATTTATTATATTTATTATATATACCTTATACCATATATACATTATCTCATACATATATATTCATATACTCTTATAACTATATATACATATCTATTTAGTATTATATAATATCAAATCAAAAAATGTAAAATAAGATAATTAAATAGAAAAAAGAATTATTTTATTTAATTTAAAACCAATATATTACTTATTTTATTAATTGATTGTACAAAATGCCCAATATTATTCTTTATTTATATTAATAATTTAGGATACCTTGTTTGCTCTTAGTGGTTTGACCTCTACATACTTACCTTATACCCCCGTTGTTTATATATTGTAATAAATTGTACTTCAGACTTTTGTCATTTATTGATTATCTATATATTGTTGTACTTGTTGATATGTCGCTTGGTCTTTATGAGCAGTCACCACATCGACTGTGCTCCCACCTTGTGTGGAGTGCAAGACACTCCTCACGTGATCGAGTTTTCTAAATCCTTGCTCCAAGTGGTTAAAATAGTTCAAAATGCTTCCTTCCGATCATGGACTTGCTCCAAATGACTCTTTGGTATGAGGTATACTTCCTCAGCCAGGGAGTTAAGCAAAAAGAGGAGTGGAGTGGAATGAAGGTGGGGCTCTGACGATGGGCAACAGAGGGAGCCTCGACTCCCTGATTCATGATGGATCAAGGGGGAACATATGGTGCAATCGATGGAGAAGGTGATGGGGGTTCGAATGGAGTGAATGGAGAGTCGAATCATGAGTCAGATCATGATGATTTACCCCTAGAGCTCGAGCTATAGGGAATTGGGGTTTTTTAATTAAAGTTGATGGATTAATTATACTTAAAATTAACTACTAAAAAGGAAACTAGAACCTAAAACATACCTAAGAGGCAAAAAGAAATGGTATCCAACCAGCCAAGGACTAGTGAAGATGAACCTGCCAAAGGTGGCTCCGGCAATGATCTGGACCTCCTCCGCCCGTACTCCTCCTCACTACAGATCAAGGGAATGTTCTCCTCTCACCAACAGGAACCTTTTGGAGATGATCCGAGGGGCTAAGAATGGATGAAGAGTGATAAAAATTGAGAAGAAGGATGGAGGGTGACAAATCTCCTTTTCGTCACCTTTATTCTTTCATTTTGGCCTTAAATCCCTAGCCATCTACATGTATATATCAATAATTTGACAAAATAAGCAGTCTTTATTTTGTACAAAATATTGTATAAAATATTGTATAAAATATTGTGTATTTGTGGTATTTAAGTCCAAAATTAAATAATAATGGAAGAAAAGAAAAAGAAATGAGACACCATGGGTGTTGAGTGACTCTAGCCTTCAAGATTCATTCATCATGATTACTTAGTCGACAAGGAATAAAACATGAGGAGATATCGTAGTTAACGAAATGGATCGCACAGTCTAAAAACGCTAAAAATGTAGGCCAATAATTACCTTTTGGGAACTATTTGATTATGTATCATTTATGCATTAAATCAATAAAGTTTGTGCATGAAAATTGTAGATAAAAATAAGTAGAAAAATACAAAATTGATTTCACCTAAAAAATACACAGTGTACATTTTATATTCAGAATAAAAATCCAAAATCCAAGCTTCCCAAAACTGTATATCCTCCATATGAACCCAAAACGTATCAAAATCACTTTAATTGTATATAACTTTTAATAAGTTATTTACTGAAGGTGGTTTCATTAATTTGGAGCTAAGATGCAAAAGTTAGGTGTTGGAACCCTATTTGTATAGTTTACATGAATAAAATATTTATTTTATTTATTCTTTTTATTTTTTATAAATTGTATTTTTAAAGTTATATAAATATTATTTATAATATATGTACATATTTTGGATATAATAAAATCATAAATTAAATAAAAAATAAAGTAGCCCCTATAAATACATAGATGAATATATTATACGCAAACATATATAATAAGCTTGCATATTTAATTAAGTGTACATATTATATCAAAATATAAAATTAAATTATATTTTTGTATATTTAAAAAGTTATAAATATATAAAATATGTGTATAAAATAAAAAATATAAAATACAAAATAAAATTAAAACATATAAATTACAAGTAAATATACATATACTTATACATGTAAAAAGTAACTCATAATATATTGATCCAGAAACTAAATAAAATTTGGATTAAAATTCTACACAAAATAATAATCATTTTTAAACCAAAATTTAATTAATTAATTATTATTTTTATTTTACTAGACTTTGTTATTCCCTTTTTCTCGATTAGTTCATGTGGACAAGTTAGGGACTCCCATTCATTGACCTAGGGTCAATTGTACCCCATCTCCCACTGACTTATGTCAAAGTCACAAGAAACCCCACTTCTCCGAATTTTCATGCCTCCACCATTCCTCCTTTCATCTTGATCCTCCCACTACCCTGTAGCCCACACGATCCTCTCCCTCGTCGGTTACTCCATCTTCACCTACCACCATCCCAGTTCACGCAATCTTCCCTTGAAACTCACCAAAAACCCATATATAAATATGACCCCATATCGTCTTTTGAGTTTTTGATCCCTTTTTGCAGACTCGAGTCCTCATACCTGGTTCTCAGGTTTCGTCGTGGTGACAACCGATGTTTGTTGTCGATATGCAGCGATGAGACTACAGGAGGAGGTGCATCCACCTATAGTCGGAGCTCCACCCAGTTGTTCTGCTTATCGACCAACATACTGATCGAGTCCCATTATCTGCTCTTAATTAGGTAATTAATTAGTATAGATTTCAATTCCAGTGTAAGTTTTTTGTTTAATCCATCAGGTCCAGAGTAATCAAGGATCTTTCGTCAGCCTGATGCTTGCATTTCAGGTTCTAATCCACTTGCTTAGATTGTAATTCGCCCCACTGAATACCCCACTTCAATCCTTGGCGCGTTATCCATCTTGTCCATCTATTTTCCCCTTTGATTTGACTAAAATCGAAAAGACTCGAGGTCCTCTTCTTCCTCTTCGTGGGAGCCTCATCACCTTCGTCATTCATGCAGCTCTAGCTACCATTTTTGGGTTGGGAGCATTGCTCTTCAGCCGTGTAATCTTTTCATGCAGGATACAAGCTTTGAGGAGCTATTGGGAGCGAATGGGATCACCTGGAACACCTCCAAGTTGCGCTTGAAGAAGAACCCTCGAGGTCCACCATTAACGCACCTCCGGCTCATTGGAGCCTTACCTGCACGCGCAAAGGAGATCCAAGAACAAGACAAACACTTTGGCGAGTCGAATCATGGGCTGAGGTGCAAGGAATCAAAGATCCAAATTGACAAGATGTTTATTCTTCCCTGATTCATCTAGTGCCTCCCTGCGTCGTTCAATCAACATCACGTTCCAGATCTAATCTAGACTGTCGATTCGAAGTGAACCACTGCTAATTAGAACCGTCAGATCTTCTACATGGTAGCAAAGGAACGGTTGGATGCATTTGTTTAAGTGGGTATATTTCAAAGAACCCCTTCGTTATTTTTTATTTAATATTCTGTTCTGTAAATATTAAGTAATGTTTAAAAAGTAAGGGACAATTTGCGTGTAAGCCCTCGAACATTTTTAATATTGTGAAACATTCCGTGCCAGTCACATGCACTAACACATGTTATGTTGTAAAAATTGCATGTAAACCCCTATACCTTATTTTAATTATTATTTAATATGTAAACTCGAGATATTAATTATAAACTTTTGGATTATTTACACCATGCCCCTGTATTTATTTTTAATTATAATTATACCCCTGCCAATTCAAGTATTTTTGTGCATATTTCTCTATTTTTATCAATATCATATGTGCTCCTCAAATCTAAAAAATATGATATTGTGCATGATGTAGTGTTATTCATAATTTTCATTTTGCATTTCAAGGATATTTCATATTTATTATAAATAAAGTACCGCATGGATATTCACTGTTGGCTTCAAAAAATCCAAAAATTATAGAATCATGCTTAAAATCTAAAAAATATATTTTATTTATTTTAGTATTTTACAACTCCAAACCAAAATCTCTAAAAATATAAAAAGAAAAGGATTAAAAATTAAAATGCTTCAAAATCAATCATAAAATATAAAAAATCCTCATAAAAGCAAAAAATGTTGCTTTATATTTTATAATTTTCTTTATATTATTGTTAACTATTAAAATTGATTTCGAAAAAAATTGAGGCTTTTCCTATTTTTAAATCCCAAATCTATTCGACCTATCTACTCAATCGATATTTTAGGAATTCTTACTTTAAAAATATCTAAAATTTAGCTAAATTACTTAAAAAATCATAAAATTGTAAAAAATATAAAAACAACACAGAAAATATTTATTTTTTTTATTTTGTCTGTTTATATATATGTAAGTGATGAACCTCCATTTCATCATCTTTATTCTATCATTTTGGCCTCAAAAACCCTTGTAAATGCATGTAAATATCCTTAATTTAGGCATCTTAGCATTCGTGCATGTGTGTGTGTAAATATTGTATAAAATGCGGTTTTTAAAGCCAAAATAATAGAATAAAAAAAAGAAAAGAAAAAAAATAAAATATTGTAAATATTTTTTGATCCAAAACCCCGAGACCTAGGCATCTAGATGAATAGGTCGACAAGGAATAATGTAGGGGGAGATAAGGGCCAAAATACAATAAAAATCCCTTTTATTTAATTCATTCTTTATTCATTTTGGGACTTATTTTTAGTTCCACTTTTATACTTCAAATAAAGAAACTTTGTACATGAAAGTTGTAGATAATTAAATAAAGAAAAATAAAAAATTGATTTCATACAAGAATATTGTACAGATAAAAAGTTATACTGTGAATAAATTTCCAGAATCCCAACTTCCCAGACCTATATCTCTCAAATAAAAACTCGAAACGTATCAAAATCACCTTTAATTGTATATAACTTTTAATAAGATATTTAATAAAGGTGTTTTCATATTTTTTGGAGTTACAGTTTGAAAGTTGAGTTTTGGACCCCACTTGTATACTTATACCGAGTAAAATATTCATTTTATTATTATTCATTATTTTTATAATTTTATATTTTTTATAAATTTTAAATATTATTTATAATATATGTGCATATTAAAACAGAAATAAAAACATAAGGAAAACATAAAAATAAGATACTTGTATAAATTACGCAGGTATAATACCTATAACTCTACCTATACAAAGAATACATCTATTTATTTAATTGTATAAATTACATCAGAAAAATAAAATAAAAATATATTTAAGTTTATAAAAAAGTAATAAACCAAAATAAATAAATAAATATAAAAAATAAAAATAAAACAATAAAATATATAGATGAATATACCTGTATATATGCCATAAAAGGTAACTTATAAATGTATATCTCAAACAAAAAAATAAAAATCATAATAAAATACTTTAGAAAATGATAAATATTTTTTATTTAATAACCAAAGTTTAATAAATTCATTTGATATTTTTAAATGATTTTTTAAATCTTTTTTGCAGGGTTTTTCCTAGTTGGTCCACGTGGACCAACCAGGAGGCTCGGACCCCCCTTTGCTGCATGCAAACGTGGTTTTCCTCGGTTTTCACCAATTTTTGGGAAGCGCATCTTGCACTATCTCGTGATACAATCTTCTTGACTTTTGTTCCTCGAATACCGCTCTTGCACGCCCCAGCTTTCCCTTGGGTTGAGGACCAACGATTTGATCAATCTCTATCAATTTATAGAGCCGCTCGTCAACCCCTTCATATAAACGCCCGACCTTGCGATTCAAATTTGAACCCTTTTTGGACCAGTTCTGCTCCACTTTTCGCCCCTTTCGTGAGAGGGAGGTGACAGCTCCGTCTCCAAGCGTCAGGAGGATCGAGGAAGGGTCGAGGCGACTCCACCACCTCCGACGAAGCTTCGCCGTCGAGGTCTTCATCTCAGGTGAAAACCACCTTCGAGGTCTCGCTTTTCTTCACGTTTCTCGTTCACCACAGTTGTAGGAGTAGAATCCCATCGTTAGTTTCGCATTTCATCTCGTCAACCATCAAATCACCCCCTTCGCCGGAGCTATAGCTCCGACTGAGTTCCCATTTCTCCGCTCCGCGCTTCCACTTCACCATCGTGCGGTCGAGGCACTTTTCCCTCGACCCTCTCACCCTTTTTGCAGATCAAGGGACATCAAGAAGAGCCCGGGGCTCATTTTTCGCCTCGTCGGAGGTACCTGGGCACCCCCAGCTTCATCGCCTCCTCGCGCGAGCTCCGGCCACCGCCGGGGATTTCTGGAGCCACCAACACAAAGAAGACCACGCCAAGCGTCGATGCAACCATTTTGAGAGCCTCAAGGACTAAGGAGGAGCCCGATCAAGGACATGGAAGGTCGCTTGACCCGACGTTCTTCCCTGTTCTTCGTCATCATTCTACTGTCGTCTGACCAAAGGCCGGTGCCCAGGTGTACAGCCACCGTCCGATCTCGCGAGCCAGCGCCATTGGATCTCCGTCGACATTCTAATTGCAATCGTTGATTGCGAACCTGCATAAGTTGTCCCCGTGCTGCCACATGTCAAGTGAAAGGACTGCAGCCATTGGATGCGCTCTGGCGTGGGTAATTTGCATTCTACCCTCACCTATATTGTATTTAACATTTGATCCTCAAGCTTTCATCTGCGGCTTTAAAATTTTGTAATATTTACAACTGATCCCCCAGATGTTTGGAATATTGCGTTTAAGTCCCTGCCAGGCCCGCATGTAACGCACGTGGGCTTGGATTTTTGTAGAAGTACCCTTGGGGCTTTGTCTATTTATATTCAGTCCAGAAAGTTCTTTATTGCATTGAATATTTTGTGGAGAAATTGCACATTGGCCCTGAATTTTTTACTATTTGCAGAAATACCCTTGCCAGTAGTGTAGTTTCTCTTTGTTGTCTCTATTTATTTCATGCATCTATAAATTCCTAAAAAAATCCACAAAATATCATTGTCTTCATGTTTCATTGCACAATCATGCCATATTTTTATTTTGCATTTTTGCTGCACTTTAGTATTTGTAAAAATTCAATAACATGCATTTTCTTCACTGACTGCATTAGAAAATACATAAAAATTAGAAAAAAACTCTTTGAAAAAATTCCAAAAAATCGTATTTCGTGTGTTTTTGCATATTAACGTCAGACTAAAAATCACTAAAAAAAATACAAAAGAAAACTCCTAAAAATTAGAAAACCCCTAAAATCTTCATAAAAATCTTAAAAATTCCTAAGAAATCATAAAAATCTAATTTCTATTTCTGAATTTTCCTTATTGTATTATCTATGGGTTAAAATTAATTTGGAGAATCTTTGACATTATTTGATATTTTTCATCTCCATTTTAATTTCGGTCATTAATTTTATTCACTGTTTTCAGTATTTTTATCTTTAAAATACCAAAAAAATAGTAAAAATTTAGAAAAATCACAAAAACATTAGAAAAATATAAAAAGCCCAAAAATATTTCATTTACTGTAATTTGGATATTTTTACTTATTTATATATCTCTCTCTCATCTCTCTTGTATATATACTCCTTATAGTTTATATATTTATTAAAAGGAAAAGAAAATACAAAAATACAAAATACAAAAAGAAAAAAAATCAAAATATAAAAATATAAAATCAAAAATTAAATAAAAATAAAAAATAGAAACCCCACAAAAATAACGTTTATAGACAAAAACATCACATTCATCCTTGTGCATTAATTTTGCCCGATCTGTCCTGCTTGTTCCATGTGTTCGACCTCTACATACTTGCTTCTATACACATCATTTATGTAGAGTTATAATAAATTTTAACTCCACATCTTGCTTTACATTGTTTAATCATTGTTGTGGGTTAATCGCCACAACGACTTTGTCTCCGCCTTGGGTGAGACATATTTTGACCCTCGCGAATTCCCGATTATCAATAAGTATATCATCCCATAGTGTATTATATATCGATATAGTAATGTATAAGTTATAATATTATTTATTATTATAAATATCTTATAATTATTTTAAATTTAGAAAAGTATAAATATTGATTTTGAAAATTATAAAAAATAAAATATTATAAAACCCACAAAAATATAGTTAAATAGTGTGCATACACACACATTTGTACTTATTTTATTTATTTACAAATAAAATATAGGTGCTACTCGTATCTTCCCTGTGTTCGATATCCTGCTATGATTTTAACTATACACAATTATTTGTAAGGTTTATAATAAATGTTGATTCACACCAGCTTATTCATTGATTGATATCTATTGTGTGGGTTGATTTTTGCTTTGGTCACATGGTCTCTGTGAGGGGTCAGCTCAACGACTTTGCTTCCACCTTGTGTGGAGAGTACAACTCTCTCCTCTTATCCATGTAGTTAAACAAATGGCGTCGTTGCCGATGAGCAACAAATCATAGTACATTTAGTACATAGTTGCATACTATTTTTCCTTTATTTTATTTTTGGATTATTTTGATAAGGGATTTTATCACTTGTGCCCCTCCGAGATATCGCAATATAAGTTATGCCCCTATCTTTTTGGTAATATCAGTTGTGCCCCTCACTTCTTGTTATTTTATCACTTGTGCCCCTCGGGTTAGTTACCGTACATTCACAGTGCAAACGGACGTTATCTTTGAGGACATAAGCAGAATTAATTTTTTAAAAAAGGTTATGTGGTCATTTTACACCCTCTTCATCATCCTCTTCTTCTTCCTCCTCTTCCCCATCCTCTTCCTCCTCCTCCAACCTCCTCCTCCTCCCGCTACGCCCCCGCCCCCTACCCCGTGTCGCCCAGCTTCGCCCCGACCTCCCCGCACCTCCTCCCAGCCCGCCGCCTCTGCCCCGCACCGCCTAGCCCCGCACCCCCTCCCAGCCCGCATCTCCTCCCAGCCCCGCCCCCGTCCCTACCCCTGCCCCCTCCCCGACGTCGTGCTCCCTCCCCTCCTCGGCGCTGCACCCCCTCCCAGCCCCCCGCCCCTGCCCCTGCCCCCTCCCCGACGCCGTGCTCCCTCCCTTGGGCCGCCCCCTCCCCTCCCCGACACTGCACCCCCTCCCAGCCCCGCACCTCCTCCCCTCCTCGACGCTTCACCTCCTCCCCCCCCCCCCCCCCGCACCTCCTCCCCCCCGCCGTGCATCAACTGCCGAGGTCCGCTCGGTCGCGCGACTCTACTTCCGCTCCAGAACAACGCCGCACGTGGCATTCCTCTACCAGACCTCCTTCCTCCGATCACCCTAGTAGCGCATGACGCACCACGAAATGCCTTCTCTGCCTCGCCGACCTGCTGCGCATGCGCCGCAGGTTGCGGCACCTCCAGACGTCCCACCGCCCGCAGCTGTCAGCTGCACGTTGGCTCCGCCCGCACCTCCTCCCTATGCACCTCCTCCCAACCCCGCATCGCCTTCCAGCCTGCCGCCCCCGCCCCTGCCCCTGCCCCCTCCCCTCCCCGGCACCGCACCCTACTCCCCCACCTTTGGGCCTCCCCCTCCTTCGGTCGCGGTCCACCCCGAGCTCCTCCCTCAAGCTCCTCCTCCGCCCCTGATTTTGTTTTTGACCATAATGCCCTTCTTAACCACACCATGGTTTGAATAAACCATAGTTATTTTATTTTTTTGACGGTCGATCTGACGGAAGGGCACAACTGATGACGGAGCACGAAGTGAGGGGCACAACTGATATTACCAAAAAGATAGGGGTATAATTGATATTGCAATATCTCGGAGGGGCACAAGAGATAAAATCCCTTTTGATAATTATTTGACTGTTCTAATCCCCATTTTCTTGTTTATCTTTCTTGTGAGTGTCCGCTTGGCGACGACTATCTCCTAGGAGGTGTACGCACCCGAGGCGAGCAGAGATTGGCCTTCTCTTGTGAGCCAACTAGGATAGAGCATGAGAGACGATCATGAAAAAAAGAAAAGAGCATACTGGCCTTAGTCGTTTTATTTTGCATTTTTTGTGAGAGAGTGTGTCATTTTATTTTTATTCTAATTTGTAATAATTTGGACACTGCCACACTTAACAAGGTCCGGTGCCCGTGTGTCTATTCATATAGGGGTCTTACCACAATTTTTCATGTTTTATGGCCTTTTTATATTTTGTTTCACTCATTTTGAGCTTTCTGCCTTTGTTTTATTTGTTTTGTGGAATGAACCCTTAGACATTAGGAATGCTTGCACGGTAAAGTAGGTCCAAACACCTAATAGAAGCATGCTCCTATAGTTCTTTACTTTTGGACTTAGTCAAAATTAATTGTTGATTATTTATACTTGAGATCGAGAGCAGAGAGAAGTTCTATACAGGGCTTGCATGACTCGTTGTGGCAGGCACCGATGAACTTCAAAGACTAGACTTTTGTATCTCATTTTTGAGTAAATATCATTTGGTTTTTCATGTTAAATAGCAATTCTTGTTTAGGGAGATTTCTACAGTTTGCATATTGTACATATAGCATTGGTTTATATACTCCATTTTGCATCTCGCGTGGAGAGAGTTGGGAAGGACTATAAGTAATTCTATCTTTGCATGCATCATTAGTGACTAAGATGATATTTCCATCTTAGTGACGACTTGCATAGCTTTTACATCCTCTCCCACCCCCCATGTTTATACCAATTAAGATTAAAGGAAAAAAAATCGTTAGGCGGCTAGCTCTAAAAAATACTGAAAAATCAAAAAACCCAAAAAGGTAAAAAAGGGATTGCTAAATAAACTTTGACTATAATAAAATTTGTAATGGACATCGTTGTTTGGGGTTCATAAATCCCTCATTATTTTCAGGTACATTCCAGACCAAGTGAGTCGTAACCCTTAATGAATATATCCCAAATCCTAATCTGTGGCGCTTTGATTATCGCCTAGGATGACGAAGTATTGGCGCTTCTATCACATGTGACCGAGTAGGGCCATGTATACCATGGTGTTCCTACCTTGTCTGGAGCATCCGACTTGGTCTTAAGTACTGAGTGTAGACCACTCCCTCACGGGTGCATTTGTCTCATTAGTTTGCGTCCGAATAGGACCTTGCATGCTTACAGGTGATTCTTTTGCGAGCGATGTTCGAAGTAGTGGTTTCGCCTATTGGCTTCCTTTCCTATTTTTTGTCTGAGTATCCCCCTAGACACGAGATCAAAGACCTTTCAACACAGATCACAGGTTACAAAGGTAGTGGAAGAAGTATGAGGCGCTTTCCTGGCAGAACACACACTTCTATAGGGTTAGCGCTCATAAGGACTCGTTATAAGATCTTGTTTGCAAAAAATATAAAATTAAAAAAAATAGCTGAACTTTTACGGATTCACCTGTGTTGAGTTGGTGATGAATCCGCATTTCACCATCTCAATATCTTGATCTTAACAAAATCCCCGAGTAAAATATGAAATAAATGTTCATAAAATCAATAAATTAACAAAATGGTTCTTGTAAATAAAACACACCAATTATTGTATATTAGATTGTACAAAATAAATTAACAATAAAAAGGCCGTAAAATTAAAGGTGTTTTTCACCTGTAAATAGCCCAAAACTTCATGTATTTTTAATAATTTCATTTCAACTCCTTTTTGGATAATTCTTTCTCTAACGTGTTCCTAAAAATGTATATAAAAATACAAAAATACAAAACAAATTTTAGCTTAAATGAATGCTCCTAGATCCCAAAGAGAAAAGGCCATAAAGTCCAACTTCCCGATCAAATTCCCGCTCCATATAACTTCAAATTCACCAAACTCTCTTTAAAAGTTCAAGTTAGAAAATTATCTACCCAACTGAAGTGGTTTCATTAAAATCGAAACTCATTTGCAAAAGTTGGGTTTTGGGACCTAGATGTACATTGTATATTATGTATATATTCATTCTTTTTTCTTTTTTTATATCTTTCTCAATTACTTAGAAATCCAAAAAATCATCGTTGTGTTGTATTTTGATTATGGTATTTTATTGTATTTTTCTGTTGTAAATATCTCTGATTAAAAAGATAAAATATATATTCCTTTGTAAATTCTCCACTATTTTTCCTTCTTTATATTTTTGTTGTATTTTAGTAGCCTATTTATATTATTATTTATTTTATTATTTAATTCCCTTTCTCTACAATAATCACCATTCAACTCCATCATTCCACCTATTTTTCTAACTTCTAATTCAACTCCACCATCTTAATAACCTCCATTCTACTCCGCCTCCATTCTAACCTCTATTTTCTTTCTCTTTATATACATCCCATCCTCCTCATTTTGTGCTTGATCCATCTTTATGTGAGGAGAGCCTAGTTCCCAGAGTTGATACGATGACAGCGATGCAACCGCGGTCGAGCGACGACAACCCTCTCTTCGGTGAGATCCGTTGGCTTCTTAGCCAACATCGCAATCGCGTACGTGCGCTGCTCGAGATGATGTCTTGAAGTGTCCTTTATTACTGTTCAAATTTCACATTAATTGGAGTTATCTTGTGCCTGAAATAATTATAGAGTGATTTTCGTATTTGATTTTTAATTAGATCCACATACATCCTTTCACAAAATTTCAAATCTCCTGGATTGCTTAAGAAAATACCTTTTTGAGATAATTCACACTCTGATTAAATTACTATTGTGGATTTATTAGGAATTAATTATTCACAGTTACTCTGTTTCCATTAAAAAATCCATAAAAAATCATATTTGGTCAAAAAATGCCAAAAATATTACTAGAGTGTTCTTGCCTTATGTTTTCATTCCAATAATTTTTTCATGATTTTTGCTTACTGTTTGTGTGAAAAATTACGAAAAAAACCATAAAAGTTGCATTTTTAATTGGTGCATTTCATCCCCTAAAATTCTAAAAAAATATGTTTTGCATTCATCACTAGATTAGGATCCTAGGAAAAATATAATTGGGCTGAATTGAACTGATTTGATATTAAAATTAATTTGGCCTAGTTGTGCGTTTTCTTATTGTCTTAATTCACGTACATATCACATTTCACATTTGTTTTGCATAAAAAAAATTATAAAAAAATATCCGCACTGAAAACCTAGATCTAAATTTTTGAATTAACCTTAAGTTGTTCCTTTGCCCCCCTTTGTTCGACCCCAGACTTGCCCAGGATATAAATTAAAGTCGAGCCCTCTTCACGGAGATCTTGTCTGAGTTCTGATTGAATTGCTAAGCACACGTACTACAACGTGCCCAAATTATATCACGTATTTAGCGACTCGTTAGTTGGTGAACCCACAATTGTTTGGTGTTTGTTTGATTCAGATAATTCAGAGATCAACACTTTATGCATTTTTCACTTTTGCATGTTTTATTCCTCATTTGACACCCCCTCTCATTTCGAGCGTTTTATTGTTATGCATTCCCTTTATTCCTTGTTTGACCTCCATATCATTCTTCCAATCTTGATCTCCTCTTGACCTTCGAAATGGAAACACATGGATGGCTTAGTCGGGAACACACCGACATCTTCATCGATTCCATTTGTCTAACTTCTCCAATAATTCAGGGTGATTCCAGAGAACCCGGTTCGAACTCTGTGAACCAATCTCCAGACTCCCAGCCTTCTTCAATAATCTAGGACCACTCTTGTCCTGAACTCTTCCCATTTTGGATGGCCATTGATTTTACATTTTACTCCTTACACCTCACCATCCTTAATGAAATTTTGTGTTGACCTTAACACAAAACAATTCTCTACATATGGTGCTTCAATTCAGTCTGATCGGGGCATCATTCTGTGTGCAGATCACAAGCTTGATCTGGAGTGAGATATTTTGTCAGACACATACTTAGATACATAGATAGATCCAGAAGGAAAAGGGATCACAACACCTGCCCCAATTGCAGCTAGAACAGAATCAGTCAGATCAGAATGACATAAATGCCCAGCTTGTTGCCTCCATTCATGTGAAAAAGCAATATCTCACCAACCAAGAATTGACCCAGGTCACCTTCCAGGATATGCTAAATGATCTGAGAAGAAGGAGAGATTACCCAAGAGGACGGGAAGAATAAGAGAGCGCATATGGAAACCGTGACGGCCCAACAGATGAGCCCATAAGATAATGGTCCAAGACGAATCTTAAAGAGATCTACAACCCCGAGCAAGACAAGTCACCGAGTGGATCTAGATCCCATCGATCTACACCCATTTTGAGTTGAAGCCTCAACTCTTGGCACTTCTACCTAGCTTCCACGAAAATGCAAATGAGGAATCCTATATCCACCTGCAATAGTTCAGGAACATTTGTGATATAACACACTACCTTAACATACCATTAGGAGTAGTTAAGATGACAACATTCCCGTTCAGCCTCCAGGATAAGGTGCTTCATTGGATCAACCACTTGGGGAAAGTTATCACTACAGGGGAAGAACTTAAGTCTGCCTTTCTACACAGATATTATCCTCTTGGGCAACTTAATCATATGTGTGCCCGTATATCCAACTTCACCCAAGATGCTCACAAATCCATCTATGAGGTTTGGGAGAGGTTTTGATATCATAGAGAAATGATCACAGGATCTTGAGAAACTATATATGATTGAACAGAGGACACAACACCTGGACAAAATGGACCAGATAACCAAGCAGTTGGAGTTGTTGGTTAGCAAATTTTGTGTCTGCGTCATCTACCATTCTCGCTGAGATGAAAGAACAAGCATCGTCGCAGTCTCCTCATCCAAGTCAACCACCGCCAGCGGTCCAGCATGTATATTACATGCATGCCTCAAAATTGACACCTCCACAACAGCCACAACAGTAGCTGGTAGTCTACCAGCCTAAGCCCTAAACCATTCAGGATCCATGTTTCCCTCCTCCACCTCTCATTCAAGAGGTGAATGGCGTATGGGCTAATAGATGCATAGCCGGCCCATCCAGGCAGACCCCAACATGACCAGCAATAAGGAAACTACCAATTCCCTCAACAACAAGGAGGGAGATTTGTCCAGAATCAACCTCAGTACCACCGACAGTCTCTACAATATCAGGGTAATTGGAGACAGAATCAGTACCAACAACCGTAATACCGTTAGTACTAGCAAATACAATACTCGATTGTGTCATATCAGAATTCTCTGCAGCACCAACAGTAATATCATCCTTCTCCTCAATACCACAATCAGTCGTCCCACCAACAACCACCACACTAATACCAGCATCAGCGTGGACAACACGATGAATCCTCAGAGGTTGGCCCTCCTGTGAACCCCGCCTTGGATTACTTGGCTCAGCTAGTGAAAAGCCTAGCAGAGATGTGCCAGAAACTTGATGACCTGACTGCCATGAAGACCTCCATCCTAGCACAGGTGGAGGCTAACCCCAATAACTTCTGTAAAAAAAGAGCAGGTAGTATGTGATGTTCTCTCCAGTCTAACCAGAGTCAGATATGAATGAATTGTTTTTATCTCATGATGTCGCTCTCAAGAGCGGTAGGACCCTGCAACGGACTGCTATAATGAAAGGGAAGAATAAAGCTTCGCTAAATGAATCATCATCTTCTGCATCACCCGATCCAGCATCAATGCTGAGTGAGGAAGAAGAAGACAGAGGAGAAGCATTATAAAGAAAACACCCAAAAATTAGCGAAAGCAAAAACAACAAAAAGATAGCACCAGTAGCATTAGTCGGAACACCGGACAACCAACCTTGGAGGAGACCGCACCTGTTGTTGATCCTACGCCAGCCTATGGAGCCCTACTTGAAGATTTTAGATGCCCACTTTTTTTGGATGATCCTGCTCATTTTAGTCATCCATTTGTACAACCTGATGTGGGCACAACTTTTGATGTAAATAAGAGCAGTATTTCTATTGTTGCTTTTGATTATGTAAATATTCCTTTTCCAGATGATTTGAGAACATCCAAAAAGTAAAAAATTGAAAAATGCCTTGTTTGATCAAGTTGTTGCTGAGATTATCCAAAATCTTATTCTTGAAATGCCCTTTCTCAAGACCATAAAGTACATGTCTAACAACAAGAAAGGTCTTAAATAGGCATGTACTTCAAAAAGACAGTTGTGTCATGCCCAAGAGAGAAATGTCAAGCATATCTAACTACGGCTACAGTAAATGCAATCACAATTTCCCAGTGAAAAAGAAGGATATGGGAGCTCCTTTAGTCAAATGCCAGATGTTCGATCGGGATTCGATTGAACTCTACTCGACAGTGGATCCTCAATCAACATTATGCCCACTTCACTACTCAAAGATTTTGTGTTGGGACCACTCACGTATACTAGAATGTCTCTCTATTTTGCAAACACGTCCATCAAGTGGACTAGAAGAATTTTTGAGTATGTCATTGTCACCATTCAAGGAATGTAGTTCCCTGCGGACTTCATCATGCTAGACATGGACACCTCATCTCCTCTTTTGCATATCCTAATAATCCTTGGACAATGGTTCCTTCTAACAACCAAACCATTGGGGAACTATGGCACGGGGCAGATCACCTTCCGATCAAACTGTGACAAAGTTCCAATTGAAATGATCCAAGTGCAGAAACAGTCAGAACCTGCATCAGATGAGAGTGAGCCTACATAGAAGAGGAATAGAAGACTGTGACTTTCTTGTTAAAATCCATGACATAAATTTATTTATGGATGATTTTGGAACCCACTAGTTCCTCTTCACGGAAGAACAAGTGGATAGCACAGTCGAGTTCCTAGATATCATCGATGATGAGATTTCATTGAGTTTCCTGATGAACACATCTACGGCCACTTGTCCTTAGTAGATCAAGAAGCAATTATTGTAGACTTTTGTGAATAAGATTCTGCACTTAAAGAATTTTGTGCAGCATTGAATGCAGAGCTCACAATGCCAATGGTGGTCACCCTACAGTTGAAAGACCCAACACCATCACCCTGCACAGTAGATGAAGTTACCATGGTGCTAAACCAGACCCTGCTTAAGCTCAAGCCACTTCTAGCAAATATAAAGTACACCTTCCTTGTAGGTGCGCAGAACATGTTTCATGTAATAATCTAATTCTCAGTTGACATAGGAACCAGAATCTCGTCTGCTCGAGGTTCTAGAAAGAAATTGCAAGGTCAAAGGCTAGAAAATTTTAGATCTCCATGGATCAACCCCTTACTATGCTCGCATCACATATATCTTGAGGAAGACAACAAGTCGTTCTGAGAGTTCCAGTGAAGATTGAATTCAAATCTCTGAGAGGTTGTGATGAACGAAATAACAAAGTGGCCTAATGAGGGATTCATATCCCATCTTCGACTCGAAATGGGTGAGCCCCTTGCATGTTGTGCCAAATAAGTTAGGGATCGCCAAGATCAATAATGACAAAGGAGAGGAGATCGCAACTAGAATGGTGACATCTTGGCATGTCTGTATGGAATATAGATGCTTGAATCTAGTGACCAAGAAGAAACATTCCCACTCCCCTTCATTTACTATCATTGAGCAATTGGCTGCGAAGGAGTATTTTTGTTTCTTGGACGGTCTGGTTACAACCAAGTTGCTATAACTCCTGAGGATAAAGAGAAAACAATCTTCACAGGTCCATTTGGGGCCTACGCCTTCCGCAGAATGTCGTTCGGTCTATGCAATGCTCCAGCGACATTTTTGCAACGCATGTTAGTCGTATTTGCAAATGTGGTTGGAAGTTTTCTTGAGGTTTTCATGGATGACTTCTTGATCTACAGAGATAGCTTCGATCAATGCCTATCTTATCTAAACCAAGTCTTGAAGAGATGTTGTGAAGTGAACCTTGTGCTCTCATGGGAGAAGAGCCATTTTATGGTGATGAAGGGTATTGCGCTAGGCCATGTCATCACAAAACATGTCATGGAGGAAGACCATGCGAAGGTGGACGCCATTTCCAAACTTGAGCCACCTATAAATCTGAAGCAAGTCAGATATTTCTAGGGCACATTGGTTTCAACCGACGATTCATCAAAGAATTTAGTAAAATTGCTCACCCACTGACTGAGCTTCTGTGC
This sequence comes from Ottelia alismoides, assembly GCA_037367405.1. Classification (NCBI taxonomy): domain Eukaryota; kingdom Viridiplantae; phylum Streptophyta; class Magnoliopsida; order Alismatales; family Hydrocharitaceae; genus Ottelia; species Ottelia alismoides. The sequence goes on along the minus strand of JAZKJV010003140.1, from coordinate 846,309 downwards.
AAGGAGGCAAATTTTATCATTAATAATAGAGTCCTCTAAGCATTCAAACAGCTGAAAGAACTTATCACTCAGGTCCATGTCCTTCAAATGCCAAATTGGTCTCCCCTCGTTTGAGATCATGACGGATGCAGCATATTATGCCATTAGAGCGATTATAGGACAACAAAGAGACCAATCTGCCTTTTGTGATCCACTAAGCTAGTAGAACTCTATATTAAGCTTAGAGAAACTACGTTGTCACTGAAAAAGAGATGCTAGGAGTCATCTTCGCTCTGGAGAAAGTTAGATCCCACCTTCTTGGATCCAAAGCGATAGTGTATACGGACCATTCTACAATCAAGTACTTGCAAGCCAAGAAGGATCCCAAACCCGAACTTATCAAATGAATCCTTCCACTCTAGGAGTTTGAACTAGAAATCCGTGAAAATCAAAAGTTAAAAATGTGGTGGAAGATCATTTGTCAAGATTACCAGAGCCAGATACTCCAAAGCAGAGCATATTTCCAATTACAGAAACTTTTCTAGATGAAGCCATTCTATCAATCACCATGCTCCCCTAGTTTGCCAATATTGTGAATTATCTTGTATCCAAGAAAACTCCACAACATTGGTTGAAGCTGAAAGTTAACAAATTCCACTCAGGTATTCATTTTTATCAGTGGAAGGATCCTTATCTCTTTCATGAGGGAATGGATTGCATCTAGAGGAGGTGTATTCCTCAGGAGGAAAGTCAAAGTGTCCTCGAGCATTACCATGCCATAGAATCAGGATGACACCACTATGGAAGAACAATGACAACAAAAGTTCTACAATGCACCCTTTGGTGGCCGACGTTATTCAAAGATGTAGAAGACTTCGTTAAATATTGCACTGACTATTAGAGATTGAGCGGTACTATTGGAATGAGAGACACAATGCCCCTGAAGTATATTCAAATTTCAGACATGTTTTATGTATGGGGCATTGACTTCATGGGTCCATTCCCTAATAGTAAGGGTTTTGAATATATTCTGCTTGATATCGACTATGTGAGTCATTTGGTGGAGGTTATCCCAACCGAGCCGCCGATAGTCGCACCACCTACCAGTTCTTGAAGGAAAACATCAGTGCATGGTTCAGGATCCCCAAGATTATCATCTCGAATGGGGGTATCCATTTCATCAACAGAGAGGAGAAGAAGCTGACACTGGAATTCTGCATTGAGCATCATGTCGCCTCTCCATACCCCCCACAGTCCAATGGCCTAGTCGAATGTTCAAATAGGGAGATAAAGACAATTTTGCAGAAACTTGTGTGCCTCGATAAGAAGAATTGGTCACAACTTCTAGATTATGTACTTTAGGCCTATCAGATAGCATATAAGTCACCTCTAGGAATGTATCCCTATTGCCCAATGTACGGCAAGTCATGTCATTTGCCCATAGAACTTGTTCACAAATGTTTGTAGGCTATTAATACATGTAATTTGGATTCCAAGAAGGCTGAAAAGAATAGAAAGTTGGATCTGAATCGACTTCTCAAATTCCACGAGTATGCATACAACAACAACCTAATGTATAAGGAGAAGGTCAAGAAGTGGCTCGACAAGCATATCCACCACAAGACTTTAGAAACATGTCAGAAGGTTTGGTTGTTGATGCAAAACTCAAACTACTCCCAGAGAAGTTGAAAAGAAAATGGACTGTGGCTTTCATAGTGAAGCATGTTCATGACAATGGAAGCATTGTGATATCTATACTGTCAACTTACCTACCATTCATAATCAATGGGCAACTATTGAAACCTTATCTCGAGCCTTTCTGTTCGTGGTTGATTCAGTACAAGTGGTCTATGACAAAGAAATTCATGTTACAGCATTATCATAATTTGACAAGGCCATCACAAATATTTTTGATTAGTTAATATTTTTTATTTTATTCTTTTCTTCTTTCTTATCTGTTGCCCTCACCCCATTCATCTATGTTATACTGAGGATATTCTCCATACTAAGTATAGGGTGTGAGCGCCCATGGGTTGTTCATTCCTCGATCCCTCAATTATCACCTCAACTCTTGATAATTTGTTTATACTTAGGAATGTTTTACCCCAAGTATAGGGGGATACACACCGTTCGATGAGTCATTTATTCATTCCGACCCTCGACCCTCTCTACATGTAGAATACCATCTACTATACTTAGGATGAAATGATCCTAAATATAGGGGGGATAGTCGACTTCCTATTCTTTATTGAGTCGTTTTAGTATAGACTTTCTATACTTAGTACGAGTTATGTCTTCCTTTTCTTTATGATCTATGAGTACATATCTCGAGCTAAGTATAAGGGGGGCTCAAAATATACTCTATATAAATTTTGCCATAACTTGTACTTTTGTATTTTCTGTAAGTATGGCGAAAATCCATTTAAATAAGTGTAAAGAAAATACTTGTATAAAACACATTAAAATTCTTTGTATATATCGTTGCATAAATCGGGTAAAAATGCTTTGCAAAATATTTGAAAAATGGTTAGAAAATCTTTTTAAAAAATCTGTTTAAAACTATTTGAAAAATAATTTGTAAAATGTTTTAAACCTTTGTAAAACTGATTTTTCGAAAAAATCCTTATCTTTGTTTGAAATAAAAGGTTTTGAAAATTTAATTGCAAATGATTAGAAAAAATAGTTGCAAAATTAGTTTAAAATATATATATATATAGTTTGAAAAAACTTTACAAAATAATTTTCAATTTTTTTAAATGTTTTCAAAAATTATTTACCAAATTAATTTACAAAATAAAGTTTTCTAAATGTTTGCAAAAATATTTTCAAATTATTTTGAGAATTACGTACACAATTCAAGTAAATAAAAATCTTCTGCAAACCTAACACATTAACCTATAAATAATAATTAAATACTTGTAAATACATCATGTAAATTCGTAAATCCTAATTCTTGTAAATTACTAAGATGCACTCCCTTGTAAATATATGTACCTATTTCTTTTCTCAAAAATTTTATTTTTGAAAAATCTAAAAAATTGTAAACCTAAAAAATCCTAAAAAATTTTGCAAAAATATTTTTCAAAAATTGCATAAAAATTTGCAAACCTTTTTCAAAAATCCATAAAAAGTTCAAAATTGAAAAATTGCTTTAGAAATATATTTTTCTTGCATTATACACGTCGTATTTTTCAGAATAACCTAGACATTTGAAGAAGTCCACATAAAATCTGAAGATTAGAGTTTGGAATAGACCTCAATACACTAAATTTCATAGGAACACGTTGAGGACCTTAAGTGGAGATATTTTAGGTCACCTTGACTTTCTTTAGTTCCATAAGACTATATTCATGAGTCAATTCAATTTTCCTAAATGGAACCCTTCAAATCATCTATAAGACTTGAGATAGTGACTTGACTGGAAATCTTGCACCTAGCACTTGGCTCAACTCAGATGGACCATTGAAAATCTTGGAGTCTAACTAGGGATGATGCAAGGTCGCTTCATCAAGGGTGGCACAGGAATCATTCTTGGGGATTGCTAACAGTGGTACTCTAAGCCACTTCTTTTGGTAGCAATGATATATAAAGACTGTAGATGGAGATGATGCCTCGGATGAGGAATGGCATATTGATGTTGTTCTTGCCCAATTCATTTAGCGCTACCCTATGTCGTTCGATTAACATCACGCTCCAGATCTAATATGGAGCATCAATTCGAAGTGAACTGCTGCCAAATTAGAATAAGCATATTCTTCCACATGGAAGAAAAGGAACGGTTGGATTCGTATGTTTAAGTGGGTATCTTTCAAAGAACCACTCTATAGTTTGTATATGATATTTAGTTCTGTAAAAATTAAGTAAAGTTTAAAAAGTAAGGGATAATTTGCATGTAATCCCTCGAACGTTTTTAATATTTCAAAATATTCAATGCTAGTCACGAGCACTAGTACATGTTATGTTGTAAAATTGCATGTAAATCCCTATGGGTTATTTAAATTGTTGTTAATTATATAAACTCTGGATATTAGTTATAAACTTTTGTATTGTTTACACTATATTCCTCTTCTTTATTTTTAATTCCAAATATACCCTCAGCTAGTTTAAGTCATTTTATACATAATTCTCTAATTATTGTAAATATCATCCAAGCCCCAAAAATCTCAAAAAATAGGATAATGTGTCTAATGTAGTGTTCTTTCACATAATAATTTTCATTTTGCATTTCATGCATATTTCCTATTTATTAAAAATCAATAGTTTGTGGATATTCCATATTTACTTTAAAAAATCCAAAAAAATAAAATGTTTAAAAAACCCAAAGATATATTTTATTTATTTTACTATTTTATAACTCCAGAAAAAAATCCCAAAAAATATATTTTATTTATTTTACTATTTTATAACTCCAGAACAAAAATCCTAAAAATAAAAAATAAAAAGGTTGAAAATTAAAATGATCTAAAATACTTTATAAAAATATAAAAAAACCCAAAACTCAAAAAATACTTATTTATATTTTATATTTTTCTTTATATTATTTATTATATATTAAAATTGATTTTGGAAAATTTTTAAGGCTATTGTAAATATTAAGCCCAAGTCGATCTATCTACTTAATCCCTATTTTGAGATATTTTTGACTTTAAAAATGCCTAAAAATTATCAAAATTACTTGAAAAATCATAAAAATAGTAAAAAAATATTAAAAAAACATAAAACATATTATTTTGCTTTTTTGGATTATTTTATTTATATAAGTATATTATCCCACACTACATTATATCTCGATATCTAATAATATATAAGTTATAATAATATTTATTATTATTAATTATTTAGAACCAAGAAGTACATAACAATTTATTTTAGAATTTACAAAAAATAATTTAAAAAATGTCATAACGTCGTAAGAAGCTAAGTAAATAAGGTGCATATATATACACATATTTTATTTATTTACAAATAGAATGCCGGTGCTACCTGTGTATTCCATGTGTTTGATGCCCTATTTTGCTTGTCATTATTTACATTTATTTTTAGGATTTACAATAAATTTTGATTCACACCTCTAAGACCCCAAAAAATGGGTGGAACAAAAAATGATATATCTACCAATGCACAAACAAGAATGCTGAAGTTATACAAGTCAAAGAAATATCCAAAGAAGCCTACACCCAGAAATTCCACAAAAATTTGAGCTTCAGAAAAATCATGCTTCTTGGTGAAGAACAAGTTACACTAACCAACTTTTAAGGGAATGAAGACTACACTGTTCCATTTCCACTTCTCTTCACATTCTTTTAACCTCTTCCCCCATTCGGTTGTAAAGATCAGGAGCACCTGTCCTTAGAAGGGAATAACTGTCTCCAGGAGGACGAGTTACCATAAAAGTAGATGACTTGGTAGTTCAATGGTTTTGTCTGGGAGAACTGAAAAATTTCACACACATGGTTCTATCATTTCAAAGTAGCAAGAGTATGTGACTGAGAGGATGGTTTTGACCTGACTGTGAATTGGACTGGATAATAGGAGTAAGGAACCTAAGGGCTGCTATGTCACACCTCCTAACTTCTTTGTGGTTCCTAACACACCATTAATCCGAAGACCTTCTTTGAGCTCCAAACTTTGACTTTACAAAGACAAGTTTAAAAGTCAAAAATTATTCCAATTTTTTTCTTTTTCTTTTATGTATTTCTCTTTCTTGCACTTATAGGCATAAATGTTTGCTAGGGACTAGCAAATGCAACTATAGGGAGGTGATAAATCTTCTTTTCATTGCCTTTATTCTTTCATTTTGTCCTTAAATCCCTAGCTAACTACATGTATATATCAATAATTTGCCAAAATAAGATTTTTTTACTTTGTACAAAATACTATATAAAATACTATGTATTTATTGTATTTATGTCCAAAAGTAAAGAATAAAGGAAGAAAAAAGCAAATGGAACACCATAGTTGAGTGACCCTACCTTCTGAGACTCAGTCATCATGATGAGTGAGTCGACAAGGAATAAAGTATGGGAGATAGGGTGACTAACTGTACAGACCACACAGTCTAAAAACCCTAAAAATATAGTCCAATATCTACCTTTTGGGCCCTATTTTATTCGTTATTATTTATACATCAAATCAATAAATTTTATCATGAAAGTTGTAGATAAAAATATGTAGAAAAGTATAAAATTGATTTCACCTAAAAGTAATACACAATGTACATCTTATACTCAGAATAAAAATCCAAAATCCAAACTTCCCAGACATGTATTCCTCCATTTGAACTTAAAATGTATCAAAATTACCCTTAATTATATATAACTTTTAATAAGCTATTTAATTAAGATGGTTTCTTTTAATTTAGATCTAAGATGCAAAAGTTAGGTTTTGGAAACCTATTATATAGTTTACTCAAATAATATATTTATTTTATTTATTCTTTATATTTTTACAAATTTATATTTTTATAATTTTTTAAATATTATTTATAATATATGTACTTATTTAAAATAGAATAAACCTCATTGATTGATATCTATTGTGTGGGTTAATTATTGTTTTTGCCACCTGGTCATTGTGAGGGGTCAGCTTAGCGACTTCACTCCGCCTTGTGTGGAGCATAGGACTCTATTCTATGATCTAGGTGGTTGAATTGAGGGTCTTATTTATAGGATGATAAATGAGGATATTTGATCGATATTTCTAAAGGAATCAAGGACACTTGGTCGGATCCTTAGCCTTGGCGGAAATCATGGATGTTCATTCTCCATGAAGTGCACATCACATGAAGCCATAACATCATGAACTCGAGCGAATAATTAGGTGAAGATCTAGGTCTGACACCTCGAAGCTCATGGAAGATAGAAGGGGAGTGTTGACAGTGGTTAACATGAGGAGCTCTCTGGTTGGTCTACATGGACCAATCAGAAAATCCCAGGAAGAAAACATTAGTAAAATAAAAATAAATAGTTATGATCTAATTATTTTTTTATCAAAAGATAAAAAGTGTTCATAATTTAATGTAGTATTTTATACATATTTTTATTTATTTTTATGAGGTTTTTTATTCGAAGTTAATATTTATAAGTAAAATATATGTATAAATACTTGTATTTTGGATTTTATTTTGTATTGTATATTTTATTATTTTACATGGGTATTATATTTTTTGATTTATTTTTATACACATTTTAACATTTTTATTGTATTTTTATGGATTTACATATATACTTAACTAGTTATGTGGGTATACATTATAGGTATATACCGGTATATTTTATTCATGTATTTAAATGAATTTATTATTTTAACATTTTGGTGGTTTTATTTTATTTTAGTTATGTATGTGTGTTTCAAATAATACATACAATCTTATAGAAATAAAATAATTTCAAAATTACAAAGAATAAATATATTGAATAAAATATACATGTACGTTGCACTATATGGGCCCAAAACCTAAATTTTTGCATCTTAGCTCCAAATTAAATGAAACCACCTTCATTAAATAGCTTATTATAAGTTATTTAAAATTAAAGTGAATTTGGTCCATTTTGATGCATTATGGAGAAGATACATGTCTGTGGAATTTTTATTTTGGCCTTTTATTTTGTGTGTCTCGGATTGAATGACATTAATTATAGTATTTTATACAGTAAATACAATATAAATAATGAATGTTTTTTTGTATAAATTAATGCTAGTTACATGCATTTATCTAGGGATTTAACACAAAAATGAAAGAATGAAGGTGATGAAATGGAGATTCGTCACCCATATACTGCCTTTGCTAGTTCCTAGCAAACACTTATGCCTATAAGTGCATAAAAGAAAAAGAAGAAATTGAATTGATTTTAACTCTTGAACTTGTCCTCATAATATCAAAGTTTGGAGCTCAGTCGGACCCTTAGATTTTTGGTTTAGTCGGAACCTTGTTCGGGAATCAGACTTGCAACAAAATAGTCTCTGAGAATCACAAACCCTGCCTAAGTCTTCTCAAAAGCCAAGTAAGAACACTTCAATGTTATGCGCAGTCCCTTATGACTATAAGTCTATCTCGTACAATATGTGTGTACGTAGCCCCTCTCGGCTAAAGCGGTAGAAGTCAGTCTTCCCCAACATGGTGACCCTAATTGCTCAATCCAACAACTCCTTCCTCTAAAAGCAGGGTATTCTTATCTAAGTTCGAGTACAACCGACTCAAGAAGAGGAGGTGGAGAAGAGAATGGATGGTAGTCAATATAGCTACCTCTATTGGGATGCTTAACCAGTGTAGCCAAGTCATCTGGCTACATGCTCACACATGTCTTTGACTTTGAAGCTCAAGCATGCTTATTGAATACATGCTCCGATGGAAATTGATTTTTCTTTGATTTTTGCCCATCTATTTTTTGAAGTTTTAGATTTTTGCTTTTTTTAAATACTATGTACAAGAACATTTACATATGGGTTTTTTCCTCTTGAACAAGTAGATTATCCCTCATTTGAAACACTATTGCAACCCACAACTTCTATCATTAGACCTCATGGATACTGGATGAGGTTGGGGTACAATGGCCACAAATGTGTGACTTTCGATGTTTCTATTGGTTTGTGTCTCATGCCGACGAATCCAAACCTCTACCACTTAAACCGAATTAAGCTAAGTGTAAGGTGCAGATGTGCAAGTTAGGTCATTTTCGACAAGAGTCATGCATGTGTTTCGAAATATTCTACTGAGGCATTTAAGATGACATTCAACCTAGTCTTGCAGCCTTAAAGAATTAAGTCCAGGCCTGTAGCATCTCAATTCAAGTTCCTATAAGGTTTCTGTGATTAAGTGGATTAAGGTCCAACCAAGATCTAATCTTCGGATTTTACTTATACTTGTTCAATTGTTATTATGAATCCGAAAATGCAAATGTTATGGGATATCAAGTAAAATATTTTTGTGATGAAATTTTCTTATTTTGAACTTATTATGGGTTTTTGAAAAGTTTTGCAAATTTTTATGTATTTTTCAAAAAAATGCAAGTTTTTATTGATTTTTCAAGAACAAAAAGTTTTGGAAAATAACTAAGTGCAGATATTTACATGGGAGTGCATTTGTTATTTACAATAATTTAGGTGAAGAATTTTCACAAGGTTTATATATACAAGGTTTGTAAAGGAACTTTTTTTGCTTAAATTATGTACATAGTTCTCAAAATAATTGAAAAAGATTTTCACAAATGTTTTGAAAATTTTATTATGCAAACTAATTTGACAAATATTTTTTTACAAATATTTACAAAATTTGAAAGCCATTTTACAAAGATTTTTGAAACAATACGTATGGGTTTTTCAAAGTATTTTTGCAACCATTTTCTAAACCATTTGCAAATATATTTTCAAAACATTTTATTTAAACAAAAGAAAGAGACTTTTACAAACAAAATATTTTTACAAAGGTTGAGAATATTTTACAAAATATTTTCCAAACAATTTTCAAAAGATTTTTCAAAGTGATTTTCAAACCATTTTTTGATGTTATTTTTATTAATTAGCCATATTATTTGGAAATATGCAAGTATGAGTTATAGATAAAATATATACATAGTATATATGACCCCCCTATTTTTTCTTGAGCTAGGCTTGCATAGATCGGAGGGAAAAAGAAGACATAACTCATAATAAGTATAGGAAAATCTATACTGCAATGACTGAATGACGAAATGGGAAGTTGATCGTCACCCTATACTTAAGATCAAATAATCATAAATATAACAGATTGTATATAGGGAAGGGAGGGTTGAGGGTGGGAATAAACAAATCAACGGTTCAACATGTCTCCCCCTATACATAGGGTAAAATATCCCTAAGCATAGAAAGAATATCAAAAGTTGAAGAGACATGCGAAGGGATTAAAGAATGAACACATGTATACACTCATCCCCCTATACTTAGGATAAGGTATATCCTAAGCATAGCTATGATGAATGGAATGAGTGAAGCTTTCAGAAGAATGAAAGAATGAAAAACAAAAAGAAGAAAAGTTGAAAAGAAGAAAATTATTAACTAGTCGAAAATGTTTTGGTGGCTTTGTCTAAATCAATAGATGGTGCTACTGGAAGTTTTTGTTCATAGGCCACATGAATGGAGTCAACCATGGACATGAAGGTATCATGCTCTAGGTAAGGTTTCAGAAACTATCTGTTGACGATGAAAGGTTGTACATTAGCCGACAGTTCGGTTATGACTATGCTTTCATTGTCACGCATATACTTCACTACAAACAACCCTGTCCATTTGCTTTTCAACTTCCTCAGGAAAAGTTTCAACTTTGCATAAAACAACTAAACCTTCTAAATAGGTACGAAAGTCTTGTGATGGATGTGCTTGTCATTCCCCTAATTGACCTTCTCCTTATACACAAGACTATTATCATATGTATAGTCGTGGAATTCGAGAAGTATGTTTAGATCTACTTTTCTATTATTTCAAACTTTCATCGGATCCAAACTGCAGATAATAATTGTCCACAAGGATTTATGAATCGGTTCAACGGGCAATGTGCATGGCTTTCCATATACCAGGCGGTAGGGAGACATTCCCAAAGGTTACTTCTACGCAGTCCAATAGGCTTAGAGAACTGAGTCAAGTAGTTAAGAAAAGTTCTTTCTATCTAGATGTGCATGTTTCTGGAGAACTGATGATCGGTTAATTGGGCAAATTAAGGTGGATTAAATTAAAAAAATGTTATGTCCTAAATCAACAAAAACGATCAATCGAGAAAATAAACCACTAATGAATCAAACGATCAAATCGAGTCGTTTTGCTACTTTTATTGACCTAGTATACCAGTCAGGATCAAACACAAGGAGAGCAATTATACACTAAGTAGTCGATCTCAAAAATCAAAAGATTTTATTATTTGCTTTTTAGTGGTTTTTAATTTTCCCAATTTTTAATTTTTCAATGTAGAGGAGATCAATACAAGGAACAAAAATACACACAATCAAGATTTTTGTATTTTTCAAATAGGTGAAAAATACTCGGAAAATTAAAGAAAAATATTTTTATATTTTATGTATTTTATAGTATTTTTGGTGATTTTTATGTATTTTCAAATGTTTTTGTGGTTTTTTAGAAATCAAACTGTGGTAAAATAAGAAAACAATACACAACCAGGAATGTTGTACAAATTAAAAATAGGTAAAGGGATCAAAATTCTTGGAAGTGAATTTTATGCTAAACTATATGCAAGTATCTAAGAATGGGAATTGAAATCTCAATTTTTGGTTTTTTTGTTAATTTTATAAGATTTTTATAAGCTTTTAGATATTTTGCAAACTTTTAGCTTTTTATAAGGTATTTTTCAACAAAATTTATACTGAGATAAAAGACAAAATTTTTAAAAGGTTTTTCGAATTTTTATGAATTTTCTAAGGCAAATAGGGGATTTTTCTACTATTTTTGAATTTTTATAATAGAAAATATCGAAAATCAACAAGCAAAAATCAATATAAATAATACATGCTAGTAGGAGTCACATAATTTTTAGGAAATTTTTGGAGTTAATTTGCTATTTATTGTGATAAATAAAAGATAAGTAATTACAAACAGTTTATATGGACCAATCTGCAATTATATTAAGTTATTGCGCCTAACAAATAACAAAGCTTAAAACTCCAAGGGCCACTTGTAATTTATTCACAAAACACATGTGTTGCACGTCAAATAGTCACATAGGGGTATACATGCAATTTTCAAAATAATAACTTCATTCCATAACATGTTCAGATTGTAGGACAAAATGTGGAAATACACCAAAACACATGTGAAGATGTACGTAACTTCAATAAGGATGGACTAAAATGAAAATTTTAAAACTTTAGGGATCTTACTGAAAATTTTTCAACTACACATTATATTTATTGGATTAACAAGAAATAAAACAAACTACGAGGTAAAAAGATCTGACGGCTCTAGACAGCTGTTGGACATGCAGCTCATATCTACAAGCTGAAAAGATCAGATATTTGGAAGTAAAGCCTGATCGTGCGGATTAGAGATGATCTAGTGATGGCCCCTTCATCTGACAGTGAACAAGATGTCTGCAAGAACTGGGAAGAAGGGACAGTCTGACGAGCTTCAATCGCACGTATAGTCCTAGATGGTGCTCCGATTGGCTCACAAATAAGTCCACTACATTCCTGGCGGAAGTCCACCTCGACTAGGACCCTCAAATGGGCTGATGAACGGGCAAATGGTCGAGACAATGGTAGGGAACCTGGGGGACGCTCCACCACATGCAATGAATCACAAGTCGAGCCTCCTTGCGCACACCAGTACCAGCAAAGGGTAACTGGACTCTGAGGCTCCACTTCGGTTAGGTTGTTGCATATGAAAACAGTAAGAAGCAGAGTGAAATGGGGAGTCGACGTCCGGCGAGATGAGGTATGAATGTCTTAGACTTAAATACCACCTTAAGGTCGGAGTTAAGGATGAATAAGATGCAGGGGAGTGATGAGGATTAGTCGAGGAGTTGATCAAAGCGGCTGGATGGGTGAGATGGGGCTCCGACCGGCTAGTCGAAGCAAGTGGAGCGGTGCTAGAAGAAAATGGACCAATCATAGTCAAAGTGGCAATGCTGACGAAATAAGGGGTACCTGAAGTTCTGAGGGGTTCATCTATGTCATATAAGGGGAACGGCGAGGTAGTGGCCTTGACTGAGCTGCGGAAGGCTTGGGAGGTTCGATGCAGCTGCGTTACTCCAGCCACGTATGAGGAACGTGTGCCCGATCACCAAATCGACCTCCTAATGACACCTATAGGATCCTACCACAATGATGGAGGTGCCAAGGGAATGAAGGTGGCACGATGAACGAGCGACCGGGCTAAAGTAGTGGAGGAATGATGTATACGAAGTGTCATGGTCTAGAAAGATCGAATGGGGGAGCGAAACCCTGCGAAGATCAGACCTCGCCTAAGGATCCATGAGGATTACGGATCCTAGGAGGGGAATCGGGCACTAAAATCGAGGGTAATGGAGGTCTGACCCGATTGAGAAAAATAGTATAAATCATTCTAGCGACGGGAGGAGTCAGGTCGGGTCTGGTGCAGGAGGGGTTGACTTGGGTCAACTTACGCGGGTCAACCAATCAAAAAATTCGAAAATAATAAATAAAAGAATGATAGAAATAAACTAGTAAATGAATTTCAAACAAAAAATGGTAAAAGTAAAAAAATTATTATTTTTCAAGCTTTTTTCTGTGATTTTTAATTATTTTTATGAAATACATATATCATATATACAGTATGGGATATTATGTACAGGTATAATATACATGTATATTTTATTCTTTAATTTTTATTTTATTATTTTTATAACAATATCCTTTGTTTTTTATTTTATTTATTTACAAATAATCTAAGGAGTATAGAGTGATTTTTATTTGATTTTTATAAATTAAGTATAGGTATAAAATAAATAGTTGTTTATAAACCATATACAAGTGTGTCTTTTATACAATGAACTTTTGATTTTATTTTTATTTCCTTTTGACTTTTGCAATTTTAATTTTAATTTTATTTTACTGTTGAGAATATGTACAAGTGTTTTAAATATATTATTCACAAAGTATAATTAAATATAGATATTTACATGCATATGTGTCAAAGTGTCTGTACAAGGACCTTATCTCCCCCTACTTTATTCTTTTCCGATCATGTCAATTAGTGAGCTCTCAGGGTTTGGGTCAGTATGTACTTATTACATAACTACATCCTTATTTTCTTTTTATTTTCTCTTTATTCTTCTATTTTGGAAAATACGTGTTAATTATGGAATATAAACAAAGATATGTACAATGTTAACTCATTGTATTTACACATATTTATAGATGATTTTGCTAAAAGATGAAGTTAAAATAAAAGAATAAAGAATGAGAATATGATATTCATCACCCCCTATACTTTACTTAGCTAGTCCTTTAGCAAACACTTATTTGGAAAAGAAGTGAACCAAAAAGAAAGAAAAGAACAAAGGAAGAATCGAAGTTGATTATTAAACTTATCTTCATAAAATTAGAATATGGAGCTCTGTCAGACCATTGGATTATTAGTTTAGCATAAACTTATTGGGAAACAGGTTTAAGACTCAACAACCTTCAAGTTCGACAATTCTATGGTCAGGTCTCCTTAACAACCAGGTCAGAACAAGTTTACATATGCAAACTTTAATGGATGTGAATCTTTCCTTGTACTGTGTAAGTGATATGTAGCTCCCTACCTCAAAAATTGCAAAGAAACAACCTCCCTTAACAAGGCAACGCTAATCTCCTAGTCCAGTAACTATTTCCTTGAGGAGCGGGGTATTACCTTCTAAGTTCTAGTACAACCAGCTCAGTAAGAGGGGAAAAGGGGAGAATGGATCATGACCAGTGTATCCACATATCCCTTGGAGCTTAACTAGTGTAGCTGTCACACCCCCAAATTCCATGATCGAGAATGATCGTGCAGACACAATAGCTGGATGCTCGAGAATGATCGATGGAGCTGGACTTCAGGAGGAGTCCGAAAATGCGTGGATATCAGGGAGGTTATCCACGAGAGCCTGGAGGCTCTACCGTACGTGATGGAGAAGTGTCACACAGGACACTGGCTCCGTAGCAGAGTGTCGTGGTGCTTATAGGAGTGCGAGCACAACAAGTACAGACAGCAGTGCAAGACATGACAGTGGATGCACGTAGTGATACATACACGAGCACAGAAGGGCGGTACGTAGTGAAGCAGTACGTATTGAGGAGCAGTGCGGTACGGTCACAGAGGCGTACACACGAAGGCGCACGAAGGCGCACAGTGTTGCAGGTGCTGAGTACGAACATTGTCGAGCATGCTCGGTAGTACACGTACGAGAGTGTTCTGGAAGCCACGATAGCAAAGTTCTGAGGACTTCCCCTTAGCATGGAGAACGCTAAGGAAGGGTTTACCGCACGAGGGTCTGGAGGCTGCGGGTTCCCTTTAGCACAAGACCAAGTGTTCGGTGGCACTTGGTGAATTATGGCAAAGCTGCATCAACAAGCGTTGGAGCGCGAGTGTGATGATGACTGGGCAGTTGACTGGGCGTCAACCGTGCGGGAAGATGAAAGGACAACAAGGGAGTCGAAGAGACGAGCAGACGAAGAGTTGCTGAGGAACGCGAAGGGATGCCAAAGAACTCGAAGGGTCTCTTGTGTCTTTATGTATCATTATTGTAGATGTAATAATGAGTGTCCCTTGGGTTGCCTTGAGTCTTGTATATAAGGAGAGGTGGTGGCTCATTTGTAAACACACAGAGTACACACAAGTGTAAAGAGTACACAGAGTACACGAGAGAAAGTGTAGTGTGTCCACCCACTCCAGAGATAGTTCCCCTTCTAATAAGAGAAAAGCTTTGTGCTCGTGCTTTTGTGATTGTGTGGTTGCATTCTTGAGCGAGTTCTTGAGATTGTTCCTGAACGATCCATAGAGTCGAGATTCTGCTTGTGTCTGAGCGTCGGTGTGTTAGCAGGTAGGAGCATCGAGAAGAGTTGGAGCGCGTCCGTGACCATTCTACTCGGGGAGGCTGGTTAGCTACGGGTTAGCTAATGCCGCACAGGATCGGTCGAAATCGATAGCGGGATTTTGACCCTGTGACAGTAGCTAAGTCTCCAATTGCAAGCTTCCCAAACATGAGACGGTGGAATACATAAGCTTTGCTTATTCAACTATATATACTCTGACATGCATTTTATTTTCAATCAAGCTTGTTCCCTTTTTTGGAGTTTTGCATTTTACACACATTTTTTTGAATTATATACACCATATCTACAGGGTGCAACATGTAAATAAGGATTTTTCTTCTTAAGCCAAAGACTATCCCTCTTCTGAAACATTATTGCAACCCACAGCATCATGTCGTTAGACCTCAATGCTAGACCAGGCTGAGGTGCATATCCCTCCCTAGAGGAGGACGGGAGGTTCCGGCTAGTTGTACTACCCCCATATGCTACTCCAAGCCAAAGGATTCTGCCTCCTCACCACCTCATCTGTGTTGAGCTATGTGTAAGGTGTGTGTCCAAGTCAAGCCATTGTCTATGAGAGTCATGTGTACATTGTTAAGTGTTCTACTTAGGCTAATCAAGATAACATGTGAACATAGCATAGTGGACTCGAAGAATTAAGTCACTATGGACCTGAAAAGTCTTAACCCCATTTCATATAAGGTTCCTCTGAAGTTAAGTAGATTAAGGACTTAAGTAAGCTCCATTCTTAAATTTTATTCTGATCGGAGAATGCATATGCAATATTTACAAAAACTCTTTTTTGTGGGAAATATTTTATAATATTCAAGTTTTTAGGTCTTTTTGAAAAAGAAGTAAAAAGAAAGAAAAGTTTTCACATAGATATATACATATTTACAAAGAGATTTATATTACAAATGTTATGTACAAACGTATTTTAATCTGACTTTATTTAAGGATACTTAAAGAATTTAGGGGTAGATTTTGTATACGCATATATACAAGTGGTTTTCATACCCTATAAATGACTTTCCAAGTGACAAAACAATTTTTGCAAACATTTTTCAAAATATTTTCAATAAATTTTCAAAGTTATTTTTATAAATATTTACAAATAATTTTACAAACTATTTTTGTAAACATTATATTTTGCACAATTTTCATAAATTTTGTACAGTATACCTAATTTTAAAACTTACAAACCTTTTTGCAAACAAAACATTTTTACAAACATTTTTACAAAATTAGAACTATTTTTTGCAAAAAAATTTACAAACAATTTTTACAAAACATTTTTGAAAACACTTTTCAAAACATTTTTATTCCCATTTTATAAATAATAGATACATTATTAACACACACAAAACACGAGTTACGTCTAAAGTATATATACAATATATGATACACTCCCCTATACTTAGCTTGAACGGTCTTCCGAGTGATCATAGAGCGATGAAGGAAGACATAACTCGTGTTGATTATAGAGAAGTGAAAAGAATACTATACTATAACGAATAAAAGAATCAAATGAATAGAAGTCGGTGATCCCCCTATACTTAGGATCAAATAATCCTAAGTATAGAAGGATGTACACAAAGATCGAGGGGTAGAATGTTCAGACATTACCTCCCCTATACTTAGGGTAAAATATTCCTAAGTATACGCATCAAACATAGAGGTAATGGAAAAGCGAATAATCACAGGTCTAATACCACCCATACTTAGTATAGAGTGCATCCTAAGTATAGCAAAATCGTAAGATGTATCTGGGGTATTAAACAAAATGAATGAGTGATATAGACAATACAGATTTATAAGTGCGAATTAATGAGAAAGTTTCATGCTTCTAGACTCAGTACTTCAGTTATCCGCGCCCCCAATCCTGAAAATAAGGTATGAGATGCAGATGATGTGAGTCAAGGAACACATATCATACAAAATAAATAGGGGAAACATCAATGGTCAGAGGATCATGATCAAGATATAGCTTCCGTGCCTGACCGTTGACTCGAAAGGTGGACTCAGAAGACAACTCAGATATGTCAATGCTATCGTTGTCGTGCACCTTTCTGACCAAGTATGGTCCCTTCCATTTACTATGTAATTTTTGTGGAAATAATCGTAACCTAGCATCAAATAGCCATACTCTCTAGTTGGGATCAAACTGTTTATGGCTGATGTGAGAATCATGCCATATCTTCACTTTATCCTTGTATTGTAGGCTACTTGAGAAGGATGTATCTCTCAACTCCTCCATGATTGCCAATTCCGATCTCTTATACTCTTAGGACATGATAATAACTCAGTAACTGCCCAAAGTTACTTGTGCTTGATCTCTACAGGTAAGTGGCATTGCTTGCCATAAATGAGTGGGAAGGAGATGTCCCCAAAGGTGTCTTGAAGGAGGTCCTATAGGCCCACGAGACCAAGTCCAAGAGTTGTGACCAATCTTTTCAATCTGGGCAGACAACCTTATGCAAAATAGTCTTAATCTCCCTATTTGAAACCTCAGCAAGACCATTCATATGTTGATGATATGGTGTGGCTAGTCTATGGTCAATGTTGAACTCGTTAGCAAGGGCCCTTACTTTGTCGTTGATATAATGAGTCCCCCTGTTAGAAATCAAGACTCTAGGTACCCTGAAATGTGAAATGATATTCTTCCTCAAAAATTTGCTAACAGTCTTTACGTCCGCGGCTAGGGTGGGGATGGACTCAATATAACGACTCACATAATCTATAGCTAACAAAATGTACTCAAATCCTTAACTCTTAGGGAATGGACACATGAAATCGATGCCCCATGCGTCAAAAACCTCACAGATGTGAATGGGCTGCATCGACATCATATCTCTCTATCCACAGGGTCCATCCTCTAACAGTCAGTACACCGCTTCATGAATTCATCTGAATACTTGAAGAGAGTAGGCCACCAAAGGTCGTATTGGAGATCCTTTTGCGTTTTTCATCTCCCAAAGTGACGTCCTCCTGCCTCAAGCTTGTGGAAATAAGTGAGGACTCTACGGTGCTCCTCTTGAGGAATATACTGACGCCAGACACTATCCCCTCCTTCATGGTAAAGTGTGGGATCCTCCCAATGGTATGACTTGACCTTCCCAAGGAAGGTCTCAAGTCAATGTACGGGCCAACCTTGTGGAACTTTCTTGGAAACAAGATAGTTCACAATATCAGTGTACCATGGGCACGAGGTGATAGTAAGAATCACCTCATTTGGGAATGTCATAGTGATAGGCGTGGTCATATCGGAATCCTCAAGATGCTCTAATTGGGAGAGGTGATCCGCCACCACATTCTTGACTCCAGGTTTATCCTTAATCTCAATGTCAAAATCCTGGAGTAGAAGGATCCATCTCGTTAATCTGGCTTTGGCATCCTTCTTGTCCATGAGATATTTGATGGTGATGTGATCGGTATATATGATCACTCCAGATCCAAGAATATAAGATCGAAACTTATCCAGAGCAAATATCACAACTAACATCTCCTTCTCAGTCATAGTGTAGTTCTACTGAGTGGCATCCAAAGTCTGCCTAGCATAGTGAATGGAAAAAGGTACATTGTCTTTCACGACCCCGATTCCTGGGCCATCGGATCCTCCCATATCCGGATCGGGTTACTCAGCAATAATTTATTCAGCAATCACAACTAACATTCAAAAACAGACTGCAAATAAAAATACTCAGTAGAAAGTATTTCAACACTTTTCGATTCATAAAATAAAGTTCAGATGATACACTGTCCCACTATAACCATTTACATGTACATCAGCTTGAAAGGAAAATATACAAAATATTACTAACTACTTTAAAAAGTAAAGCTAATGTGGCTGGCTAGATGTCTAGTATGTAAGCTGGATGAATTTTTAAAGTCCTTGCGATGGCTCACCAGCGCCTGTTGGGTTTTCCATAAATCATAGGATAAAAATTAACGAATGCTTAGTAACGAAGAAGAGAAAAGAACTAATTGTGTAATTATGCAAAACTTGTTATCACAAAAGGTTTCATTCCTTCTTGTTAATTTAAATCCAATTCCTTTCTATTCCACGTCAGGGATTAGTCCAGGGGAACCCCACCCTTCTTGGACTCCGAAGCTGTGGATACTTCAAGATTGGAGATTGCGTTGATCTTGGTAAGCTTATGCCACCGCACGTCGCCTCAACCAATTCTCCAATACCACCCTGACAATTTCCTTTTCTTTTATTAACTAGGGTCTCAACCCTCAGCCTGAAAAACAAATGAGCACACCGTCCTTGAGGACTCGGTTACTTAAAACCTCAGGCTAACATTTAATCATATAACCTAGTGGCTTTAGATACATATTATCGTGACCCAACCGCTATTGAACCACCCGTGCCTCCACATGGCACGACCACATCTTCCGTCGTTCAACCCGAAGATATTGACTCCCGGTACCACGCGTTGCAAAACATTCATTTCTTGCGCACTTAACATAACAGGGCAACCGTGTACCACCTAGGTAGGGAAACGCCAATACGGATTCCTTCCGATAAACCTACAGGTTGCATGCCCGACCTGTAGTTCTACTCACAGTCATCCTTAACGTGACACACGATCCTTTCAGGATCCAATTCAAGCCACAGCAATTTCCATGATGTAATTCTTTCGTTAAGTCTTCGATTTGCATATCAGCAATACTTAGTATAGACTCACATATATATTATTCATATGCATATATACACGTGTTTATGCCTATTTTACTCCCAAACCCTAACTTTGAAAACTACCGCATCAATTTGATGCTTAAATCTTATTTTAGTGGAAATTACAAAGCAACTCTTCAGACTTTTCTAAAATAACCAAAAATCAGGGTTCTTTGTAGCAAAGAACATAAAATCAGGAATTTCAATAATCTCGTATAAAACCCAACAACAAAAGGAAGGATTTCGTTACCTAATCGAGCTCTCTCTCATGTATGCAAGGTTTTATCGTGTTTCGTTTTTAGAAAGGCTATTTTAAGGCTCCTGAAAAGATCGAATTTCATTTTCGTATCAAAAATGCTAAGAACGTGTCAAGAACGCGAAGAACGAACGAAGAACGTAAAGAACACGAAGAACGCCAAGAACATATTTTCTCTTAAAATTTCGGTAGAGTTTCTTCTTATATCGGGACATATTTCTCAAAAATTTTCGGCAGAGTTTCCCCTTATATCGGGACATATTTCTCTAAAAATTTCGGCAGAGTTTCCCCTTATATCGGGACATATTTTAAAATAAAAATGAAAAGAGTTTCCTCTATAAAATGAATCGATAGGAAATAACAACGAAACTGAAAGGATATACTCAAGAAATAAGAGATGAAGAATCGGTAGACACCACGCATCTTAGGTGAGTGAACATGTGACGAATCACAGGGTCACTGACGTACATAGCCGCCCGCACCTAAGTAGGGTATTACACAGATTTCTCCATCAAAATAATTATAAAAGCATAATAGAAAGAATAGAAACATAAACGATGGAGAATCGGTAGACACCACGTGTCTTAGATGAGTGAACGTGTGACAAATCACAGGGTCATTGACGTGCATAGCCGCCCGCACCTAAGTAGGGAGTTACACAGATCTCTCCTCGAACCACAACAGGAAAACGAATCGGAAAGAAGGATGAATCAAGAACAAAACTTGGAAGAACAAGAGGATGAATTGAAAGCCTAGCTTACGAAGCAAACTAAGAGAGGATCATACCTTTCTCCTCCTCGTTCTCTCGGCAACGGTTCGCTAGCACTCCTCTCTTCCCTCCCACTCCTCCTCCCGACCTCTCGACCCTAGCCCTTCGGATGGTGGTGGTAGTGGAAGTTGTAGAGCATGAATGGATAGGGGGGTCTATTTATAAGCCCCAGAAAACCACTAACCATGGTTAGAAAACCATGGTTTAGACCTTAACCATGGTTTAGCGGCCCATGGTTTTAGCCAAAACTTATCCCAAACTCGGGGCTTAAGTTAAAACATTCCAGAGGATTCTAGATTCGCTAATGACGCTTAATTAACACTAATCGTGATTAACTTTCACTAATCGCGATTTAACTTTCACGGCTTATACTTATCTTTTGCTAACTATTGATTAGTGTTTGCTAATGATCATTAGCAGTTTTCAATCCATCATTAGTTTCTTTAATCATGTTTAATTAGTCTTAATGACAGTCATTATGGGTTAATGACATCTTAGCCTTCCTTCCTTCTCTTTCTTCCGAAAATCATAACAATTCGAAATGAAGTCCGATTCACACGAAACAAATTTCATTGGTTTTCTCTTGACGAGCCGGATCTTTTATATAGGATCCAAGATATGCCAAGTTCAAGGATTTACTATTATAACATCCTTAAACAAAGTCTCGCCCTCGAGACTAGAAATGACGGCATAACAATCTTAAAGAGGATTGAAATCATAACAACCTTAAAGAGAATGAACGTCCTTTCATTTATAATGAACATATACATAATACATAGTGTTATCATTCAAACAAGTACGGGTATTTCTCTCTCAATTCTGCCTCAGGTTTCCATGTGGCTTCTTCAAACTCTTGGTTCCGCCACAATACTTTAACTAGAGGTACCTCTTTGTTTCTCAACTTCTTGATATCCCTTTCAAGTATTTGCACAGGTATCTCTTGGTATGTCAAGTCTGCCTCAACATGTAAATCATCATAACTTATCTTATGCTCTGGAACCCCTAATGTACTTTCTGAGATTTGATACATGAAATACATCATGTATTGCCGAAAGATGTGGAGGAAGCGTAAGTCTATAGGCAACTTTTCCAATCCGTTGAATAATTTCAAAGGGACCCACGAACCTGGGTGCTAACTTCCCACACAAGACAAACCTCTTCACACCCTTCACAGGTGATACTTTGAGAAATACAAAGTCACCTACCTCAAATTCAAGGTCTCTTCGCCTGGTATCACTATAACTTTTTTGGAGACTCTAGGCAGTTAATAGTCTTTTTCTAGCAAGCTCTATAGCTTCCTCTGTCTCCTGAAGTCTATCTGAATCATAAAGGTTCTTTATTCCTACCTCTTGCCAACACAAAGGAGTAGTACACCTTCGTCCATATAGTGCTTCAAATGGTGCCATGCCAATACTTGTATGGTAACTATTATTGTAGGTGAATTCTGCAAGAGGAAAATGTTTAGTCCATGATCCCTTCCATTCTAAGGAACATGCTCGTAGCATATCCTCTATTGTCTGAATCGTACATTCTGACTGACTGTCTGTTTGTGGATGATATGCTGTGCTTAAGCATAACTGTGTACCTAAGGCTTTCATGAAGTTCTCCCAATAGTGTGAGGTGAATCGTGAATCTCGATCGGAAACTACTTCCTTTGGGATACCATGGAGGCGAATCACATGTGTAATATATAACTCAGTAAGCTGGTTTGGAGTAAAGATAATCTTATCAGAATAAAGTGTGCTACCTTCGTCAGACAATCTATTATAACCCAGATACTATCTTTACTACCAGTCGTCTGAGGTAAGCCAGTAATGAAATCCATGGAAATGCTTTCCCATTTCCATTCAGGTATAGGGAGGGGTTGCAATAATCCCGGTGGCTTTTGGTGTGAAGTCTTTACCTGCTGGCAAGTGAAACATGAATTCACAAACTCAGCAACATCTTTCTTCACTCCTGGCCACCAAAAATATGAATGAAGATCCTTATACATCTTTGTAATTCCTAGATGAATAGATAATCTTGAGCAGTGTGCTTCTCGTAAGATGTCTTTCCTTAGTTCAGGTGTGTTTGGTACACAAACTCTATGATGGTTATACAGTAATCCATCTTGTATCTGGAATCCCTTTATCTCATTCTTCTCTATTTGTTGTCTCAAGTCTTCAAGGACTGGATCATCCTCCTGTCCTTTCTTTATTCTATCCCAGATCTCTGGTTTGTATTGGTGAGGAATAGATATAGTATCAGAACTACTGTCAAATGGTTTCCATTCGCTTAACGTTGATAGTAAACCCCAGAAGTGGATAGCACTCGCCAACCCATGTGAATAAGTTCTTCTGCTAAGGGCATCTGCTATGGCGTTCCCCTTACCAGGGTGGTAGGAGATAGTGCAGTCATAGTCCTTTAATAACTCTAGCCACCGTCTCTGTCTCATATTGAGTTCCTTCTGATCAAATAGATATTTCAAGCTTTTATGATAAGTGAAGATTTCAAAAGTAATACCATAGAGGTAGTGTCTCCATATCTTTAAAGCAAAAACTACAGCAGCTAATTCAAGGTCATGTGTTGGGTAGTTCTTTTCATGTATCCTGAGTTATCGTGATGCATACGCAACTACCTTACCATATTGCATAAGAACTGCCCCAAGTCCTTCTTTAGACGCATCAGTGTACACTGTAAACCCTTCACTCCCAGAGGTAGAGTAAGGATTGGTGCAGATGTTAGGCATTCTTTCAGTGTCTGAAAACTAGCTTCACATGTATCAGACCATAAGAATGGGACTTCCTTCTGAGTTAGTCTAGTCATTGGCAATGTTATTCGTGAAAAGTCCTTCACGAATCTTCTATAATATCCAGCTAAACCCAGAAAAGATCGTATTTCTGTGATAGTCTTCGGGTGTTCCCAACTCATCACCGCACTAACCTTTATAGGATCAACTAATATACCTTCCCCAGAAATAACATGACCTAAGAAAGATACTTCATATAACCAAACGTCACACTTGCTATATTTAGCATACAGTTTGTTCTTCCTTAGAGTTTCAAGTGCCTGCCTGAGATGGTGTTCATGCAGATACTTATCCTTGGAGTAAATAAGCACATCATCAATAAAGACTACTACAAAGTGATCTAAGAACTCCTTGAATAATCTATTCATGAGATCCATGAAGGCTGCTGGGGCATTTGATAGTCCAAAAGGCATAACTAAGAATTTATAATGCTTGTATCTAGTTCGAAAAGTTGTCTTAGGAATATATGTAGCTTTAATTTTCAACTGACTGTATGCAGATCTTAAATCAATCTTGGAATACACAGTTGAACCCTGTAACTGATCAAAGACATCATCTATTCTTGGCAGTGGATACTTATTCTTTATTGTCCTCTTGTTTAGTTGTCTATAGTCAATGCACAACCGCATTGACCCATCCTTTTTCCTCACAAATAATACAAGTGTACCCCATGGTGAAGTACTAGGACGAATGAATCCTTTATCTAACAGAACTTGCAATTGTACCTTTAACTCTCGTAACTCAGCTGGTGCCATCCTATACGGAGGGATAGAGATAGGCTGAGTATCAGGTATGAGAGAGATTTCAAATTCAATCTCTCGCTCAGTTGGTAATCCAGGTAGTTCCTCTGGAAATACATCAGGAAACTCGCACACTATAGATATATCTTCCATCATTCTGTCTAACACTGATGTAGTGGATGCATAAGCTAAATTGCCTTGGTACCCTTTCTCTAACAATTGTTGTGCCTTCAAAGTAGAGATATATTCGACATTATCATTGGATGTCTTTCCAATGAACTAGAACTCTATCGAGTTAGGAAGGTGAAATGTTACTGTCTTCTGAAAACAGTCAAGACATGCATGATTCCTTTCTAGACAATCCATCCCTAGGATAAGATCAAAGTCCTCCATTTCTATCAGTAGTAGTGAAACAGGTAACCGATGTCCCGCTATCAGTACTATACAATTATCCAGGATGTCTCGGATTATGATTACTTATCTTCCTGGTCCCTTGATCAGATAGGACTGTTGTACCTTTACTAGTATATTACCCAAAGTGGGTACTAACCGTCGAGCAATAAATGAATGTGAAGCACCAGAATCAAATAAGGCATGTACTGAAAAGCCATGAATAGTAACAGTACCTCGTACAACCGTGCTTGAATTGTAGGTTTGTTCTTCAGTGATTGCATTGAGTTGGCCTTTAGGAATAGGTAAGCTAGAACCTGCAACACTTTGTGGTGGTTGATGTCTAGGAGGCGCTCCTTGTGAGCCACAACCTCTACCCTTTCTTCTTCCGCGTATTGCTCCATTGCTCGTAGTGGATGTTATACTGTTAATTGGGGTTGGTTTAAACCCTGAACATCTCAACTGTAAGCAGTCCTTCCTAATGTGACCTTCTTGATGACAGTGATAACATGCACGCATTCCTGTCTGAGCTGAAGGCCCAACTACAGAGGTACTAGTTCCTGGTGCAGAGTTACGGGGATATAATGGAGGTCTAGAGAAACCCCCTCTTCTTGATAATTCCTATCCCAAGGTCGGTAGTGAGCTTATATTGGAACCGATTGGATGATAACGATTGTCTCTTCAGTTATAATTCGCCTTACGTTTGGATGGTCCACCAGTAAAGTGAAAGCTTCTTCTTTGGCGGTTTTCATCCCTCTCCATTTCAATACGAGAGGCGATGTCCATGGCTTCATCTATAGTGGTGGCTCTAAAACCTGCAAGCTTCTCTCTCAAATCTCCCTGAAGATCGCTAACAAATTTGGTAAGACACTCTTGTGGTGAATCTTCTAAAGCTGGGGAGTAACGTAGTAGCTCCATAAAGTGAATATGATAATCTCGTACATTCTCGGATCCTTGGGTCAAAGAAGCTAACTCCCTCCTCTTCAATTCTTCCCAATGGGAGGGACAGAGTAGGCTCGGAACCTCTCTTCAAAAACATCCCTTGGAACAGGATCTGCTAATTTCTTGGAAATGGCTCTCCACCATCGTCTTGTATAGTCGGCTAAGGAGTAATCAGCAAAGTGCACCCAAGTATCTGCTGGTGCGTGTATTATTCTCAACATCCTGCTGACGTCATCAAGTCATAGTTCTGCCTCAGCAGGTGTCTCTATGCCTTTAAATCGAGGAATCCTTCCCTTTCGGTAATTATCTAGTAATGTTTGGTGTCTAAGAAGGGCCTTCTCCATTGCCCCTTCAGCTGGGGTAGGAGCAGACTCAGTTGAAGGATAGTAACTTGATTCTTCCTCAGAAATATGGATAGAACCTTCAATCCTAGCATCCATAGGCTTAGATGCCTCGGGTCTCTCAGCTTGTGCATTGAGCCTCTCCTCCAATGCTTGCTGCCTTTGCCCCATGTCTTGGAGCATTGCCATCATAGCCGCTAATTGTCTAGACATGTCTTGGTCTGCCATGATCCTAGGATGAGTCTAGGTCAAAGGTCAGATCCTATATATTTTAGCATGATGTACATAACGGACAATGACTTGTGAATGGTACTGCAGTCAGTTATTAAGATCAAAGGATCTTAATACAACTTAGTTTTCTAAATATCGCTCACAGTTGTTAATTACTAAATAAATTACTGGAGTAACCAAGCTCTGATACCAATCTTTCACGACCCCGATTCCCGGGCCATCAGATCCTCCCATATTTGGATCGGGTTACTCAGCAATAATTTATTCAGCAATCACAACTAACATTCAGAAACATACTGCAAATAAAAATACTCAGAAGAAAGTATTTCAACACTTTTCCATTCACAAATAAAGTTCAGATGATACACTGTCCCACTATAACCATTTACATGTACATCAGCTTGAAAGGAAAATATACAAAAGATTACTAACTACTTTAAAAAGTAAAGCTACTGTAGCTGGGTAGATGTCTAGTATGTAAGCTGGATAAATTTTTAAAGTCCTTGCGATGGCTCACCGACACCTGTTGGATTTTCCATAAATCATAGGATAAAAATTAGCGAATGCTAAGTAATGAAGAAGAGAAAAGCAAACTAATTATGTCATTATGCAAAACTTATTATCACAAAAGGTTTCATTCCTTCTTGTTAATTTAAGTCTTATTCCTTTCTATTCCACGTCAGGGATTAGTCCAGGGGAACCCCACCCTTCTTGGACTCTGAAGTTGTGGACCATAACTGAAAGTGGTTTTTGATCTGCTCTCATTATCCGACTGCAACGAACATTCTTAATTAATTTGAACATTAATTTTCTCGAATTAAAGAGGGTAGTGGGACGCAGTTATCAAAATGGCACCGTTGTCGGGGAGGCACGGCTTAGGTTAATTTGTAATTATTTCTGAGTGTTTGATTTTCTCTCCCTGGGTAGTCTGACCCCCGGTTTTCTTGTGAATATTTTTCTGTCCTTTAAATTTTGCATTGTTTTCGAGTCGTTCTCTCTCTGGCCTCAAACTATTTCTGTGCGAGGAACGCGAGGAGTCAAAGACGCTTCAAGGATGTGGCATTTTTAATTCTTTGAGTGATTTGAGAGAACTTGTACTTTTATTCATTTCCATATTTTTTTGCATCATTTCCAGCGGTTCCAGTTTGGGTTCTCGCTTGTGTAAAGATAGTGGAACCATGTCCCCGTGTGCTGTGTGGTTTGAATTGTAAATTAGGCTTGCACTAGCGGCTCCTTGAGCCACTCTAGGGTTTGCTTGTACTTGTAATTTTTAGGACCACACAATACACTTAAAAGACACACTTAGACCGCAGATCTAGTCAAATCAACTTGTGCTTCACTCGCTAATAGAACTACTTGTTTAGGAGCGGATTTTGTCGCTTGCATCTGCATGTAGTGTAAAGATTTCAATTCTGTTTTGCATCTTGCATACAAGCGAAGGGATCACTGTAAGTCTTCTTAACTCAGCATACGCATCATCATTGTTTGTGCATAGGCTTTTCTCGATTTCCTCCTCTGTTTTTCACACTTAAATTAAACGAAAATTGGGACTGGACGATAGGCGTGCTATGTGGTTTGACTAACAAGTGATAACTGATCTTAAAACCGGGACTGCTAACATTACTGACCAAAAAAATTCAATAAAATTGGAAAATTTGTTTGTGGGAGACTAATTCCCGACCTTGTTTTCAGGCTGAGTGAGGGTACTTGAGTGTGTGTGCAGTTTAAGGCAGAGCCCAAATACCTGCCTTCCATATCACGTGCCAACTGATCCTAGCAAATATCACGAGTTGAATATTTTTAGATTCACTGACTAGTACCAAGTAGCCTCCGCCTGTTCGCGGGTAGTCAAGGGTGAACCAGCAGTACTTCGCGACAAGTTGCTAGTAACCCTTCGGGGCGAAGTTCCAGCCTTGTCAGCCTCCGCCTGCTTGCAGGTAGATAGGGGCATGGTCTTTGAGTCCATCAACTTGGGATAGGAGTGAAGAAAGGAAGGACCGGCGGTATCTTAGGCGACAGGTTAAACAGGGAAGACGCATCCGGCTCTGAGCCGACTTCCCTATAGGCCGTGTAAATCCTTACTATCTTGCTTGAAAAATCACATTTAAAATTAACAATTTTAATTGGACTCAGTTTCGAGTCCTTCACTGTGTTGAGTGTGAACCCAGGGTCTTGGATTGAATTGCTTGCTTCAGGTAGGAGTAAAATCCTATCTTTACTTAGAACTCCTGATTCTTCTCGCCACTTCAAGATGACTGACTGGGGGAATATAGACACATTATCCGTCGATTTGAGAGAAGAGAGGTCGAGCCCCTTAAACCTACATGTGACAACTGAAGGAGACAAGTTGAGCGACGACAATCTTTCAGGTGAGATCCACGGCTTCACCATTGCCGTGTCGCGAGATTCCAATCGGACTCGCTCAAGCTTCGGAGCAACCGCCATCTCCCCGAGGCGACGACGGAAGCTGCACACCGCGGCTCCACTTTCGGCGAATCACAGGTAAGTATCCCTCAACTTTATTTTGTCATTTTTTTATCTAACAATTTTTTTGTTCATCTTGTTTATCAAACAAAAAAAAACCACACCATCATTACCAACAATCACCACCACTATCATCATCATACAAATCACAAACCCACCTATTCATTTAATTTTTATTCACAGTTTATAAAGCAAATATAAAAAAATTACAAAACAAAGAGAAAAAAAACAACAACCACAGGAACTGTGTGGCCGCCGGCTCAACTCCACAGCCCAGCCCCTGGCCGGCCCACCTCCGCACGACCAGCCCCCAGGCCGCCGTAGTCCATGCCGCCACGATGCCCGTCCACCCAGCGGTAGCAGCCACCCCGTGCGCCGCCGACCGCCTCCTCCCCGCTCATCGCGCGCCCTTGGCAACAGCAGCGTGCCCTAGCATCTAGTCTCTTGCGAACCTGCATGTCCAGTCGCTGAGGCACACCAAGATCGCTAGCACCGCCACCTTAGCCTTCCAGCCCTCCTGGCCGTGCACTCCTCCATCTCCGCCGACCGCTTCTCATGAGCGCAGCCGCTGCAGTCGCACTGTGACTGCCACCTCCTCTTTCTCCGTCTGAAGCCGCCGGCGAGTGCCAGCAACCATGCGCCCTCCACCCGCGCGACGCTGCTGCTGGTGCCGTAGCGGCTGAGACTCCGTCTACGCCGGCCGCTGCGCCAGAAGCCATCCCGCGCCGCCTCCAAGCGCGGCGCCGCCCCACGCCGCTGCGCACCGCCTCCAAGCGTGGTGCCGCCCCTCGCGCGCCGCCTCCCCGCGCATAGCCCATCACCGCCCTCCGCCGGCCCTCCGCCCCGCCAGCGGCCGCAAGCCGCCATCGACGCCATCGCTCCGCTGGCGTCGCGCACGGGCCTCTACGCGCACCCGCGCGCCGCCGCCTCCATCCCTCCTCACAGCCTTGTGCCCTAGCGGATAAAGGTCCCATTTCATCTGCCTTTATATTTGTGAAAATTGCATATTTTATCCTTCAAGTATTCAAAATTTCAGAAGTTCCCTTGTGCATACTTTAGTTTGTCTCTTTCAATTTCAGTATTGCAATACCCCTGCGTTGCCATGATAATTTGGGCCTCAAATAGCATCATTTATTTTAATGAAAAATAGCATTTTGTAGAGCAACTAAATCTTTATCTTGTGGCTATTTAATTGCATTTTTGTGAGCATTTGACATTTTATTAAAAATCAGAGATTGAAATTAAGTAATATTTTGCTCAATTAAGCTCTGAAATTCGCATAGGCCTATTTCTTGTTCCAAAAATTGTGAAAAAATTGTTAATGATGCCTCTAAGTGTTTTTTAATTACTATCCAAATTTCGTCCAATTAGGAGTTGTCTTGTGCATAAAATAAAGTATAGAGTAATTTCTCTAATTGATTTTTAATTCATTCCACGAATAAGATTTTTGCAAAATTTCAAAGCTTCTAAATTCCTTATTAAAATATCTATTTGAGATAAATCATTTTCTGGATAATTTGATTTCGTAGATTTATTGGGAATTAAATACTCACAGTTGCTCTGTTTTTAGTAAAAAATTCATAAAAATCAAAGAGTGTCAGAAAATTCTAAAAAAATAGTGAAGCTTAATTTCATCATATTTAACTTCTAGTAAATTTTTCATAATTGTTGCATATCATTTGCACGAAAAATTGCATAAAAACCCCAAAAAAGTTTGTATTTTTCATTTTTGCATTTTACATCTAAACTTTTAAAAAAATACATTTGCATTCATCATTGGATTAGGTTCATAGGAAAAATATGACTTGGCTTATTTGATATAATTTCACATTAAAATTAAATTTGGTTAAGTCGGTTCTTTTCTTGTTAAACTTAATCCAATTCATATTTCGCATTTGGCATTTATATTGCATAAAAAAATTAAAAAATACCACTTGGAAAATCGCAATCTAATCCATCTAATTTGATCCCGAGTTATTCCTTTGCCTCCTTGAGTCGACCCTGGGGCTTGCCCAGGCTAAATAAAAATAAAACCGCACGTTCATTCATTCGACGATTTATTCGATTTGTGCGGTTATTTTTTATCGATCGCGGATCTATCCGACTGCAACGAAACTGTCAATTATACGGCATTAAAAGGGTAGGTCCGCGGACCGTCAATGGTCTTCTCTCTGATGTTCTTTTGGAATAGAGGTATATGCTCATATGTGTGAAACCCCAAAACTCTAGTAGGGACTTAACTGCAAAATCCAGCTGGATCTGGACTTAATTGCAAATCTGCTTTTATTTCAGTGTCTAAAAAATTTATTTGAATAGTCCATTGCGTAGATATCGTCGATAGCTTTCCAACGAATCCAAGAATGCGAAAATCCGAGTTTGGGAGCCCATTACGATCGTTTTAGTGAGATCGGATCCAGTTCAATTTCTGATCCGAACCCGGATCCGAACTTGGGTTCAACCCAATAAAACCACCCCTATCTCCCCCAAAAATGCCGAAACCCCTTCCTCTTCGACCAGCACCTCTCCCTCATCCATTTCTCCTTGTCGGAGCTCCGTCGAAGCTCACCGAATCACCTGGATCGATGATCCAAGACCACCCCCTCGTAGAGAAGGTCCAAGGCGTCTCCATGTGCGGTTCTCATCGCTAACGAAGCGTTGATCGCGTCGTTCTTCACAGACAAAGAAATCGAGGTGTGAGTTTCCTTGAGGTACGATGTCTCCTCCTCTTACTGCGGATTCCACACGATTTGGTCTTATGTTGTAGTATCTATAGAGCCTTTCCACCTTGTATTAGTTCTTAGCATTTTGAGGTTGAGATTTCACTTGAGACCAGAATGAGGCCTATTGTTAGGCAAATGTGATTAGGTCAAAAAGGGTCTAATTTCCAGTAGAATTCGTAAGCCTTGAATAAATGAGGGATTATGAGGGTTGAATTTATCTCAGCACAGATGTGAATGGGGTTTCCTGTATTGAATAGGTGTCTTCAAAATCTTCAAAAATTTTGAGGTGTTGCACCCTCCTCCGTTATGGTTGTTGTAACAAGTGCTGCCCATTTTTTTCTCTTGTATCTTTTGGTTGTGCTCTGCTATTCCCTATTGGGTTGGTGAGGAGAGATTTCTTGGTGCTTGTAGCCATTGAAATTGGCTCCTAAATTCTATTAACTATGCATCTGAGCCATCCAATGGGAATATGGAACTTGCAATTCTAAGCTCTTATATAATATTTGGTTTGTTTCGGCCGTGAGTAAAAACAATACCATTCTGATTCCAGAACATCCTGGTATATTTCATTGGGTTGAATGCCCTCCCTCTTGCATTTAAAAAAAGGGAAGGGGGAAAAGAAGGTTCACCTGTAGCATTCTTCTACTGGCTAGAAGATAGAACTTTAGACAAGAGACATATGCTTATTTTCACTCATTACTTCTAGCACGTTTCCCCGCCTAGAGAGATTTTGGTTATCTGTCTTTTTTAAATGAACTAGCTGCTCATATATTCTAGACAGTCCATATTATCAGGCAACCCTTTCTCATATTTACATGCGTTTACGGGGCCATAATGTTGTTTTGATATCAAACCACCAGACAGTGGTTGATCCTTACATTATTGCATTGTGGCTCGAGATGACAACCTATAGAATTGCTGAGGAAACAGTGATAACATTTTGTTTTATGCAAAGCAACACAATGGCCTTTTAGATGACAGTCTTCTCTTGGATTCACAGACTTATATAACTGGAGATAGAGTTGTTACGGATCCACTGTGTATACCATTCAGGATGGGAAGGTTGAAACTCTATCAGTTTGTTATTGTAAATAGTATTAGAGGTAAGGCATTTCACAGTCTGTAGGATTAAGAACTTTAAGACATCTCTAAAGATTCTAAAACATGGGTTCTTGATACAATCATATATGTGATTATAATACGGCTTTTAGAGATAGCATGCGTTAAGATGTGAGCTCTAATTAGGTGTCATAGATTGGCATGTAGAATATGTGTATATGTTGAACTTCACAGGAAAAATCCTTGCTCGAGTTGTCTGATAATATTATAGATATAAAGGCCTTATAGTTTCAAACATGGGCGTTTGTAAATATGATCGTCTTGAAATTTCATGCCACGGCTTATAATATAGCAAGGACAAGTAAGGACAAGGCTGATTCCATATTAAGAGAAATACCCTTAGATTCTGATACAGGTGTCATGAATGTTTTGAAACAAAATATTTCTCTGCTCTCCAACTGAAATTGTTTAAGGTCATGTTTAGTAGGATTCAAATCTTTCCAGTAATAAACAGTACAATGATTTTAAGTATGAAACCTCTAGTTGGGGTTCCAGTATATTAGGTTTCCAACATATTGATTATCACTATAAGGAAGGGGTTCATTATAGATGTAAAGCAATCACCTTAGACAAAACAACCTGCATCGGAAGAACATTTACTGTTGCTGCTGTCTAAAGAATATCAAGAGAATGGTAAAGAAGTATACAAAAGGAATGCTTATAGACTCTACATATTCAGATTTAGGTACAAGTCCATGAGTCAACAGTAAAGTATCCAACATCAACAACGAGTCTTTGCTATCAATATATGGGTAAGTACACTATCCTCTATGCCTTTGTAAATTATTCCACAGGTTAATCCCTAATGAGATTCTACAAGTAAATTAATGATACATGGTTTGTATTGATTTGGATAATAACCAACCTTACATGAATCTCATTGACTATATAAGTAGTGATTAATTCCATAGTGAAAGGGAATTTCATGGTGATCAGGTAGTGAAGTAGTTCCGCCAAGGGAGGGGCATGCACCCTTGGGGGCCTCAGGTAGAAGCCTAGATCCGCGATCCCAACTGCTATTGTAGTTGCGATGGTTGGAGGACATGTTTCTTGGCACACCGAGGTGCTAATCGGACAGTGTTGGCCTCGGCACTTGCGTGCTTTAGCCCGGTGCTCGAGCGCGGGACAAGTAGTCATAGTTGGTTTACTAGTGCTTCGCTTGTCACTTAGAGTTAATACTCGTGTACTGGTCAATGTAGGCCACATCCGGTATTCCGAGTGGGGGCGCTAAGAGGGGAGTTTCGGGAAAAATGTGGTTAACGAAGTTGGGAATGTGATATCAATCTCTTGTGAATAAGGAGGATTGGGTTGTCACGATGATTTGCAGGTTGGCAACTAACTGTGAACCGGAAGTAAAATTGTGAAGTGGAGTTAAGTGGACGTGTTGGGAACTTAGTTAGGATGCATTGTACCCCACCTCATGCCTACGGAGGCATCCCAACCCTAAGGTGTTTTCTTTTACCTTAGAGTCATAGTGTGAGGTCTCATCCAGACCAAGACCACAAACTATCCACGAAACTTGGTTACTCATATCCATATCCAGATCAAATAATAATAATAAAGAAGTGATTCTCGTGAGACAGTTAAACAGTTGTTCTATTGCACACATTTAAATTTTGTCCTGCTTGTTGTTGTTTAGTTTTGTATTGAGAAACTTTGCTCATAGCGTACCTATGTTGGATCCGCATGTCCTCAACAGTGAGCAGCTTGGATTTAACTTTTTGTGCAGCTTCACGACACTTTTTGTGGTACAGTTGTTGGTAGTTTTACCGTCCTTCTTTACTTGTATCATTTTGTTGAGAGACATGGCATGTATAATGTACGTCGAGACACATTTTTTTCATGCATACATATATATTTTGTGGACATGGATGGACATTGTGATTGAAATGGATGGAAATGAGAAATGGAAATGTGAATGTGAGCGTGTTGAATGAGAAGTAAAAGTTTTAAATTCCAATGTGTTGCGCCTTTTCTCCTGCTTATGTGTATGTTAAGTATACGAATGTGGAATGTGTGTGCATGGATTTGTTTTCCGAGTACTTGGATCCTAGGGGCGTCACAATATGTCTCCTGAAGAGTCAGCATCATATGGAATTGATTAATCATTTGCTCGCTAAACTCTATTTGCTTTTTAGAATTTTTTTATTTTAGGTCCCTTCCCTAGCGGAGTGCTTGAGGGAAGGGGATAGAGGGACCCTCCTCAGAAGAATGGGGGTCACGAGTGGGTTTTTCAGCATGCATCATGTTGGAATCCATGCAAACATTATCAATATCAACGGATGGATCCAAAAGAGATAAAAAACCTTTCCTTTATTCATATTTTTTTATTTTTGAAGTTTTTCCCTTTTTTATATTTTTTTAAAAACATCCTCACGTACAGGTGAGGACAAAACATCTGTATGACCCTTGGTGGCATCAGTACCACCGACAACATCTGATCTTGTGGCATCAGCACTGTGCTCGGCATGTCATCTAGTAATCTGGTGTAGTCAGCACCACCATCTGCAACTGGGAATATGATAGCAAGTACCATCCTTTGGATCATCATCCTTGGTGGCATCGGTACCGCCATCGTCATCATGGTTAGAGGCATCAGCCCTACCCCTGACTCCGTCTGGCGACCAAGAATCTACATCGGGATGTTGCCTAGATGAGTCACATTCGACTGGCTTCCTACCGCTCCTAAGTGTCACAAAATCATCAAATAAATAATGAATGCCATCTAGAACATCACTAGGAGAGGTGATCTCTGTATATTGTACCTGCTCTAACTTTCTCTTCAGATTGTTATAGTTAGGCTCAATTTGTTTACGTATGGTGGATTTGTTCTTAATTATTTCTCTCATCTCCTACCGAAACTCGTATATCTCTCCTCAGAAGGTGCTTGCTGCTCAGATAGTATGCGGGTGAGATCATCAACGATCAGGTTCTCATAAGAGTGTGAATGAGAATCGGATGGGTTGCCTTACTGGAAATGAGGCCGGTTCTGCTATTGGTGGTGGTATGAGTGAAGAAGAGGTTGGGTGTACTGTTGATGAGGTTGTTGCTACCTCCATTGTTGACCCTGATACGAGGGTCGAGGATCGTGCTGCTGTTGTTGGGAGTATTGGGGCTAATGTTGTGGGGCACCCCATGCTATCTATGCCGGAGGCTGCTGCTAGGATGGATCACCTCCAGTCGACCATCGGAAACCAGGATGATCATGACAGATCCCAAGCTGTTGCTAGTACTGGGAGTACCAAATCCTATTGACTTCCATCAACGCCTCTTACTGTTCGTGAACCAGCATGGGAAGAGATGCCAAGGGCTGATCCGGTTGATACATCGTCAACTTAGAATCTGCAGGATGGAGTGGTGGAAACTGGTAATGTGGGAGAGATTGGATCAACTCCACCTGGAGATGATGGACTTGACGGTACGGGGCGGATGGCTGAGACGAGTTGCCCCTAGATTAGTCGGTGACCTGAAATGTGGTCAAAAAGCTGTCTGCGCCTCTTGGAGACACATGATCTGGGCCTTCAGGTCAATAAAAGTTTGGGACAGCTCATCATTCTTATTGAGCTTGATAATGCCCTGGCACGTTTTCTTCTCACTAATATCCATCCAGTCCAGCTTCTAACTGATGATACCCATATCGACAGTTGATGATTCTGCTAGTGTTGTCACTGTAGAAGAGGAAGAAGGATTGGCCTCAATATGTGTTATTTTTTGATATGAAATCTCCTGCGAGAGAGGTTTCCCCCAGCATGTAAACCCTAGTCTGGGACATCACGGTGTAGTTTTCAGCCATCTCCTCATAGATGATCCAGACTTGGTCTTCATCCTTGGAGAAGTAGGAACCTCCACATGAGGCATTCACTAGCCCCTGCAACTCAAGTGTCAGCCCACATAACAAACTCTAGACGAGGTTAGGCTTGCTGATCTCATGGTGGGGACACCTGACACTGATCTCTCATAATCGATCCCACATTTCATGGAACTGTTCATTGGGGATCATGGTGAAATTGTTGATCATGTCTCTAGATGCATTGGTCTGACAGAGTGAATAATAATTGTTTAGATATTCAATCCAGAGCTGCTCCCAAGTGGTGACAATCCTCCCTAGGTGCTTCAGTCAGTAGGTTGCTCGATCAACCAAGGAGAACGAAAAGTCTATCAGCTTGATGGTATCCTCGTCCACAAATCTGTCGTGGACGGTGCTGCAGATCATCTCAAATTCTTGTAGATGGAGGTGGGGCTCCTTAGTGGCGTGCCCATGGAACTTGGGTAGAAGCTGGATCGTCTAGGGGTGAAGCTCAAAGTTTCCCGGGATGGCAGGTAGCTGGATCCATTGGTGAGTGAGGGTTGCACCAAGGTTGTGCAATTGCCTCATGGTGTGTGTTGGCATCTAAGGATATTGCGGCTCGCCATGGCATCTGTCGTCTGCTCGGTCCTCCTAGCGTGGTATTTCTCCACCATCGGTTGGTATATCTGGTTCTTCCCTCCCACCTTGCATCAGTGTGAGCTCTCTCCTCACCTCTCCCATGAATATCCATTGGTCCCTGATCTGTCTCTGCATGGTCTCCAAGGAAGCTAGCAGTATGTTGTTGATGGTTGCCTGATCCAATACAAACAATGAAGTCTAAGGCTGCTCATCGATCCTATCGTCGTTGGCCATCTCTCCGGTCTCTACAAAGGCAAAAGACCCTAGCTATGGTGTTGTCAAATGAATGTATAGATGTGCTGGCATGTCTGTCTGTACCTCAGGAGTGAAAGAAGGGTGGTCGAGGGGGAACAGGGTAGAGGCGAACTCAGGTTTAGAGAGCGTGTCTGAGCTCTAAAGCTTCCCTAGATGAACAGGGAGAAGTGATGGAAAGTGGTGCTACCAGAGGTAGCCCAAGAGACCTCTTTCCCATCATCATTATATGGGGATTTATGAAGATTTGATCTGGACTAAAAGCAGGATGAGAAAACAAACCCCGGGTTCACCAACTCAACACAATGCGATGACCATGAAAGCTCGATCGTTTATCTTGTCAAATTTTATTTTTGATGATAATCCAATCTTACAGAGCGAGTTTAGCAAGCTGTTAGGAGCTGATTCTTCTTGGAAGCTATCACTAATTCTTACGACGAGTTGCGTCTATTTTAGCCAGTATGGGTGTAAGTATAGTCCGTATCCGGCTACACGATTTACTTGAGGACTGATCCTTACACAATGTCCTCTAAACCACCCATTTTGCTAAGGAAGTTCAGACCGTTTACCGGCTACCCGAAAATCCTCACTGGAGAATAGCTAATCATTTTTTTAGAACCGATAGTGTCACGACCCGCTCCGCTAGCCGAGACGAGCGTGACAAGTATTGCCATATCATTCCTTATCTTAATTAAAATATCCATAAAAATTTCGGCAGCAATTCCTCTATAACTTGGAGTTCTCCCAAAAACGCTAACCTGTACTGAAATGATATATTACATAAATCCAATAATATCAACACCGAAATTCAACCATATCCACATCAATCATTTCTAAACCTCAAAACTCCAACACAAAAAATTTAGTCTTCATAAGGTTACTTGTTCCCATCTACAAAACCGATATTTACATGTATCAAAAGATTAGCCTTTCACTTCTACAAAAATTTTCCCATTTATGTCATGTCATTCATAACATTTACCTGAATGATTCCAAAATGCGACTTCACAAGTCAAAATGCTAAGTTGACTGCAACTTCTAGCTAAGTCAGTGACAGATCCAGATATCTTAAGCTTCATGTTCCGCTAAATCTGTAAGTATATAAACAATAGAGTGGTGAGTCTAAATCCGAATAAAGAGTTCAAACTCAGTGAATGGTCCAAACTTTAAAACAAAATATCTTATTTCAACATACATAAAAGAACCAATTATCAACTTAAAACGAAATATCACGGGGTTAATATAGCAACAACATAACCATAGATTTAATGAAATTGTACCATAACAAATAATAACCTGCTTGCATAATAGAAAAAAATATAAACACAAGCATTTGAAAAGAACAAATTGATTTCCACTTCACATAAACATAAATATGCACCACTATCTCCATCTAATCTTACTTAGTCAATGAACCATACTGCCAGGGAGGTTTTATCCAACCCATAGCCTTACATATGCCTAGGAGAGTGAACTCCACCTAGGACCTTATCTTACTGTCATACGCGCAGACGACCCCAAAGGTCAAAGACACCCCGCATACGGCCCAAAGCCTATGTGTATACGGAATGCGGGCCCAAAGCCCTCTTACTTATCCATGACTGTTCTTTTAGGTAGATCTAGGGTGCATACATTGCAACATACATAATGTACTTTTCGTATTTGTTAATGAAAAATCATAAATCTCGTAATCTTGCACATATATGTAATATCTTGCAAAACGTAAAACTTGTAAATTTTCAATACTGATATCAGCACCATAAATTCTTGAACAAAATATAACATAAAGGATAGTTGAAATATGATGACATAAATAGAAGCTTGGAACCACTCACCCTTATGATTCTTAACTAAACATCGTACTCGATGCTTCGAATTTGTCTTTATGTTTCTACTTCACCTGAAAATAATACATTTTTAATACATTTCATTCCCTCTCTAGACAATCCTAATGGGCTTAATAGCTGATCTACCTAACATATTGGCCTAACAGTAGATATGTTCTACCCTCTATATGAAGTACCATAAACCTTTTAAAAAAATTTGTACGTATTGACACAATGTACATCATGTTACTTATTTTAGGAATATCTACTCATTTGGATTGATATTAACCAGAACAAGATTCTAGTATGTCAACTTATGTACTTATGTAATAACATAAGATTGACTAAACAAAATATCGAATCTAAATGATTATAAATGAAAAAATGCCATTACTCTTCATAGTAAGCTCATTTGTTCAGACTTGAAGTGAGCTAATTCCCGTTTGCTATATATATACATAACATTTTGTATACAAAAAAAATGGGAATTTTTCTACGGTAAAACTTCCTACCAGCAAAGATCTAACTACATCTAATAGCATTAGTTATTCTGCTTCTCATCCAGTAATTCCCCTCTCCATTTCCTTGATTGTACTAAAATATACACTATTTCGTTTGGTCAAATCCTAACCTTGTGAGAACTCTTTGCAAGATATAACCATAATCATATTATCTTGAACATGTATGGATTACCAAAACCCTATATAATATGGTATTTTATGCAGATGAAATTGCTCTCCTACGGATCTACACAATCAGCAAGAAAGAAAAAAACTCTTTTTCCCTTGACGAGATTTTGATACCTCAAACTTAAACTTACAAGAGCTTAAGGCTCGAAATCACTTACTTCCATATATGTATCTCCTGCACTCTTTGTAGTTTATAACTTCTGCATCCCTACCGGCTGTCCAGAACCCAGAGAAAAATAGCTTTGAAGTATCTAACACCGACGAAGTATCTAAAACCGACATGCTACAGAGTTGATATTTATACAACTTCGAGTTTATTGCTACCTTATTAGATAATCATCACATTCAGGAATTCACACTTGCCTCCACGTAGATGAAGAGTCATACACGTCACACGCAGCCACCTCATGCGTATACTATTACCAATTCGTAATAGCATGGCATTCTTTCATTTACACCCACGTTCTTCTCTCTCTTTTTTTTTATAACATGAATGACATCATAGGTTAGCACTATCTATACTTTATACATACTATCATTAAATTATTATAAAAGATAAGGAAGCCTACCTTCCTTCGTTCACACCACATTTTGAAATTTCCAAGCACAAGTTTATATAATCTATTGAAACTAAAAACCTTGAAATCTTGAGCTAATTATAGTTGGATTCATTTATTTTCTTTTTCACTCAATAAAATCATATTTACGCAAGTATCACAATACGTACTACAGTATCATTACTAAAAAAATCCCCACAATCTATAGATTCTATACTAGTATTACTGTATTTGTCACAACACTCCCGCACTTGAAATAAATTTCGTCCTCGAAATTTGCCTACCTATATCTGAGAAGAGATATGGATACTGAGATTTCATTTCATCCTCTCGTTCCCATGTTGCTTCCTCTATAGCATGACTTTTCCATAATACTTTGACCATTCGAATCTCTTTAGTTCGCAGTTCTTGAACCTTATGGTCAATATTCGCAGGGGCTTTTCTTCATATGA
This sequence comes from Ottelia alismoides, assembly GCA_037367405.1. Taxonomy (NCBI): domain Eukaryota; kingdom Viridiplantae; phylum Streptophyta; class Magnoliopsida; order Alismatales; family Hydrocharitaceae; genus Ottelia; species Ottelia alismoides. Next base: position 805,167 of record JAZKJV010003140.1, on the reverse strand, counting down.
TAAGTCTTCTTTCAGTTCTACTTATTGAGGTTCTATCACATGTGATGGATCTGGAATATATTTTCTTAGTGTAGAGACATGGAAAACATTATGAATTTGTGCCAACTCTGGTGGGAGCAACAAACGATACGCCACTTGTCCAATTCTTTGAATAATTTCATATGGTCCGATATATCTTGGGGTGAGCTTTCCTTTCTTACCAAATCTTAGAAGACCCTTCTAAGGTGAAACTTTTAAAAATACTTGATCACCAACTTCAAATTCTAGATCTCGCCTTCGTTTGTCCGCGTAGCTCTTCTGCCGACTTTGTGCTTCTTTTAAATGTCTTTTGATTTCCTCTACTTTCTCGCTAGTAGTTTGGATCAATTCAGGACCAAGTAGAGTTTGTACTCCCACTTCAGTCCAACACACAGGTGTTCTGCACATTCTGCCATATAAGGCTTCATATGGGGCCATGTTGATACTAGAATGGTAGCTATTATTATAAGCAAATTCCATAAGTGATAAGTGATCATCCCAACTGCCTTTGAAACTCAAAGCACAAGCACGGAGCATATCTTCTAACGTTTGAATAGTTCGCTCTGATTGGCCATCCGTTTGTGGGTGAAATGCAGTGCTAAAATTTAACTTTGTACCCAGAGCTTTCTGCAAACTTGGCCAAAATTTAGAGGTGAATCTGGGATCTCTGTCAGAGGTAATAGTAACATGTGCTCCATGCAAACGAGTTATTTCATCAACAAATAGTTTGCCTAACTTTTCAAGAGTATACTTCGTATTAACTGCAATAAAGTGGGCAGACTTGGTTAATCTATCGATAATGACCCAGATTGCATCACGATTTCTTGAACTGCGAGGAAGTCCCGTGACGAAATCCATTGTAATGTGCTCCCATTTCCATTCGGGAATCGGGAGAGGTTTCAACAGACCTAGTGGTCTTAAGCGTTCTGGCTTAACCTGCTGACATATTATACATTTAACAACATAGTCAGCTATTTGCCTTTTCATTCCAGGCCACCAATAGGTACCCTTCAATGTTCTGTACATTTTCGTGCTTCCCGGATGCATAGCATATAAGGAATTATGCGCTTCTTCCAAAATTTTTCCTTTTATTTCTGAAGAATCCGGAACACATAGCCTTTGTTTAAAACGCAAAACCCCTTGCTCATCCAAACCATATTCTGAGTTATCTCCAGTCTTGGCTTTTTCTATCATCTCCAAAATTTTGGTGTCATGGAGTTGTGCAACTTGAATTTCCTTATAAAGTGTTGGCATTATCCGTAGATTTGCTAAGAGTGATCCGCAATCATCGATAGCCAATCTTGTTCTTAATGACATCAATTGTTTCAAACTACTTTCATTCCTCATGTAGTTCAACCTTCCACTGAACTTTCGGCTTAATGCATCTGCAACTACATTTGCTTTTCCTGGGTGGTAATCAATCATACAATCATAATCTTTAATTATCTCTAACCACCTTCTTTGTCTGAGGTTTAATTCCTTCTGTGTAAAAATATACTTTAAACTCTTGTGATCCGTAGAAATCTGGCAGGTTTCACCATATAAATAATGTCTCCGAATCTTAAGAGCAAACACAATTGCCGCTAGTTCGAGATCATGAGTGGGATAGTTCAGTTCATGGCTTTTAAGCTGCCTAGAAGCATATGCAATTACTTTACCATGCTGCATAAGAACACATCCTAACCCTTGATGCGAGGCATCACTATATACCACATATCCTCCATTTCCAGAGGGTAGGCTAAGAATTTGGGCTAAAGTCAAACGACTTTTGAGTTCTTGAAAACTCTTTTCACAGTCATCATTCCATGTAAACTTCACGTCTTTGCGGGTTAATTTGGTTAACGGAGCTGCAATAATCGAAAAATTCTCGACGAACCTTCGATAATACCCTGCAAGTCCAAGAAAACTCCGAATTTCTGTAACACTTGTTGGACGTTCCCAATTTAAGACAGCCTCAACTTTAGCAGGATCTACTGAGATACCATGATGACATGTCCTAGAAAATTCACCTTATGCAACCAAAACTCACATTTACTTAATTTGGCATATAGTTTATTTTCCTTCAAGGTATTCAACACAATCCTTAAGTGCTCTTTATGATCCTCTTTATTTTTGGAGTATACTAGGATATCATCAATGAATACAATCACAAATCTGTCTAGATAAGGATGAAGGACACGATTCATCAAGTCCATAAAAGCAGCTGGTGCATTGGTCAACCCAAATGGCATTACTAGGAATTCATAGTGTCCATAACGTGTACGGAATGCAGTTTTAGAAATATCTGTCTCCTTGATTTTCAATTGGTGATATCCTGATCTCAAATCAATCTTTGAGAATATAGAAGACCCATGTAGCTGATCAAATAAATCATCTATACGAGGTAGAGGATAATTATTTCGGACAGTCACCTTATTTAGCCTTCGATAATCAATGCAAAGCCTGAGAGTTCCATCTTTCTTCTTAACAAAAAGAACAGGTGCCCCCCATGGAGATATACTAGCTCGAATAAAACCTTTATCTAATAATTCTTGTAATTGAACTTTAAGCTCTTTTAATTCAGCTGGAGCCATACGGTATGGTGAAAGAGCTATTGATGTTGTATTTGGAACCAGATCTATTGTAAACTCAATTTCCCTATCAGGGGGTAGTCCTGGAAGTTCATCTGGGAAAACTTCTGAAAAATCTCTCACTACAGGAATACTTTCTAATGAGATAACTTGAGCTTCCATATTATAAATAACAGCAACAAAGGCTAAGCAGCCTTTTCTGATTAACTTCCTAGCCAATATAGCAGAAATGACACAAGGAGTATATAATCTTTTTTCACCATAAAAGTGAATTCCTTTTCTCCTGGCTTTCGGAAAGTGACTTCTTTCTTGTGACAATCTAACACTGCATGGTATGAACTCAAGCAGTCCATTCCGACAATAATATCGAACTCCCTCAAATCCATAGGAATTAGATTCACATGAATCTCATGTTCATTGATACACAATGAGCAACCTCGGAAGACATATTGTACAGCTTCAAAATCTCCCTTAGGCATAGATATTAACAAAGTATGTTCTAATGAACCCAGTTGCTTATCAGCATGTTTTGAAAAAGTGCGAGAAATAAAAGAATGACTGGCTCCAGAATCAATAAGAGTGTGTGCATCTTTATTAAAAATTCTCGTAATACTTGAAACTACATCTTCTCCAGAAATAGCCTCTTGTAGTGTCATGTTAAAGGCTTTTCCCTGAACATGTGTCCTGTTAGCTTTGCCATCCTTTATGTTACCTCCTTTATTTTCAATTGGATATTTTATGGCTGCTTGTTTTCCTTGCTGGAATGGTTCCTTGGTTTTGCTGATATTCTGAACTAAATCAGGACAATTATATCTCAAATGACCAGTCTTCCCACAATTATAACATATCCTTGAACCCTTCAGACATTCTCCAGAATGACGCTTTCCACATATGTTGCACGTGGGATACGCTTGATAAGAACCACTGGATTTTCCTTCAGCTTGATTTTGTTGGTTTCCCCTCCAACCTTGTGCAGGTCTTTGAAATTTGTTCATGTTCTCAACTCCTCTAAACATTTTGTTTCCATAAACTCTCCAGTTCGACCCTTCTCCTCCTCTTTTCCGTGAATTATCATTATTTCTTTTCCTTTCTTGCATCAATTGTTCTGCTCTCGTGGCTGCTTCCACCAATTTCGTGTAGACAATATACCCCTTAGTAGATATCATTGATCTAATATCAAGATGCAACCCGTCTTCAAAACGTCGGCACTTGTCTTCTTCTTTAGCCACCAATTCAGGACAAAATTGGGATAACTCTAAAAATCTCTTTTCATATTCTGCCACAGATAATCCTCCTTCAGTTAAAAATAAAAACTCGCGTCTACGCTCTTCTTGATAAACCCTTGGATAGAAATGGTCATTAAATTCAGTTTGAAATAATTGTCAAGTACGGGTAGCAGGGTCTGAGTATTTATTCATAACAGATTTCCACCAATCATAAGCACTTTCTTTAAGAAGGAATACTGCATACTTTAGCTTTTGATCATCTGTGTAATCCATCAAAGTGAATACCCTTTCTGTTTGCTCCAACCAATTTCTAGCTTCTTTTGGATTAACCGTCCCTTTGAAATGTTGCGCTCCAAGTTTAAGGAGATGTTCATATGGTAACTGATGTTCGAATGCATGCGATCGGATAGATTGTGCCGCCATTGAACCCAATGTTTGAGCGATCAATTCCAGTGTATCTTGCAAGCCATTGTTCGATGACTCGTTCCTATTGTGAGGTCCTGGTGCATTCCTAGAAGGTTCTTCTGCAGCCATCACTTCCTAAAATAAAGAACATTATTTAGAGATCCAATACTTATTCTGAATAAAGTCTTAAGCACTAAAATATTATACCCCAATAACCTAGATCATAACTCCAACTCTTTTCCTTTGACTCTCATGAAAATCTAATACCTAAGTCAATCATTCTTCAACATATCGGCAGATCAAAATTCCAAATTCACGAGTAAATCAAAATCCAAAATCAATGGCTCTGATACCATTAGTTGTCACGACCCGCTCCGCTAGCCGAGACGAGGTGACAAGTATTGCCATATCATTCCTTATCTTAATTAAAATATCCATAAAAATTTCGGCGGCAATTCCTCTATAACTTGGAGTTCTCCCAAAAACGCTAACCTGTACTGAAATGATATATTACATAAATCCAATAATATCAACACCGAAATTCAACCATATCCACATCAATCATTTCTAAACCTCAAAACTTCAACACAAAAAATTTAGTCTTCACAAGGTTACTTGTTCCCATCTACAAAACCGATAGTTACATGTATCAAAAGATTAGCCTTTCACTTCTACAAAAATTTTCCCATTTATGTCATGTCATTCATAACATTTACCTGAATGATTCCAAAATGCGACTTCACAAGTCAAAATGCTAAGTTGACTGCAACTTCTAGCTAAGTCAGTGACAAATCCAGATATCTTAAGCTTCCTGTTCCGCTAAATCTGTAAGTATATAAACAATAGAGTGGTGAGTCTAAACCCGAATAAAGAGTTCAAACTCAGTGAATGGTCCAAACTTTAAAACAAAATATCTTATTTCAACATACACAAAATAACCAATTATCAACTTAAAACGAAATATCACGGGGTTAATATAGCAACAACATAACCATAGATTTAATGAAATTGTACCATAACAAATAATAACCTGCTTGCATAATAGAAAAAAATATAAACACAAGCATTTGAAAAGAACAAATTGATTTCCACTTCACATAAATATAAATATGCACCACTATCTCCATCTAATCTTACTTAGTCAATGAACCATACTGCCAGGGAGGTTTTATCCAACCCATAGCCTTACATATGCCTAGGAGAGCGAACTCCACCTAGGACCTTATCTTACTGTCATACGCGCAGACGACCCCAAAGGTCAAAGACACCCCGCATACGGCCCAAAGCCTATGTGTATACGGAATGCGGGCCCAAAGCCCTCTTACTTATCCATGACTGTTCTTTTAAGTAGATCTAGGGTGCATACATTGCAACATACATAATGTACTTTTCGTATTTGTTAATGAAAAATCATAAATCTCATAATCTTGCACATATATGTAATATCTTGCAAAACGTAAAACTTGTAAATTTTCAATACTGATATCAGCACCATAAATTCTTGAACAAAATATAACATAAAGGATAGTTGAAATATGATGACATAAATAGAAGCTTGGAACCACTCACCTTTATGATTCTTAACTAAACATCGTACTCGATGCTTCGAATTTGTCTTTATGTTTCTACTTCACCTGAAAATAATACATTTTTAATACATTTCATTCCCTCTCTAGACAATCCTAATGGGCTTAATAGCTGATCTACCTAACAGATTGGCCTAACAGTAGATATGCTCTACCCTCTATATGATGTACCATAAACCTTTTAAAAAAATTTGTACGTATTGATACAATGTACATCATGTTACTTATTTTAGGAATATCTACTCATTTGGATTGATATTAACCAGAACAAGATTCTAGTATGTCAACTTATGTACTTATGTAATAATATAAGATTGACTAAACAAAATATCGAATCTAAATGATTATAAATGAAAAAATGCCATTACTCTTCATAGTAAGCTCATTTGTTCAGACTTGAAGTGAGCTAATTCCCGTTTGCTATATATATACATAACATTTTGTATACAAAAAAAAATGGGAATTTTTCTACGGTAAAACTTCCTACCAGCAAAGATCTAACTACATCTAATAGCATTAGTTATTCTGCTTCTCATCCAGTAATTCCCCTCTCCATTTCCTTGATTGTACTAAAATATACACTATTTCGTTTGGCCAAATCCTAACCTTGTGAGAACTCTTTGCAAGATATAACCATAATCATATTATCTTGAACATGTATGGATTACCAAAACCCTATATAATATGGTATTTTATGCAGATGAAATTGCTCTCCTACGGATCTACACAATCAGCAAGAAAGAAAAAACTCTTTTTCCCTTGACGAGATTTTGATACCTCAAACTTAAACTTACAAGAGCTTAAGGCTCGAAATCACTTACTTCCATATATGTATCTCCTGCACTCTTTGTAGTTTATAACTTCTGCATACCTACCGGCTGTCCAGAACCCAGAGAAAAATAGCTTTGAAGTATCTAACACCGACGAAGTATCTAAAACCGACATGCTACAGAGTTGATATTTATACAACTTCGAGTTTATTGCTACCTTATTAGATAATCATCACATTCAGGAATTCACACTTGCCTCCACGTAGATGAAGAGTCATACACGTCACACGCAGCCACCTCATGCGTATACTATTACCAATTCGTAATAGCATGGCATTCTTTCATTTACACCCACGTTCTACTCTCTCTTTTTTTTATAACATGAATGACATCATAGGTTAGCACTATCTATACTTTATACATACTATCATTAAATTATTATAAAAGATAAGGAAGCCTACCTTCCTTCGTTCACACCACATTTTGAAATTTTCAGGCACAAGTTTATATAATCTATTAAAACTAAAAACCTTGAAATCTTGAGCTAATTATAATTGGATTCATTTATTTTCTTTTTCACTCAATAAATTCATATTTACGCAAGTATCACAATACGTACTACAGTATCATTACTAAAAAAATCCCCACAATCTATAGATTCCTATACTAGTATTACTGTATTTGTCACAGATAGTCTGAAGAAAGTCCAGCGTAGCTCTATCCTAGTATGTGGGTCGCTCAACTCTTAGAAAGTAAAATCAGAGAAGGAGGTGGTTACTCTCCCCAAAAAAAAATTTTTGAGTGAAGTTTAATTTTGGGATTTTACCCGGCAGACCCTATAATCTTTTGCAATTACCGCTACGACCTTCGAAACATCGTAATTCCTCTCTCGACCCCGTAAACTTGCTCCGTCTTACCCAAAAAACCCTACCGTTAAATTGACACATCTAAAGTTAACTTCCTTGGGTTAAAAATGAGTTAATCTAACCACTCTGCGATCGGACAGTTAGAATCAAGTAAGAGAAGAAAATAATTACTCCCTCCTCTTACATCCACCAATCCTCCCGGCACCTCTCCTATGAACCTGTTGTCGTTGAGATACAGCCTCCTAACGCCGGCGAACAGAGCCTCTCCGGTGAACTGTATTCATATTCAGATCAGAAAAAAAATCCTGATCACAAGAATGCCCTTTCTCACAGGTTAATCTGCACCACTTGTACATGCCTCGAGATGGACACAGGCGCATCGTCGGTCCACCGCCACGCACCGTAGAAGCTGCCCATTCCTCTCCTCGTACCTCTTCAACACCTTCCCGAGCACGGCAGCCTTCCTCCTCGCCCTCATGGTCCCCGTCAGCATCAAGCTCGTCACCATGGCCCCCAACGCCCGCGCTCTCGCCACCGCCTCTGCCACCGCCTCCCCGCCACTCCTGCACATCTCCGCCATCGCCGCTGCTGCGTTCTCCCTGGCCGTCGCCTTCCCCCTCCTCATCACCTTGGCCAGCACACCCACTGCCGCTTCGTCCCTGACTCCACCATTCGCTCGCAGCAATCGTCATGCGTCGAGATATTGTACAGACCCCTCCCGGCATTCCGTCCCGCAGCATTCCGACGAGCGCCTCCAGCACTTCGTTCTCGTTGCTGATCAGCTTCCTGCATCGCTGCTCCGTCAACAGCGAGAAGAGCATAGCCGCCGCATTCTCCCGTGATTCCATGGTGCACCCTTGACGCCGCATTCTCCTGTGATTCATTCAGATTTTGATTGATTAGGGGATCTGTCTACATTCCCCTGATTTATGATTAAACAATCCATTCAGATTACAATTGATTACTTGATTCATTCAAATTCTGATTGTTTCCCAACATTTGTGTTCTTACCATCAAGGGGGATTTCAGGATCTTCTCGTTTAGGAGGATCTGAACAATCTATCAGTTTAGGATGATTTAAGAATCTGTCCGTTTAGTAAGATTTGTTTGTACTTAGTATTACATAAACCATCATAGTCATAGATTCTTGTTTTTTTTATCGTCATCTTCTTACAGTTTCTTCCACAATACTGAAAGAAATCTGTCATCATAGTCAAAGACATAGCACAGTCGGAGCTGAATCCTATAAATCTTGTCCTATGGTTGTTTTCGTGCTTTCTTATCCGAGGAGATTTTTTTTAATAAATAAGATAATAAATTCTAGAATGAAAAATTCTTGTGGTCAGTATATATCTATATCTGATTGGCAGTGGCAGTCCAGCATTGTCTTGGATGCACATTCAGGACCCACAAGCGGAGCTTCGACGCCGGTCGACGGAGGAGGGGAGTTTTCGAGCAGGGGCGGCGGCGGACTGGAGGAGGGGACGCTGTAGGGAGGCGACGTTTTCAGATGTAGGTGGACGGTGGGAGGGAGGGAGGACAGGTGGAGGGTGGGAGGGAATGACATTCATAGTAAATTAAATAAATAAAGAGGGTAATATGGACATCTTTTTAACGGAATCTGGTAACATTTAACGGACAAATGGATGGGGATTAACCACAGGGTCTGTGGGGTAAGAGTTAACAAGTTTACGGGGTCGAGAGAGGAATTACGATGTTTCGAAGGTCGTAGCGGTAATTGCAAAAGATTATAGGGTCTGCCGGGTAAAAATCCCTTTAATTTTAGGTCAGGTATGCTTTAGCAACCCCGATTTTATTAGTTATCTCTTTTTATGTATTTTTCTGAATAAACAACATCTAACAAATTTTCTGATGTACTTTTTATTTAAGTCCAATAAAATCGGGAGAGGAAGATGGAAAAGCCGATGTGCAATGAAATCAGTGATGCATGTAGAGTAAGAAATGTGTACATCACTCTAACAGTCTACATGCAAAGTGATATGCGCATAATTTAAAGACAGAAATTAAACTAATCTAAATGATGCATGAGGAAATTGCCCTAAGACAATAACTTCTATTATGGGAAGAACTGGTGCTAATTAATTAGAAAAGAGACTCGAGTCCGGTTCTTGAAGTCATTCGATTCCCGCCACAATGGGTCCTTTTAGAGTAGTATGCAACTTCTCATGGCACATGGATTCTAGTCCAATTAAGTTAGCTTTTTATTTGACTAAGTCCAATTGTGATCTATAGGAACAGATATTCTGTTAGGATGTTTGTACCTTAGTTGATACCGAGCTCAACCAAAATAAAACCTAAGTCTAGTGGAAATAAATATCAAATTAAGACATTTTACTTAATACAATTCTCTGAATTTTTATTTAATTAGTACCGATCATAATAGAGAATCAATTATGCCATATTAAAGAATATCACAAGAGATTTCCTATGAGATCAAACTTACATCAATAAGACTCGAGATGTAAAGTATATTAAAAAATAAAATCAAGGGCTTATTTGTAATAAAACATGATAAAAAATACTTAAAACAATTACAAATAAATACAAACAAGGACTAAAATATAAATAGGAAAGTTGGATTCTTATCTTGCAATTTACCCCTTGCATGGGGTATTTTTTAATATGTTAGAGCTAATAGGGTGTGAGTGAAATATTTCCTTTGTTGTGCATGCTTCAAGCGAGGGGGTGGAGTCTCAGAGTGCGCTTCAACCTTGGGTCCATGTGGTCTCTTCTGGCACCTCGACCAAGGCACGAATAGATTAGAGACTCTGGTGCGAAACATTGGTTCGGGGGTGATCTTGGGTCATAGGAAAAATCTGATACTACGGTATCTGCTTCTCTTTAACTGAGGATGTTCCACCTCACATGACGGTAAGACTATGCTCTGATGAACAATCTCCTCCTCCTCCCTCATCAAAACGGTATGTTGAAAGACAGAGAGGGAACTTGAAGGATTAGCGAAGGAGATGGAGATCTTATGGAGTCGTAGAGGAGATTGGATTAGTGGGTCGACATCAACTTGTTGGCGGTGGATATGTAGATCGAAGTTCTCTCAGCAACTCCGATCATTGGATATGTAAAGTACCTGCAGAGGTTAGAGGTTATAGCCAAAGCATGGGTTGCATTTTGGAATGAATGGAGGCCTTAATCAGAGGTGGAGGAAAGGAATCCTATTGCGTTGACTTCCTTTTCAAGGAAGTCAAAAGTTCTAGGCAGAATAGGTTGTGGAGAAGCTGAAGAAGGATTCAAAGCAATACAACGAGGATGGGGGAATATCAGTAAAGGTGATGGAGTGATTAAATGAAGAAGTGAATGGATGTGCTCCAATGAATAAATAAGAGAAGAAGAACAAAAGTGGCTATGAAGAAATACTTAGAGGTGAAGAATGAAATCAGAGATGAATCGAGTCATGGGGTTAGAGTCTTAAGCTCCTGATCATCGCTTGACCACCTGGGCAGAGGGTGGAAGCTCGAACAGCCTTCAATGGTGGTTGTAGCACATCTCAACACCGTGGATCTCGCTGGTGAAGATGACTCTTCCATCGCACTCACTCACTAGATCTTGCTGTCGCCATAGATAGTATAGGGATTAGAGACTTCTCGTATAGAGGGAGGATGAAGGTGGAAGTTGGCCTAACATGGTTTTCGTTCCCCTCCAAGCAGTTGCAGAGTGGTGGTTTCAACCACCTCACATTACCTCACATGAGGTAGATGTTAGGAATGCGAGCTATGGCATGGAAGAGGGATGATCGTCTAGGTATTGATCTCATGATGAGAGGCCACGCCAACTAGAAATGAAAAATAAGGGAAGTTGGGCTGATGAAGAGACGCGACTCTTCTCCAACCCAACCGCTATTGGTAGACGATGGATAACAATCATTGGATTTTGGGAATGAATGGGGCTAATGAGTCTTGCTTGATCAATTGATCAAGCAGCTACAGAAGAACCAGGTAATGACTCAATAAAGGCCGTCTGATCTAATGATTAGATGGCACAAATCAAAGGCGGGGGCTTTTAAAGAAACAACTATGTGGCATGCTGAGATTAGGTCATGCAGCCCAATCAGAAAATTCCAAAAATAAATTAAACTTGTAAAAATAAAATAATAAGTATCGTTAAAGTTAAAAATTGTTCAACATGAAAGTTGTATAACTTTTCAAGATCTACAACTTTCACGTAGAACTAATAGTCAAAATACTTCAGATATGCATATCTAATATTTCTGTAAGTATTTTTTACGAATATAAAACTTCTTTTTATTTGTTTTTATGATTTTTATAGTGTTTTTATAAAATTATTAATATACAATATATTATATACACTGTTTAACTATTTTTTTTGCTTTTTTTAATAATATTACACAAAAATAAAGGGAATCGTAATAGCAAATCATATGTATTTATTTATTTTACATCAATTAACCTTATTTGTCTACAAGTTGTTAAATTTTGGATCAAGCTAATAATTTGTTAAGTTGATTAATCAGTTCAAGATAGAGGACTAATTAATACAAATAATGATGATGAATCTGGGATTCACTTGTCATTGATAAATGTCAAATACGATTGATATCCATTTCGAGTCGTGGTACTAAATGATCCACATATGTTGGTATGTAATAGGTCAAGTATACCCTCACATTGTGTACCCTTATTTTTGGAAGGGTGCTCAGGTCATTTACCTCGAATGCAATGTTCGTAGCTAAGTAAAATTTGGACCTTTAGAAAATCTAATGGTCTATCTTTTACAACTCTATTGATCCTATCAACATATAAATGACCAAGCCTTTGATGCTAAATAATAGTTAAATGATTTCCATCATCTCTGTATCTTTTAGGGGTTTTATTAGTGGTAGTAACATTCATGAGAGATTCATCACTGTACAATTCAAGGAGTCCACCATGAGTTAGAAAATCATCAACAATATGTTTACTATAACAACGTATGATAACTTTCTCACATAACAGGAATGAATATCCATTTATAACTAATTTAGATACAGATAATAAGTTCCTTCTAACATTTGGAACATGAAGTCATTGTCTAAGCAATAGGTCTCTCCCACTATATAATGATAGTATGCACGTCCCGATGATGATGGTTGCAACAGTTGCATCAGATCCCATCTGGATGACTATCTCCCCTTCATCAAGATTTCTAATTTCTTGAAATAGATGCAACAAATTGCATACATTAAAAGATGCGCTGGAATCTATGACCCAACCACCTTCTCGACCTATGAGAAAATCGATTTCAATGATGAAAGTAGATTTAAGGAATTCTGGGCAGTTATGTTTCTAGTATCCCAGCTTCTTGTAGTAATGACAGACATTGACTTTATTTAATGCCATGAGTGTGGAAGCTTGAGATGATGAGCCAACAACTTGAATTTTCTTCTTCTTTTGGGTTGGACCCTTCTGATACCCTTGCTTATGTCCACACTTTCCTTTGACATGTGCAACTATTACACTTCCAGTAGGATTCTCCTTCTTCATGACTAATGAGCTGAAATCTACCTCTTTAAGAATAAAGAGTTGTAGTATAGGAGGTGGAAATCATATAAACAAAAACCACCCTTTTGAATAGGTGGAAATTTTTACTTGGTAAGTGTACCACAATCGAAGTCAAGGAATAGTGTATTTCAAGTTACTTGGTTTTAAATTAATACATGTAATTAATTAATTATAACAACAATCGCCATGTCAGAAAATAAATACAAGTATATAAGGACAAATAAGTAGATAAAAAGAGATACATAGAAAAAAGAGGATTTGTGATGATTATTTTTAATCTCACTAAAAATGCTCAAATAATCTTCTAAATGAATCACGGATTTATAGAGATATATCCAAGGAATATTTTTGATCTAATTCAAAGTTGCAGGATATAAGATCAATTTATCTGTCCTTACAATTTTAGATCAGTGATAATCCTCAATAGAAACGTCAACTAATCCCTAGAGTGATTTACATGTGCAAAGAAGAGATTTGATAAATATTTATCAATTGAAATCCAACTGCAAGCTAAAAGATGGATTTAATTCAATCCAAGCATAAAATGATCATGAGAAAATAAGAATTACTCTCAAGCTTCTTCTTTTCCTGTCAAAGTTAATCCCTCAAAGAATAATGATTAATGATAATAAGGAGTTAATCTGCAAAGTCTCTCCAAGTTATATCTATAACAAGTCCATATTTCCTCAAAATATGATTGCATAAACATGTCAAATTTAAGCATGTATTGTTCAAGGAGATCCTCAAAATAATGTTTTAAATTTACCAATCTTTTATCTATCCAATAGATATGTAATATGAAAGAGTACAAAACGAAGCTTCAAAATGACATAAAATATTCAATAAATGGAAAATGAGAAAGGTTCGTAAATATGAAGATTTAGGGAAAAAAAGCAATAAAATTAAACTTTCTATCTCAAATTGGCCCTCAGAGGTACTTATCTTTGATTATCAAAACTTGTTAGGGGCTCTCTTGCAATTTACCCAAGGCAAGAGCTATTCTGAAATATTTAGAACTCAGGAGGACCTCGATGCAAATTGTATAGGACACATGCTACTTGCATGTAACCTAGACCAAGGTGGTCAGCTTGGGCCGAGGCTAGGATTCCATGTGGCTCTCTCTACTTGGCTTGGACCCTCCTAAGTCTAAAGGCTCGGAACGAAATTAATCTAACGGTGGAGAGCTATCTAGTCTTTATCCTCCGGCTGAGGGGAAGCTAGAATATGGGCCATAGGATGAGGATCGATCCTATGGTATATGTATCATGGGTGTGCACATTCTTCACAAACTTGGTGGAGGTGGGACTGAGACAGTTGTTGGTGGAGTGCAGCTCCCATAGATGTCCAAGGCGAAGATCCACTTATTGGTTGTCCCTCCTATGGTGATATTTCTATCAAGGATAATGGTTCTGTTACCTGCAAGTTACGAGCCTCGATCAGGCTCCAGGTGAGCTTGTTCTATGGATGTGGGGGATGGAGCTTAGCTTTGGCTGCGGACTCAGCCCGAGGCGATAGATCATGGAGGAGGAAGAAGAACTAGAGGGAGAGGATAGTGATGATGGTGGGTTAAGCGGTTGTCAGGATTATATAGGTGTGGAGCTGTGTGTGATTAAGCGGATCTAATGAAGAAGAAGAAGCTTGGAGGGTAGAGGAATTGGGGGTACCTGAAGATGATGTGAGTTGTGTTGATCACAAGGAAGGGTGGAGGGTCTAGAGGGGCCTTGCTCCTGGACATTGCCTTAGAGGTCCGATGAGAAGATCTCGAAGCTCAGCTGCTCGTTGGAGCAGCAACAAAGGGAAGGGGTCTTCTGGATCTCGCCTGGAAAGGGTCGTCTCTCAAGAAATTGAGACTATTGTCACTAGCCTGACTTCTAAGCTCATCTCTCTCTCTCTTTCTTTGTTCGGTTGAACCAAATAACGCTTGATAACAATCAAGGAGGTGGCGGAGAGGCTTTATAGGTGAAGTGGAGGTAACAGTCGGAGAAGTGTCTCTATGGTTGATGGAATATGAGGTATGAGATGGATTAAAGGAGGATTGAAGGAGGTCGGTCGTTACATGCATGAGATGGGTAACGACTGAGAGGTCTATTGTAATGTATAGGGTTTGGTGTGGTGAGGTGGGGATGCAAAGGAGGTGTGATAGATGGTAATCAGAGAAGGCAGAGCGTAGTCAAAGGGAGCAAGTGGGAGAGGCGATCGACGGAGGAGGAGAAGACTTCAGCGACAGCTGGAGGAAGACGAAGGCAAGAAGGTGCCTTTGGATCATCCGAGATCCAACGGTGGAGGATGCACATGTGCTAGGCATGTGGGGACCGCATGTGCATCGAGCGTGAGCAGGGTGGCAGTTATGGGTCGTTGGATTTTATATGATCCAATGGCTAGAAATGAGTATTCTAAAAGCCAAAATGAGTGGACTAAGCCAACAATCCTTACTTACTGTGATGCAAGATGTGTGAATAAGGAGTTGTAGCGTGGCGTAGAACGTTAACCAAAGTGTTGACCATGTGTAAAAATAAAGAAAATAAGAAAACCAATAAAATGAAGGGTCAAAATAAAATGTGATCAACATGAAAGTTGTTGATCTCAATGAGATCTACAACTTTCATGAACGGCTGAAAAGCAAAAGAAAACAATTATATAAAAAATATTTTGTATATATGTTGCTAATTATTTTGTAATTGTCTTGTATTTTTATTTGGGTTTTGATTAGTGGATTAATATGTAAAGAATATACATAAATAATATATCTAATTTTTATGGATTTTTATAGGTTAAGAAATATGTGAGATAAACTCAACAAATATAAAATATGCACAAAATATACATGGTCAGCTTTTTTGTGTTTTTCTTCTGATTTTATGCTTTAATGGCTTTTGTTAAGTTAGTAGATATTTTGAAGAATATAAATGAAGAAGAATTAGGAAAGAATATTTAACTTTTATACATACAATAATAGGCTCAAGTTAGGTAAAAACAAAGTTATTGGTTTACATATTTTAACCATAATTTCTTGTACTGTTAATGAATGTTACGTAGTCAATTCTAGGGGATTTAATTAGTAATTTGTTAAGGATATTTTGCTAAAGACTTCATATAAAGTAGATGAATCATGGATTCAACATACTCCAGTACTTAGATATTTGCTTGTCCCCAATCAATTTGTAATGAGGTGGAAGATTGAATCCCAGGTTGTGCATGTACAAATACAAGACTTGAATACTACTCCACGAGTTTTAGGTGACTCTTTAAATCTAAGTGTCACCAAGTCTCATCCAAAAGAATCTCAACATTTTTAATTATCAGACTCTCCATGGATACATATATGTATAGCAAATATGACTTTAATGTGTTGATTTCATTTTCCGCATAGAATATTTGGTTCACCCGAAACCCTAGTCTAAGAGGCTCTCCTAAAGTCCCAATCCTTGACTCTGGTTCAACTATCAAATTTTCATTAATTAACTCTCTTTGCTTGTCAAACTCGAAAGTGTAACGATGATCATGCTGAGCATGGAGAAAGTAGGATTGTGTCATTTCTTTTCTCTTTGCATTAGAGAAAGGATCTCTTGGGTGTCGTATTACACACATGTATTTATGGTTTGTGATTCATTACGTTCGTCAAGATTTCAGAGTCGTCTGCACTTGTTTTCCTGGGGATGCATCAAGGTGTGTCTTCAACATCCAGACTTGTAGCATTTACGATGCAAACCCTTTTTGGGTGCTAGCTTGACTCCTATGGCATAATATCTTTGGTCCAAGTGGACATTTTGAAAAGGTTGGGATTGCCTGCCAGTTATTCAGTTCTTTTTAAGGAAATTTTTCTTAGAAATTTTGAGCTCTTTCTTTGAATGATAATGGTCTGGATATCTCCACTGCTTTACCAAATGGGCACGTGATAATCCATAATTTAAGGTTTTTAACACAAAGGCATCGTGGTTAAGTCAATATTAGATATGGACCTTGTCCCCATATTGTCTTATGTAATGTCACTCGGGTTTCATGAAGTGGCCCTCAATCAAGTCCCATCCTCAAGAATTAGATCTGAACTCAAGCCTCTCATCTTAGTTCCTCATGCAAAACATTGACACATCATAAAGATTATGTCATCATGCAAGTATTGTGCTAGTCATTTTTCCTTTGGGCTTTTGAGATCCTATATGCAATATAGCACATATATCTTTTAACCAGTGATGTTGAGTAATTAAATCCTTAATGAACAAGAGTGATCTGACTCAGACTCAAGTGTATCTCTGAACCAAGTAGTCTGGAATACACAGGTCTTGCGTGAAGTGAGGGTGTCAATGATAAAACCTTAAATTAGTTCATTACTATTATTACTTGATAGTGAAATAATGACTAGCTTGAACTCATACGGCTAGTTGCAAATACTTTCAGCCATATGGGTGTAAGTACGGACCATAGAATGGCTACCCGTGTTACTTCAGGACGGCCTTTGCATTGTCATTTATCCACACAATCTGCTAAGGGAAGATGTAGTTCCCTTACTGAAAAGTCACTAGTCATTTTTAAGTTCTGTAGTCAAAATTATCACTTCGAAAAAGTTTTAAATTTTTCAAAAAGTTTAGTATACCCCTTATTCTGACAAAAAATCTTCAATATTATAAACAAAGAATTTTTGAATGGTATGCATATTATACACAAAACATACCCAAACCCTATTTTTGATGTGAAAATAAAGTACGAGCTATATATAAAGTATATAGAATATATACACAACCCCCGTACTTATCTTGTGCTATGTCCCCATGGGAAAAAGTGGAATAAAGACATATCTCATACCATGCACAGTTGAGTGACAAAAATAGGAAGTCTACTCACCACCTATACTAAAGGCTTTTGAGGGTCAAAGCATAGCGAGAGAGCAAGAAATGACGTGGTCGAGGGTGGGAAGAAATAATAGAATTGATATACACAATGACATCGACCCCCCTATACTTAGGCTCAGGTCATCCTAAGTATGGTCGAGTAATCACAAGTGGGGGACTGAATGAGATGAGATGGATATACAACTAGTCAAAAAGGTTTTTGATAATCCTTCTTACTGGAGTGTGGTGGGAGAGAGTATGGATATGAAGAATGGGGTGAAGGGGAAGATGAAGAATCCCAACCATCGTCGGAGTCATCCTCGGAAGAATAGTAGTCACAAGCAGAGGATCTCCAACTATTGTCGGTTAAAGGTAGATATAATTTGATAAAAGCCATACTAGTTGCGGTTGCTTGAATTACCATCTCAGAATCAGATGAAGAATTTGACAAAGAATCCTCGAAAATCACTTTGTTCCCTAAGATCAAAGGTGACCTTCTTAGTCCGCTTATCTATACTTGAAGCACAGAGAGGCAAAGGAGATTGAAATGCCTTAAGGGGTTCAGGAGCATGTCTTAAGGTATCAATACTCTTCTTCTTCTCATTATAAAATTGACTAGAGGATGAGGTGGCGGTCTTAGTATGTGTCTTGGTTTTGTGAGTGGTTTCTTTAGGAGTAGTCGGATGGGTTTTCATGTCAGTGTAGGGAGAATCAGAGGTCAGTATCACAACTGGTATCTCAAGTATAGAACTAAAAAGAAGATTTTCCTAAGTAGTGGATGAAGTGAAAAGAGGGTTAGTCTGGGAACCAACTAAACCCTAAGGATGCCTTATTGGTTTCTTACGGGTCATGACTATCACGTTCCTTATGGGATGCCTTAAGGTCGAGTGTATTCTTAGATGTCTGGGTATGTGTAGGTGGACCCAATGTTGGAAACATAATTTTCTTAGCCTCACAATCAATTGTCGCCTTAAAGAGGCTAAAAATGGCTTCCCAATAATAACTGGAGATTGGGACAACTCCCTATGGTGCTCTGTATCAATGACTGTAAAGTTCATCTTAAGTGGATCACCTTGGAAAGTGATAATGATAGAAATAGTCCCTCCCGTCTGTTTGATACTCCGATCACCAAGTTGAATGATCTACCTCATCTTCTTAATAGGTCCAAGTCCAAGTTCATAGAAAATGATGGTCGGAAGGATATTAATTGTGAATCATAATCGATCTGAGCATGGGTAAAGAGGGTATATCCAAGTTTACATTCGACCCTAGATGGACACTTCATTCTATTGTTTTTGACTTTTCTCAACATAAAAGAGGAGGCCATTGATACGATATGTTTTTCAACTCTAGATCTCTTGTTGCCTGACCTCTTAGTCAACAATTTATTCTTTGGAAATTCTTCAAGGTCAGTGCAAGTATTCAATGGCCTTGACTAGGGGAAACTCATGAATGATCTTTTTAACGAAATCTTCCCCTTGAGTGAGACCTAAGTAATCATACAATTCCTTAATGTCCTTAAATTTTATTAAATTTTATAATTTTTTTGGAGATCTTGGGGCTTTATCCATTTTTTGTCTTCTCTTCGTGGTCAGGTAGTTGTATAGACATTTACTAGGAAGGTCAGCGGTCAATAGAATGGGGAGGTGAGTGTGATTTCCAGCTGTACAAGAGGTTTTGGTTCCTTAGTGTCATTACGATCCATGTGATCATCTCCATTTGAATATACCTCTATACCACGTCTAGCACCTTCAATCTTTACTTTTTCTCAAGCTTCTTTGATCTCTTTTTTCAATGATTCTACGTTTCTTCTGATTTCAAAGATTGCATCCTCCTTTGTCATGGGATGAGCTATAGGTGCGGGAGGATACTGCTGAGAGGTTGAGGTTCCGTACTCAGCATACCTAGACATAGGCATGCAATCCTAAATTGAGTATTGGTCTCTTGCAAAGACAGTTTGAGCCTCATAATATGGTATCCACTAACAGGGGGCAGGTAGAGCTGGATTCTGAATCCAATCCTTTATGTATGAGCGCTCATTGAGTGGAGAATAAGGAGGCCAGTGAGATTCAATCTAGTCTGGGTGGATATAGGGTGTGGGCCTCTCTATTTTTTCATTTGAAGGATATCTTCGGGTCAAAGGTGTATATGTATAATCTTGCCCCATGTATTTTGATCTTTCATCATTCTCAACAGTTGCTAGTTAATGATATGTGTCAAAAGGGTTGGCAAGCTCTGGGATATACGATGTGCTAGACTTGTGGGGAGGGTATTAGGTGGGTAAGAACGTAGAGGGTGAGGCGTATGAAGAAGTGATGAAGTCAGGTGATGTTCTGATTTTGAGAGATGAGTGGTATGGAGTAGTCCTTGGGTACGAGGTGCATTGGAGATATATGGTGGAAAGGAAGAGAGAGAAAGATGAAGATGATCGGGACTTGGAATGAAGAAGACACAAAATAACACAGGTATACCAGCAAACCTTGATTTCACCGACTCAACATAGTGAATTTCGTAAGTGTCCGACCAATTATCTTTTCAATTTTAGTTATGTGGCAAATTAATATTTGAGAATCAAAGGTATGTGGAGAATAGGTTTTGGGCTCTACCCTAAGTGACCATCTACTCCTACATACAATGAGGGGGTTGCTCTCCACTATACACAAGGTTATTTTTATTCCTATTTATTTATAACCACCTTGATTAGCAATCCTGATTTTAATTTTGAGTTGTCACTCAAGTATTAGATGAGCATAAAAATAACACACCTAACGAGCAGTCCCGATTCTTCTTGAAATCCTAAGTTATAGAGCTGAAGGATGAATGATCGAAAAAGCTAATGCAAGCATGAAAACAATGTTGTATTCTAAGAAGAAGACTTGCAGTAACTCCTTGCTTTCTCCATGCAGGATGAATGACAAGGAATTAAAATTTAAAATATATGAATATGCACATAGAAAATTGCCCTAAGGAGATAGCTCTAATTAGCACGAACAATTTGATTTCAGTTTGGCTAAGCGAGAATGATCTACTAGTGCATCTTAGTTAGTGAAAATGCATGGCCTAAAAATTACAAAAATAAATAATCAATATTCATTGAGGGATTAACTTTGGTAGACGAAGAAGAAGCTTGGGAGTTATCCTGATTTATTCAAAATAATTTTATGCCTGGATTGAATTAAATACATCTTTTAGCTTGCAAATGGATTTCAATTAATAATATTTCTCAAATCTATTCTTTACATCTATGAATTACTCTGGGGATTAACTGACTATTCTATTGTGGATTATCACTGATCTCAGAAATTGTAAGGATAGCTAAATTGATCATGTATCCTACATCTTTGAATTAGATCAAAAACATTCCTTGTATATGTATGCCTAGATTTATGATTCATTCAGAAGATTATTTGAGCATTTTTATTGGGAATAAAAATTGTCATCACAGATCCTCCTTTTTCTCTATATATATTTTTATTTTTTGTCTTCTTATTTGCCCTTATATAGTTGTATGTATTTTATGACATAGCAATCATTATTACAATTAAGTAATTATGTAGATTAATTTAAAACTAAGGAACTAGAAATGCAATATTCCTTGAGTTCGACTGAAGTTTAAAAAATAACTTCACAATGGATAATGTCAATATCTTTTTTAATAACATACACTATGATAATGGATTTTTTTTAAAAAAATAATTATATATCCATTTTATTATAGTATTTTTTGTCATAAAATTTCCCTATTTGCGAAAGATTCCCTCCTCGTTTGAGCCCCCTGCTGCAGGAGAAGTTGAAGATGAATGGATATCACCTTTTTAGGGCTCCAGGTTTGCGTGAGAACTCAATTCTTGCACATATGCTGATTTGCCTCCGATTGATGCAAGGGGGATGTCGCTCCTCGCTCCATATGCTCATGGGATCTACCTCCAACCAATGGATTAACCTGCAAGAATATTGGAGGCCCGATTAGACCAATTAACCTGTAGAAGATTGTATTCTTACTCAATAACTGAGTGATCAGAACTCTGGACATTTCAAATCAGATTTATCAACGATTCAAACCAAGTGAGATGGGCCTTTTGGAATTAATCAGAAGTTGGGTAATGATGGTGTCTAAGATAATGATTATTTGGCCTAAAATCTAATTACAAATCTTGGAATTGGTAGAGGAAATATAGCTGAGAATAGGGGTGCACGCAGATCGGATTGGATCACATTTTAGCTCAATCTTTGTCCAATCCAACCTCAATGGATTTTAACTTTTTTCAATCCAATCCAATCCATCAAATATTTGAATCCAAAACAATCCATTCCATTGGATTATAGATTGGATCGGATTTTTTATACTTGCATATTTCACTCGGTAATCTACCATGTAATGTTCGTATTTTATAGCACGCTAGCCTTCAACATTCGAATTATGACTCAAAAAATGTAATATGGATAGACATGATGAAAAAATTGAAGAGCACACAATCAAATTAAAGTTGAAGGATTCAATTGATCTAATATGAAAATTTGAAGACTATACGATCAAACTAAAGGAAAATATTGAATGTGGTATCTATGTTTCCTATTATTAATGGTGGATTAGTATGTCTTTTCGTAAATGATTTCCAACATTTAATTCAAATAAGATCGATGGAAGTTACCAAATATGGATGTAAAAACTAATTTGATAAAAAAATTGTAATCTCTTTGAATGGATATTGATGAAATCTGTGACAAAATTAGAATGTTATCTTAAAATAAAATCGCACCCAAGAACACCCTTCAAGGCACTATAACATATCATTGACATAGAATAATCATAAAAATTCATATTTGATTGAGTATCCAAGATAAAACTAATTTAAATATAGCACACCAAGTATGCATCATACCTCTCATTCAAAATAGACTTGAAATGGAATTTGTTTGTGAGAGTAGTCCCCATAGTCAAAATATTTAAAATTTTCTAAAATATGAATCAAATTCGTATATAAATTTAAAAATAAAATGAATTCAAGTTATGGGACATTACAAGCTATAACCGTATTTTTATTATTTTGAGATTTAGAATTTGACTTTCAAGAGGAAGAAATGGGATGGTAAGTGAACTTGTATCCAACATCGATGAATGATATTGTGATTACAGCTTTATGGGAAACTACATATGAGTGAATATAGATATTATGCATGTATTATATTTGTATATATAAATATACAAATTTATGTTAACAAAATAAATTAATTTCGAGCGGCAATTTTTTTTTACTTGGTTGGAAGTCCAAGGTCGAACTCAGGGAGGCAGTTGTCTCCTTAGGTAGATTCGAAGCAAATTTCCAAGGTTTGATTTTCAGAGGAGATATTTTTGGTCTTTTCGGTTTTTTATGCAAGACACATGCAAAATCAGGCCAAATTACAAGTTAAATCAGAAAGATGATCAAATTTATTCCAAAAATGATGAAACTTGGCCAGATGATGAAATATGATGAAATTAAGCTACACTGATTTTTTTGTAATTTTCTGACACTGGATGAATTAACTATTAATTAAAAATGAATGCAAGGTAATTTTGACTAATTTAATTTAATAAATACCAAATCACACTATTTTCAGATTTCAAAATTATCCTAGATAGATCTAATGTGAAGAATCCAGGAAAATTAATAAACCTAAATTTTCCTGTAAAATGGACCTATGAAAAATCAATTAATCAAATCAATAAATGATTTATTTAGGCCTCGAGATGCGTGCAAATAAGATAATTTTTGGGCACAATATGAACTTAATTGTACTGGATATAATATGATTTTTTGGGAATTTTTGGATCACAGAGAAATTACTATTAATTAAGAGGTGAAATTGGGCAAAATATAGCTGAAATGAGCCACTTAATTAATAAAAACTCTACTGATATCACAAAAATATGGCACAAGTCACATAATGAAGAGGACAACATAAACTTCACAATGCACTTTTCCAATTTGAAAAATGAATTAATATGCATGTCTAAATATGTGTGCAAAGACAGGGGTATAAATGCAATTACAGGAATTTAAATTACTAAAAATAAATGTTCTGACAAGGACTTTTATGCAATATCTATAATACAGGGGGTAGATGCAATTTCTCCACAGATCACATGCTCCTCACGTGGAATATCCTGGCAGGGACTAAAGTGCAATATTGAAAAAGCTTCAAGGGCCTCAGTGCAAATAACCCAGGCGCACGTGCGGATCACATGGGGGTCCCAGGCTTGGAACGTGGCTCGGGTGACTCTGGAGGCTCGGGCGTTGGCTCGGAAGGCGATTCAGCTAGCTTCGGGGATCCGAGCCTAGTGGTCGGGGAGGAGGCTCGGATCGGGCGACGTGGCGTGCTCTGGACCGTGCGATCTGGTGAAGATAAACGGTTGTTGTTGGCTCCTATCAAACGAAGATGTGGATGATCAATGGCCGTCAGATCGAAGATGATCCAACGGTCCTTGAAGCTCGATGAAGATGGCTACGTGGACGATCTATCGCCGCTGGATCAAGATGAAACCAACGGCCCTCCGATGCTCTGGCGATTGGCGACATGGCGTGATCAGATGCATGGGATCCGCCTGATCCTACAACTGCTGAGTGAGGCTACGTGGATGGCTCTTAGCCGTTCGATCAAGAGGATCGAATGGCTCCTGGTTGTCGTCCTCAACGGCCCTCCGCCTCCTGCGGCGGAGAGGGTTGGGCTCCGGCAAAGCTGGTCTAGCTCTGCCCTGTCCTCCCATTGTAGGTGAAGGTTGCTGGAGGGTCTGAGGTAGCGTGGAAGATCAGTGGATGGCTAATGAAGCATCCGGTGGTCTCAGGAGTAGAGGAGACGCTTTGGAGCGCGGTGGCAGAGGAGCTCGAATGCAGCTCCGACGAGCCTTTGGCCAGTCAAGGAGATAGCACCTGCAAGGGTTAGAGATATAGCCGAAGCGTGCGCGGTGTCTGTGGAGTGATGCGGAGTGAGATGCGAGGCCTATGGAGGAGTGGGGATGACCGGTGATCGAGCTCCGCCGCGGTGGCAGAGCTGGCGACGGTGGAGAGTGAAGTGTGTCGTCGGAGGAAGCTGATGGTAGCGCGAAGAACAGAGCTCTTTTGCGGAGCTCGGGGAATGGTCGGAGGAGCGAGATGATGCTCGTGAATGGCAAATTAAATCAGAGAAGGAGAAGGAAAAGGAATAAGAAGATCGAGGAAGAGATGGAGGAGTCTACCTGGGGTCAGAAGCTCCGGGGAAGCTTCCAGGTCTTCGCTCGAAGGCCGATAGGAGGACCTGAGCTCATGCAGTGCCTTGGAGGAGCTGCGACATGGCGGTGGTCGACCGTGGATCTCGCCGGAGGTGTTCTCTGTCGTCGCTCGACCTTGGCTCAAATTGCTGTCACCAATCTGTCGGTTGGAGCTTGGAGTCACTCTCCGTGGTGGCGGATGGGGATGGAAGTGGCTAGAGGTGGTTGATTTATAGGACAAGGGTGACGGCAGGGATGGAGGGGAGGCAAAGTTCGTGGACGTCGTGGGGTGACTCTGGTGGTAGTCATGAAGAGCGAGGGAGATGGCGAGGATGAGGGATCGTGGTGGCATTGGTGATCGGAGAAGGTGGTCATCGTGGCGTCGAAAATAGAATGGGGGCGGGTGCTGCACAAAATCGAGAACGTGGGAGAGAGACGGTCTGGAGGTAGAAGATGAAGTCTCGGTCGTTGGATCTGGCAATCCAATGGCTGAGAGAATGGTGCTAAGGAGCGGCATGGATTAGATCTAGGCAGCGTGATCTGAGGGTTGCGGAGCTGCCACGTGTTGCTCTGGAGATGAAACGTGAGCGGACGACAGAGATGGATCATCGGGCGCGCGATTGAACGGTGCACAATGCGCCACGTGGAGTAAGGAGGGAGAGAGCGGTAATGAACGGCTCTGCTGAGAAGTCGTTGCCGATCAGAGGGCTGACAATGGATGCGGAATGGAAGGTGGTGATCTAATGGTCAGAAGGCATCGGATGGCGCATAAAGCGCCACGTGGCGTGCTCTCTGTGAGGCGCGAACGAGGGGTGAGGATCAGAGATGGGAACTGATCTGATGGCTTGGAAAGAGGGCATACGTGGAGAATACGGAGCCGTTGGTTCAAAAGGAGATCCAACGGCCGAGAGCACAGGAGGATGATGCAAAGGGGAGCGGGCTGCGTGGCGCAATCAGAGGGCGCCACGTGGCCAACTGTGAGTGGCTGAGAGGAGAAATGAAATTAGAGAGAGAAGGAGGCCGAATTTGGAAAAACTCAAAACATGAAAGTTGTAGATCTCGATGAGATCTACAAGTTTCATGTTGACTAAAAACAAAGATGAGGTCAAATATAATATAAAAATACAGGAATACAAATATACACAAATATAGTATACATGGATGCCCAAAAACCCAACTTCTTCCTACGAGCTCCGATCTTAATGAAATTAGTCTTGTTTCGAAGGTCTCTGAATGTATATTACTTTAAAAGTGAGTAGACCTAATTCGGAGGCTGTATGAGAGAGATATGCACATTTTAATGTATGAGAGAGATATGCACATTTTAAGGTTCAAAGTTTCGAACTTGGATTAGGGTTTTATTGGTCAGTTTTACAAGTGAGTAATTTTTTAATATTTTTCTTTACTTAGTGTTAGTAATATATACAGAATAAAGCTGGTTTATTGGATCTGGAGTTAGTATAAAATATATACAAATAAGGTATTCTATCTAGAATACAGGTGAATATTTACAAGTGAAATTGGCTTCTTATTTTATGCAAATATGAATGCTAAAATGCAAGTGTTATCAATGCATGCATTAATGCTAATTATGCAAGATAAGGGGAAATATGCTGCTAATTACTCGGGAACAAAGCTCTATTTTCAACTTTTAAAGTGATGAATCACGGATTCATCAACCACCATCCGTAGGAAGAAGAGGAGAAACCACAATGCAAAAATCTATGTGCTCACTTATGCCACTTGCTTTGCCACCCAGAACTGATTACTAGCCAAGAGACCTTATGCATGAGCTCCTTATATCAGATGCCATATTCATGAGCAGAGATTCGATTGGACTATATTAGACAATGGATCCTCGATTAACCTCCTCTCAGTTGCCTTACTTGACCGTTTTGAGTTTGGCCCTCTTAGACAGAGCATGACAATTCTCCAGTTTGCTGATAGATCTGTCAAGAGGCTGAAGGGGTTATTAAAGGTTGTTGTTGTCACAATTCAGGGCCTGAAATTCCTCGTGGACTTCATTGTGTTGGACATGGAGATCCCTGAATATGTGGCCGATACCTCCATCATTTTAGGATGGTCCTTCTTGGCCAAGCCAAAGCAGTGTCCGATCATGATAGTAAGAAGGTATACGTTCACGTTGAGGGAGTGAGTATACAAATAGAGACGACTAAGGAGATCATAGACAGAGATTCATCTTGCTCCGAGTATAGTTCCGAGCAGATGACATATTCATAGCTAGACGTCCACCAGGAGTGTGATTTTGTGATTACAGATGATGAAGTCGTTTGGACAAACCCGATTTCACGAGCTCTTGTCACACCTTCAGAGATTGCAGAGCCAAAGATGGCAGTAGATGAGAGTTCAAAGAGCGCAATCATGGTACAAGACACCTTAGAGGTTGATGATTGTGATTTGGATAGCGAAGCAGAATACATTTCTTGTGATTCAGATTCAGAACCCTCAAGCTCAGACATCGATTTTGATTGGCAAGACTTTGATGATTATTTACCATGTTTGAAGTCCATAGATCCTACATCTAAGGAGGAGATTGAGCTAGTACAGTTGATAGACACACCAACAGGGTCGTCTTCGCCAGATTCACTGATCCAGCGAGAGTTCTCACATTCAGATTTTGTCATTTTCACTCATACTTTTTCAGAGATTGGATCTGCCAGCTCCCACATGTCCATAACTGAAGACCTTTGCTGTATAGCATGAATTATATATTCCTTACGAGTGAGATAGAGATGTTCCCAGTCATTATCTTAGCAGATTTGACTGAAGACCAAGAATTTCTTTTGATGGAGGTTCTTGAAAGAAACCACAAGGCAATCGGGATGGACCATGACTGATCTCCAGGGGACAAGTCCGACCTTGTGCTCCCACCAAATATATCTCAAAGATGATGCCAAGCCATCGCGTAAGTTCCAGTAGAGGCTGAACCTGAATCTTCAAGATGTAGTCATGAAGGAAATATCTAAGTGGTGGAGCGCAGATTTTATCTATGCCATCTCTGACTCCAAATGGGTTAGTCTATTACATGTGGTACCCAAGAAGACGGGTATTACTACAGTTGTGAATGAGTCTAGAGATGAGATAGCTATCCGCATACCCACTTCTTGGAGGGTCTGTGTGGACTACATGCGATTGAATCGGACCACCAAGAAGGATCATTTCCTGCTAAAATTTATTGATCAGATTATTGAGAGGTTAATTAGAAAGAGTCACTACTGCTTTCTTGGTAGGTACTCGAGATACAATCATGCGTCCATAGTGCCCGAAGACTAGGAGAAAACAACGTTTACCTATCCGTTTGGAACGTATGTTTTTAAATGGATGCCATTTGGATTATGTAATACCCCTGCTACATTTCAAAGGTGCATTATTTCCATCTTCTCGGACATGGTAGGCGGCTGTTTAGAGGTTTTCGTGGATGACTTTTCGATCTACAGTGATGGGTTTGATGCTTTTCTTTCTTTCCTAGATCGAGTACTTCAGCGCTGCATTGGGGTCCATTTAGGTTTATCTTGGGAGAAGAGTCATTTAATGATGACGTAAGGGACGATCCTTGGTCACATCATCTCCAACAAAGGCATGAAGGTTGATTCGACCAAGGTGGATATCATCAAGAAGCTCACTCCACCGTCCAATTTGAGACATCTACGATCTTTTCTAGGGCATGTTGGTTTCTATCGATGGTTCATACATGACTTCAGTCGAATTGCCTGACTGTTGATCGATTTACTCATGAAAGATACCAAGTTCC
Organism: Ottelia alismoides; assembly: GCA_037367405.1. Lineage (NCBI taxonomy): Eukaryota > Viridiplantae > Streptophyta > Magnoliopsida > Alismatales > Hydrocharitaceae > Ottelia > Ottelia alismoides. The sequence continues at coordinate 776,366 of JAZKJV010003140.1, read as the reverse complement.
TTGTATATGATAAGTGTCTTTCCTCTTTCGATACTCTTAAGAATTTAGTTATTCATGCTCATGTCCTTCAGCCACCTGATTTGTCACTCCCATTCGAGATCATGACAGATGCTTCTGATTTTGCCGTAGAGGTTGTGCTTGGATAGAGGCGGGACAATGTAAAGCCTTAAACTTAGCATATCTCGGATCCTATATAATAAGATCCGGCTCGTCAAGAGAAAACCAACGAAATTTGTTTCGTGTGAATCGGACTTCGTTTCGAACTGTTATGATTTTCGGAAGAAAGAGAAGGAAGGCTAAGATGTCATTAACCCATAATGATCATTAGCAAACACTAATCAATAGTTAGCAAAAGATAAGCGTAAGCTGTGAAAGTTAAATCATGATTAGTGAAAGTTAATCACGATTAGTGTTAATTAAGCATCATTAGCGAATCTAGAATCCTCTAGAATGTTCTAACTTAAGCCCCACGATTGGGATAAGTTTTGGTTAAAACCATGGGCCGCTAAACCATGGTTAAGGTCTAAACTATGGTTTTTTAACCATGGTTAGTGGTTTTTTGGGGCCTATAAATAGACCCCCCTACCCATTCATTCTCTACGACTTCCACTACCACCACCACCCCAAGGGCTAAGGTCGAGAGGTCGAGAGGAGGAGTGGGAGACGAGGGAGGAGCGCTAGCGAAGCGTTGCCGGGAGAACGAGGAGGAGAAAGGTATGATCCTCTCTTAGTTTGCTTCGTAAGCTAGGCTTTCAATTCATCCTCTTGTTCTTTCAAGTTTTGTTCTTGATTCATCTTTCTTTCTGATTCGTTTTCCTGTTTTGGTTCGAGGAGTGACGACCCCGAAAATGTCACTTTAAGAAGTTGTTTTTAATGGAACAACCTAGAGTTGTGCTTATCCAATTTTTAGTTCGGTTTTCAAGGTGGTCTCTTTTTTTTATTTTCAATGCAAATAAGAGATGCAGATGCGGTTTTGGCCTATTTTAGGGACTAAGATGTAAGTTCAATCAAACGATATCCGAAAAATACGAAACTTGGCCACAATGTAAATGATGATGAAATAAATGAACTGTCATTTTTTTTGGAATTTTTGGATGCAATAAAATTTTTTTATGGATTTTTAAATGCAAACAGATAAATATCAAACCTACTAATTTTCGAAGACCAAAATTATCTAAGATCTATCACTAGGTGATTGATCTCAGAAAAATCCTAACCCTCAAAAATGTGAGATCTAATACCTATTAAAAATCAAATAGTGAAATGTGCAAAATGATTTTTACAGGGCAAATGATGCATGCAAATGCAACGATTTTTGGGCACAATGTGAATCAAAATTTTTTCTACAATATGTGATTTTTCAGGGATTTTTAGAGTCACGGTTAATCAACTAGAAATTTTAAGAGCAAATTGGGCAAAATTCACAATTTTCCACAGAATAATCGATAATTAATTAACCACTAATCACAAAAAATACTCACAGTATGTCAAAGTGTAGAGGATTAGATGAGGAACACAGTGCTATTTTTTAAATAAATAAATAATGCAATAAATAGGTTCAAAATTGAGGGGAAAGACAAGGGTACATATGCAAATAAGATAAAAAAATGCAATGAATAAATATATATAAAAAAATATGCAGACGGGGACTGAATGGTAATTACGTGAGGTCGATGTCGATTGGTGACGATGGCGGTGGCGGCTCTCCTGGAGGGTTGTCGATGACGATAGCGCGAAGGCGGCGCTGTAGTCGGTGCAACGTTGATGAAGAAGTTGAAGAAGGTGGCGCGGACGGTGGCGTAGTCGTCCTCTCAGGCGGAGACGTAGAGGATGGTCGGGGGGAGTCGGCGTGGCGGAGCAGAAGCGGTCGTGGTTGTGGGGGATCGTCATCGTGGCGATGGCTGGAGGCGATGGAGATCTGTAGTCGGAGACGAAGCTGGAGGTGCGGCGGTGGTCGGCATCGCGGAGGATGTCGGAGAAGATAATCGTAAGCTCGATGAAGCTTCGGAGCTCGGAGCGGAGGCACGGCAGCACGAAGCTGCAGCTGCGACGGTCGTGGAGGAGCGGTCGGATCTCGCCGGAGTTGAAGGATGCGGGCTGTCACCACCGCCCTTCGTGGAGGCCAACGGCGGATGGATCCTATGGAGGGTCGGTGATGGAGTTTAAATAGGGGGGGAGGCCGGAGATCTCGGGGCGATGGTTTTGCGGGAACGGCGGTTGCGGAGGGCCGGCGAGGAGGCGGTCGTTACAAGGTCCTCGGCACGAAGACGGGGCGGCGGAGGTTTCGGAGGCAGCTGTTGGGGAAGGCGATGGTCCATGGCCATTCGATCGGCCGAGATCGAATGACCGAAAAGGTGACACGTGGCGGGGTCGGTTAAGAAGAGAGAGAGCGGGCGCACGTGCAGTGTGCGTGCGGGGGGTGGCACGTGCGCTGCACGTGCGTGGTTTTTAATTTATTATTTATTATTTATTATTTTTTATTTTTATTTATAAAAACGGAAATATAAAAGGGCCAAAAATGACTGACACGTGGCAGCCTCTTGGGCTGCCACGTGTCAGCACCAGAAAAATTGAAGAAAAAATCTTTTGTAAAATCAAAAATAAATAGCAAATGACCTCAGATCGAAAATGTTTCTTCACGAAAATGCTTGTCTCGATGAGATCTACAACTTTTATGAAGACATCAAAGTCAAATCGGTCAAATGTAAAAAAGTGAATTTTTGAGGTATCCTATGTACATAGAATACCTTGATTTTTGGGTTTTCTATTTTTTGTCATTTATAAACAGGATAAAAAAATCGGGAAAATATGGAAAACTCAAAGATAAATAAAAGACATCTAAATCTAATTTTTTTAGGATTTTTAATGATAAAGAAAATATGTACATAAAATATCGGTCAAAAACCGCGAAAATATACAATGTACCAAAGAGGCCCAAAACCCAACTTTCACATACTAGCTCCGATTCACTTGAACTTGGTCTTTTTTGAAGGTAATTGAATGTGCATTAGTTCAAAAGTGAGTAGGATCAAATCAGACACTGGAAGGGGAAGATATGTGGCTTTTAGTCCGAAAATCCTGAAACTAAGGTTTGGATTTTTGGTCCACTTATTTGGGTTAGTGTTTTTTTTTGTATTTTTCATTTATTCTTGTGAGTGATATGTACACAATGGAAGTGGTTTTGGGTTATTCGGAGTTAGCATGGAGGAGTTAAAAATCTGGGAAGTTAGGCTATCTACAGGTCAACTGTGGCTTGGATTTTTGGCTTTTATTTTGTGCAGAAATTATGGATAAAATGCCATTTTTATGAAAAACATGCATGAATGCTAATTATGCAGAATAAATGCAAATATGTTGTTGATTTTTAGGGACTTAAGCTTAATAAATGAGATTTAGAGTGATGAATCCGAGATTCATCATCCCCCTATACTTAAACCATGCTCGTCCCTGAGCATCAAAAAGACATGCCATGAAGTGAAATGAGACTGGGTTCCATACCAAGACCATGAGCTAAAGGTGAGAATGCAACTAAACTCGACCTTTGGATTAGTAGTGTGGCGGAACTTCTGTGAGACTTAGAATTTTAAAATCAACAGCCCTCAAGTTCTACACATCATTGTTACAGTTTCAGCTCAGAAGTCATCTTAGATCAATCCTCTTCCCAAAGTATACCCTATGAACATTGAATAACCGACTCGTGTGTGTGAAGGGTTTTAGCTCTTCCCATCCAGTATGTCAGACTACCATGCTCCTCGCCTCTCCAGTAACTCGTCCTCGGGGAGTCAGGTATTTCCTTCTAAGGTCTGTCGTGCTGTGTTCACAATCGAAATGGGGGAGAAGCTAGAAGAAAGAGAAAAGAACTGGAGGGGGTGGCCAGTGTAGTCACCTCTCCTTGTGAAGATGGCCAGTGTAGCCAAGTCTCCACAAAGATCTGCAGGTTTCTTGAAGCTTGGACCTTTTTGGTCGAATTTTTATCTGGTAGAATGCTTCTTTGTATTTTGGAATTTTTGGTGGTTCTGCTTGGATCTTGTTGTGCCCCTACGGATATAGAATCTTTTTATTCCGTACATTTTTTTGGGGTCTTAGAAAAAATTGTGCCCAACCATCCATCCCTTTTCCGAAGCTTTATTTCAACCCGAACTCCGATCTTTAGATTTCCACGCTACCAGAAAAGAAACTCACATAGTCTTCCAACATCCCATCTGAGTTGAGCTAAGTGCATAGTGCGAGAGTGCGAATTGATTCCCTATTCCAGAGTTGTACCCAGAATGAAGAGACCAGGTTAGACACTAAGAGTCAAACGCTGCACATTGTCATGTGGAACTTAAGGAATTAAGTCAAAAAGACCTGAAGCTCTTAAAATCCTATTTTTCGGTGAAGTTCCTCTGAAAATTAGGTGGATTAAGGGCAAGTTCAGACCACTCTCGGTTTCGGCTCATAACTCGGTTCAGAACCCAATGACTTTTCACAGATGCAAATGCATGTGATGTTGGATGAAGTGCAAGTGTGTGAAATGCAGACACATATTTATTATATTTTTTTTGACATTTTATGCAAGGGATTTTTTTATGCAGAAAATGGAATAAGAAGCCATTTTTTTCAAAAATTTTGGGCAAGTCAGTGTTAGTAGCAAAACTTGTTTTTTTTAAGTTAGTACCCACCCCGTAAATACATATAGACTTACTCGAAAGTACGAGATATGGGTAAAATATATACAAAGTATATATAGACCCCCCTATACTTAGCGAGTGTTGTGTCCTCAGAGCACAAGAAGTGTAATGAAGACATAGCTCGGGCTAAGCGTAAGAGAGTGGAAAATTTATATACACTGGTCTGCCCCCCTATACTTAGACGGTGAACAGTCTAAGTATAGAAGAGGCACGCAAAAGATGTGGTCAGAATATGTAAATGAGGAGAGTATGTACAGGTGGGTGTCGGTTCCCCCTATGTTAGGCTCTGGACAGCCTAAGTATGGAAGAAGGGTGGAAATGGAGCGGTCAGGAGAAGGAGTGTGATGAGAGAAATGGTATATACAAACGGCATCGGTCTCCCCCTATACTTAGGCCTTGGCCTAAGTAGAGGAAGAAGCTGTACAAGGAGACCGATGTGGTCGGGAGGGAGGGTGGGTAGCCGAATGATTAAGGTGGTTTTCGGCTGATCTTCTTGTGAGCCTGCGGTGGGAGATCATAATGATGAGATGGAGATGAGGCATATGATTCCCAACTATGATCAGAGTTATCCTCAGAAAAATCATGATGGATAATAGATGAAGTATTTGAGTCAGATGAAAGATATCCATCATCAGAGTTATCCTCAGAGGAGTAGTATTTGAAAGTGGACATACTCCAAGTCTGCATGTCTCTTTGTTTCTTTAATTGTTTCCTCAGCATTCGTTCCTTCTTGGGGTCAATCGATTTGTCCTTAGATGATGGCTCAGAAGCACCGGTCTCAATCAGCTCATACGAAAGAATTCCAGTGTACTTGAAAAGGGCAGGAGCATCATCTTTGGATGAGCAGTAGTTAGGAACGGGAGTTGTCCAACGAGGATTGAATTTTGGATCCTTACGAAGATATGGCTTTAGGGCTGCTGAACAGACTTCACTTATGTAGACTACCTTTTCCGGACCTGATGAGGGACTATCAGACGATACCTCTTCCGGAAGGTCAAAGGTGACTCTCTTTTTGATTCGTCGTGAAGGTGTCAGTTCACTTGAGTATCCAGATGAATAGCCATTGAAATTCTCCTTGGTTGGTGTTTGGTCTGTGTACTTGTTCTTAGTCTCCCGAATGTTTGAGCACTCTCGATTTGGGATGATTTGGTCCAGATATTCAGAAAATGTTGCTCCAGGGTGTGACCATGCATATGTCTCAGGATCGTAGTAGAAAGATTTGTCTATTCTGAGATCCGGGGGAATTGAAATACTGGGGAGAGTCTCTGCATGTTCTTTCTCAATTGATTCGATGTTGGCGCATTCCTGTGTCGAGTTGATGTAATCCATGTAGTCGGAGTAGGTTGACCCAGGGTGTGCCCATGCATAAGTCTCCGGATCATATGATTCATATACATGATTCTCCATGGTGAGAGCGGCTGGGTATGGAGTAGGGGGAGATTTTCTAAACCAATAGTCTCATCAACAACCGTTATCTCAGGTGTGGCTTCGGGGTAGGGCTCTTCTACCGTTTCATGGTTACGGTTGTCGGGGACTTCGTGGGTTGCCTCAGAAGATCGTGGTTCCTCAAAGATATGGTCAGATCTAAGTGTTTCCAATGCTGTGAAATTGATTTCCCGAGTCTCACAATCAATACTCGCCTTGGCCAATGCCAAGAATGGCTTTCCGAGAATGATTGGAGATTGGGTGAATTCTCCTTGATGCTCAATATCAATGATCGTGAATTCTACTTTGAGTGGAGTACCTTGGAATTTCATGATGACAGCAATGGTTCCTCTCGGCCGTTTTATCGATCGATCCGCAAATTGAACAATCTCTCGTATCTTCTGAATCAGTCCGAGTTTGAGTTCATGGAATACAGAGGTCGGGAGAATATTGATCGGTGAAGTGTCATCAATCCGAGCATGGGTAAAAATTGTGTCTTTGATTTCACAGTCAAATCTGGGTAACCGCTTCACTATGCGGCTCTTGGTTTTTCTCCTCAACACCAAGGAGGAGGCCATTGACAAGATATGTCTTTCAGTCTTTGTTCGTATCCTACTCGACTTCTTATTCATTAATTTGTCCATTAAAAATCTTTTGAGGTCGGGAAAGTATTCAATGGCCTGTAGAAAGGGAAGTTCAAAAATCAATTTCTTTCCTAATGCTTCCCGTACAGTTGGATCCAAATTCTTCATATTGTCTTCAGTCTCAATTTTTATGAAATTTTCTAAATTTTCAATTTTTTTGTGATTTTCAAATATTTCCATTTTTTGGTATTTTCTGGGTGGTGTGGGAGTGTGGGGTGTTCTTCAGGTGAAAAGGGGCTCTGGTGTTCAGGGTGATAGTCCGCTGCATAGTCATTTCTAAGGGAGTAAGATGTAGAAATGAAATTCTCAGAATAATCCCTAGGTTCTTGAATATCCTCAAAATTTTCAATTTCAGATCCAATCATCTCCTCATCCATTTTTATAACCGAGCTACCAGAGATTAATCGATCGGCAAGTTCTTGAAATTTATTCTCCATTAAATCAAATTTCTTATTCATCCTCAAAATATTCTCCAAAATCTCTTCTTGGCCAAGTATGGGAGCAGATGGGGTATGTTTTAGTAATTCAATGTCCTCTTCCATTTTTCTATACGTACTAGGAGAGGGGTCTCTTGAATTTTCCGATACCTGATCATCATTTTCTGAAAGTATCTCCTCAATAATCATGGAAGGTGGCTGCTCATATGGTCTAGGTAAGTGGAGTTGGTCCAAGGGGAGTTGTGATCCTATGTGGTCGGCCCAATCCTCTGTATGAGTAAAGAGAGGGTTGTTATGTTCAATCCAAGATAATGATTTTTCTCTGGTGTTCAAGATTGGTGGAAGAGGTGAAGAAGTGTTCAACTCGATCATGTGGTTATCATCTCCCATGAATGATGGATTGACATTTACCGAATATGAGGGATGAATTGTATGATCAATGTAAAGAGGATTGAATGAAGAAGTAGAGCCCTCAATTATTTGTTAGTTTGTCTTCTCTGAATACAAAGGGTTGTCATTCATGAAACAGGTCGTATTAGCAGAAGGAGATGGATTTATTGGTGGTTGAGGGGGAGGTGTTTTGGGTCTAACCGATACGAATTCATTTTCATAGTAAAGTTCTGATGGATTCTCGGATAAACGTTCGGCTATTTTTGAAAGAGCTGAAAGGAATGAGGGGTTGGTTCTGCACGAGTTATTGGACAAGAATTCCATGGTAAATTTTAACTCAAAAAAGGAGAGAGATGATTGCACGGGATAGTCAAGAGAAATCAAATGTGCGGCTATTGATCTTGAAATCGGTTCACGCACACCAATGCAAACACAATTCAAACCATGGATTCACCAACGCACACAATGAAACCGTAAGAGTTCGGCTATTATCTTTTCAATTTTAGTTGGTGATAAATCAATCTTGGCAGGAATTTAGCGAGCTGAAATTTCGGATTTGGGCTCTAGCCTTAAGTGTCGTCTCTCGCTCACTAAGAAAAATGGAAACGTACAAGGTCGGTGTTGCTCTCCCGCAGAAATTCTTGATTTTATGGGTTATTTTGATCGGCCATATTTAGCAGTCTCAATTTTTAATGAGGTGATCATTGAAAAATTAGATGAGCACAAACACACGTCTACCGTCCAGTCCCAATTTCCTTTAGATTTGTGTGATAAAACAAGGAGGAGAAAGTCGGGAAAAGCCGATGCACGCGGAAAACTATGATGAATGCTCAGTTAGAAGACTTACAGTGCCTCCTCGCAATCTCCATGTGGGATGCTAGACAGAATTTAAAAATTATTCTATATGCGTGCAAGCCGATAAAAACCACACCTAAACAGAAAGTTCTATTAGCGGGAAGAATTGAGTTAAATTTGGCTAAGTTGAACGATCTATGTGCGTTTTGATTAAAGTGCAGTGTGGCTTAAGATCTTATGCTCTGAGAGCCGTATGTGCAGGTCTATCCTAGTCGCCACTCAAGTCGGGCCCCACCCTCACCGGAGAGTGAAACAGGCCACGACACACCACAGAAAAGTTCAAGGTCTTTTTTTACACACGCGAGAGTCTAAACGGACACCGCTGTAAATGAGCAAGTAAATAAAATTACGGAAATTGAAAACCTAGACTCTACTCTCTCTCACGACTCGACTCGATCTTAAATTAATTTGCGGCTTTCTCGGATGTCGGTGAAGATGCGTCGGTTTCTTGAAAACCGCTCCACGTACGTCGGTTACCTCGCAAGAAAAATAAGAGAGATATGTGTAAAAGAGTGACTCAAAAATTAAAACAAGCGAATAAATGCAGAAAAATAAATGCTGGAAATAAAATGGTATTCACATTGAATAATTCAGGGGTCAGACTACCCGAATGCAGAAAAATCGAGCAAAAAATTTTCAAAACACAAAACTAAGCCGTTTGCCTCCTCGGTAACGGCGCCATCTGACGATCCCGAAAATGCCGCTTTAAGAAGTTGTTTTTAATCTTCGTGCGTGTAAATAAAATATCATTCGTTGTAGGCGGCGATCGGAAACAGTCAAGAAAATAACCACAAATAATTATTCAATTTCAATCTCGTGGTTTTATGTTTATTTTACTTGGGCAATTCCCAAGGTCGATCACAAGGAGGTAAAGGAACAACCTAGAGTTGTGCTTATCCAATTTTTAGTTCGGTTTTCAAGGTGGTCTCTTTTTTTTATTTTCAATGCAAATAAGAGATGCAGATGCGGTTTTGGCCTATTTTAGGGACTAAAATGTAAGTTCAATCAAACGATGTCCGAAAAATACGAAACTTGGTCACAATGTAAATGACGATGAAATAAATGCACTGCCATTTTTTTGGAATTTTTGGATGCAATAAAATTTTTTTATGGATTTTTAAATGCAAACAGAATGATTTTCAATATTTAATTATAATAAATATCAAACCTACTTATTTTCGAAGACCAAAATTATCTAAGATCTATCACTAGGTGATTGATCCTAGAAAAATCCTAACCCTAAAAAATGTGAGATCTAATACCTATTAAAAATCAAATAGTGAAATGTGCAAAATGATTTTTACAGGGCAAATGATGCATGCAAATTCAAAGATTTTTGGGCACAATGTGAATCAAAATTTTCTCTACAATATGTGATTTTTCAGGGATTTTTAGAGTCACGGTTAATCAACTAGAAATTTTAAAGAGCAAATTGGGCAAAATTCACAATTTTCCACAGAATAATCGATAATTAATTAACCACTAATCACAAAAAATATCACAGTATGTCAAAGTGTAGAGGATTAGATGAGGAACACAGTGCTATTTTTTAAATAAATAAATAATGCAATAAAGAGGTTCAAAATTGAGGGGAAAGACAAGGGTACAGATGCAAATAAGATAAAAAATGCAATGAATAAATATATAAAAAAAATATGCAGACGGGGACTGAATGGTAATTACCGAGACCAGGGGGTATTTCTGCAAAATGACCGAGAGAGCACGTGCGGCGCACGTGCTCCTTGAGTCTCTGGACTGGATCGCAATATTGGGGAATGTCAGGGGACACTTGCAAAGTTCCCACGAGGTCACGTGCTAGGCACGTGACGCGTGGGGGCGGGTGTATTGATGACGTCCCCCCGCCCGCACGTGCACGGCACATGGCGGGGGTCTCGACCCTAGCGACCGGTGGCGATAGCGGCAGACAGGTGGGCGGTGACGCTCCTGGCGGAGCCTGACGGTGCTCTGGTCGGCGAAGTCGGGGCGGGGCGCGGTGGTTGACGAAACTCGGAGGTCGGTGGCGAGTCGTTGAAGATGAAGACCGTTGATGATGGCGACCTCGTAGTTGACGTCGTGGCTGCTGGAGAGGTTGACGGTGAAGACGAAGGTGAAGTAGTCGTTGTCGGAGACGAAGGTTGCGAAGGTCGGTCCAGGCGGAGTCGCGGTTGAAGATGGTCAGAGACGATGAACGTGAGGTCGATGTCGATTGGTGACGATGGCGGTGGCGGCTCTCCTGGAGGGTTGTCGATGACGATAGCACGAAGGCGGCGCCGTATTCGGTGCAGCGTTGATGACGAAGTCGAAGAAGGTGGCGCGGACGGTGGCGTAGTCGTCCTCTCAGGCGGAGACGTAGAGGATGGTCGGGGGGAGTCGGCGTGGCGGAGCAGAAGCGGTCATGGTTGTGGGGGATCGTCGTCGTGGCGATGGCTGGAGGCGATGGAGATCTGTAGTCGGAGACGAAGCTGGAGGTGCGGCGGTGGTCGGCGTCGCGGAGGATGTCGGAGAAGATAATCGTAAGCTCGACGAAGCTTAGAAGGTCGGAGCGGAGGCACGGCAGCACGAAGCTGCAACTGCGACGGTCGTGGAGGAGCGGTCGGATCTCGCCGGAGTTGAAGGATGCGGGCTGTCACCACTGCCCTTCGTGGAGGCCAACGGTGGATGGATCCTCTGGAGGGTCGGCGATGGAGTTTAAATAGGGGGGGAGGCAGGAGATCTCGGGGCGATGGTTTTGCGGGAGCGGCGGTTGCGGAGGGCCGGCGAGGAGGCGGTCGTTGCGAGGTCCTCGGCACGAAGACGGGGCGACGGAGGTTTCGGAGGCGGCTGTTGGGGAAGGCGATAGTCCACGGCCATTCGATCGGTCGAGATCGAACGGCCGAAAAGGTGACACGTGGCGGGGCCGGTTAAGAAGAGAGAGCGGGCGCACGTGCAGTGCGCGTACGGGGGGTGGCACGTGCGCTGAACGTGCGTGGTTTTTAATTTATTATTTATTATTTTTTATTTTTTTTATAAAAACGGAAATATAAAAGGGCCAAAAACGACTGACACGTGGCGGCCTCTTGGGCTGCCACGTGTCAGCACCAGAAAAATTGAAGAAAAAATCTTTTGTAAAATCAAAAATTAATAACAAATGACCTCAAATCGAAAACGTTTCTGTACAAAAAATGCTTGTCTCGACGAGATCTACAACTTTCATGAAGACATCAAAGTCAAAATCTATCAAATGTAAAAAGTGAAATTTTGAGGTATCCTATGTACATAGAATACCTTGATTTTTGGGTTTTCTATTTTTTGTCATTTTTAAACAAGATAAAAAATCCGGAAAATATGGAAAAATCAAAGATAAATAAAAGACATCTAAATCTAATTTTTTTAGGATTTTTAATGATAAAGAAAATATGTACATAAAATATCGGTCAAAAGCCGCGAAAATATACAATGTACAAAAGAGGCCCAAAACCCAACTTTCACATACTAGCTCCGATTCACTTGACTTGGTCTTGTTTTGAAGGTAATTGAATGTGCATTAGTTCAAAAGTGAGTAGGATCAAATCAGACATTGGATGGGGAAGATATGTGGCTTTTAGTCCGAAAATCCTGAAACTAGGGTTTGGGTTTTTGGTCCACTTATTTGGGTTAGTGATTTTTTTGTATTTTTCATTTATTCTTGTGAGTGATATGTATACAATGGAAGTGGTTTTGGATTATTCGGAGTTAGCATGGAGGAGTTAAAAATCTGGGAAGTTAGGCTATCTACAGGTCAACTGTGGCTTGGATTTTTGGCTTTTATTTTGTGCAGAAATTATGGATAAAATGCCATTTTTATGAAAACATGCATGAATGCTAATTATGCAGAATAAATGCAAATATGCTTTTGATTTTTAGGGAATTAAGCTTAATAAATGAGATTTAGAGTGATGAATCTGAGATTCATCAAGGAGAAATCTGTGTAACTCCCTACTTAGGAGCGTGCGGCTATGCACGTCAATGCCCCTGTGATTTGTCACACGTTCACTCGTCTAAGACGCATGGTGTCTACCGATTCTCCATCGTTTATGTTTCTATTCTTTCTATTATGCTTTTATAATTATTTTGATGGAGAAATCAGTTTGATACCCTACTTAGGTGCGGGCGGCTATGCACGTCAGTGGCCCTGTGATTCGTCACATGTTCACTCACCTAAGATGTGTGGTGTTTACCGATTCTTCGTCTCTTGTTGTTTGAGTATATTCTTTCAGTTTCGTTGTTATTTCCTCTCGACTCATTTTATAGAGGAAACTCTTTTCATTTTTATTTTAAAATATGTCCCGATGTAAGGGGAAACTCTGCCAAAATTTTCAGAGAAATATGTCCCGATATAAGGGGAAACTCTTCCGAAATTTTCTGAGAAATATGTCCCGATATAAGGGGAAACTCTGCCGAAATTTTAAGAGAAAATATGTTCTTGGTGTTCTTCGTGTTCTTCACGTTCTTCGTTCGTTCTTCGCGTTCTTGACACGTTCTTAGCATTTTTGATACGTAAATGAAATTCGATCTTTTCAGGAGCCTTAAAATAGCCTTTCTAAAAACGAAACATGATAAAACCTTGCATACACGAGAGAGAGAGCTCGATTAGGTAACGAAATCCTTCCTTTTGTTGTTGGGTTCTCATACGAGATTATTGAAATTCCTGATTTTATGTTCTTTGCTATGAAGAATCCTGATTTTTGGTTATTTTAGAAAAGTCTGAAGAGTAGCTTTGTAATTTCCACTAAAATAAGATTTTAAGCATCAAATTGATGCGGTAGTTTTCAAAGTTAGGGTTTGGGAGTAAAATAGGCATAAACACGTGTATATATGCATATGAATAATATATATGTGAGTCTATACTAAGTATTGCTGATTATGCAAATTGAAGACTTAACAAAAGAATTACATCATGGAAATTGATGTGGCTTGAATTGGATCCTGAAAAGGATCGTGTGTCAAGTTAAGGATGACTGGAAGTAGAACTACAGGTTGGGCATGCAACCTGTAGGTTTATCGGAAGGAATCCGTATTGGCGTTTCCCTACCTAGGTGGTACACGGTTGCCCTGTTATGTTAAGTGCGCAAGAAATGAATGTTTTGCAACGCGTGGTACCGGGAGTCATTATCTTCGGGTTGGATGACGGAAGATGTGGTCGTGCCATGTGGAGGCACGGGTGGTACAATAGCGGCTGGGTCACGATAATATGTATTTAAAGCTGCTACATTATATGATTAAATGTTAGCCTCAGGCTTTAAGCAACCGAGTCCTCAAGGACGGTGTGCTTATTTGTTTTCCAGGCTGAGGGTTGAGACCCTGGTTAATAAAAGAAAAGGAAATTATCAGGGTAGTATTGGAGGATTGGTTGAGGCGACGTGTGGTGGTATAAGATTACCAAGATCAACGCAATATCCAATCTCGAAGTGGATCAGATCGGATTTTGATAATAATCCGATCCAGTCCATACTTTAATAGAATTTAAAAATTCCAATCCGATCCGATCTGTTAAAATGATAAAACCAAACTAATCCAATCGAATAACATCAGATTGGCTTGGATAATGGATTTTTTCTAATCCATGTGCACCCTTACCTAAGAAGATGAAGGTGTAAGACCTTTAGGTATTAGCTCAAGAATCGACACTTTGTTCGAGCTCTACACGTGAATCCACGTGACGCAAGGCTAAAGACAACCCTGGAACTCCTTCTCCAATCGATCCTCTTCCGAGCACCCTCTTCTGTTACCCGAGGAGTCTGGTACAATGCTTGGAAGTATGGTAGTTGGTCAGTTAGAACTGGAGTTGAAGGAAATTCATTTGATTTCACCGACTTGAGTGGCTTAAATAGATGAAATGGGAAGTAGTTGGGGTGGAATGGAATGGATGGCGTGGATGAAGGTTGATTAGGCTAGAAAATCCGTGAGTTAGATTGGAGATAGGTGGAGGATCGAAGGCTAAAGAAACTAATGAAGTTGGGATCGCAAAAACAGTGAGCAGAAAGGGGTTCTCAGGGAAGATGCATGTAGTGCTCACACGTGTTAGCACCACAAAATTCCAAGGACCAAAATACAATATAATATATATAATAATAAATAAAGTGATTTTAGAAAAGAGTAAAAATAAAAAATGCAAATAATTAAATTTTCTAAATTATGGTATATTATACAAGCAATATACATTTTATGATATATAAGTAAAATATCAATAAATACACATATAATATATATTATAAATGACATTTATATTTTAATAAATAAGATACTATTTTTATATTTTATTAATTTATATATACTAAATAAGATTTGTATGATTTTTTTGGATTTTAATAATTTATTTTATAGATTAATAAATATATGTATACAATGTAGTTCAATTTTGACAATTTTTAGAGATTTTTTATTTATTTAAAATATTAAATAAAGATTGTAATTTTGTATTTCGTTTTATAGGTAACTACAAAGTAAATAAAATACTTTAAAATCACTGAATCAGTTGTACTATAAATATTATATACAAAATAAATTAATTAACCCAAAAACTCAGTTGTCATTAGGGACAATAATCGACCTTTTGCAAACAGACTCCGTTTTCGATGAAATCACCTTCATTAATTAGAAAATTATATATCTTGAACTTTGAATATGAGTAGAAGAATTGGAGTTCATATGATGAAGTTATGAGGTTCGGAAGCTGGGAAATTAACAATTTGATGTTCTAATTTTTTTCATACATACACGTTGGAATTGATTATTTATTTACATATTTTGGTACATATTTTTATGTACATGGTAAAGAGTTTGGTGAAAAATATGTATATATGAATTAAATATAAATATGTGAAGATTGTATATATATAATAAAAATGGAATCATTATTTTATAAATAGAGTTAGTTATTTTTGGATTTTCTTCCTTATCTCTCCACACTTTATTGGTTGTCGACCAAGCCATGCTCACTTGATCTCAGAATTTAGGTTATATAAATATATCTTTCAATTATATTTATATTTTTTTAAAGTCATGTCGTATAATATATATACATTACAGTCTGCCTTGTTTCCTTTTATTTTTTTTACATTTATGTCTTTTGGATTTATCAAAATGAACTTTTATTCATGAATTGTTTTCTGATAAAAATGTGAATATTAATGCATACATACATGTATTGTTAATGGTTTTAAGATAAAATATGACAAATAATAAATAATGGATTCATCACTTCGACGGAGTCCTCCCCTAGACTTTGACCTCCTCGCTTAGGGCAAAATTGCCACCGTGTCATCCCTTGGCCCCTCTCCAAGGTCCACAAGGGATCACGATCTTCGATGTCAAGCCTCTCAATGTCTTCAATGTCATCTTTATAGCTCATGCCAAGCCGGTTTACAATATTGTCTTCAACAAGATATGGGATCTGCCCCTAGTGAAAGAAGGTTTCGTCTACACCCAACTAGTGTATGATGAAGACATGTTCGTCAGGATCCAAGGGTCAGTCGTCCAACCAACTTGATGATGTGTTCGCTTCACTGTTTGAGGGTTAGAACTGTAAGGCTGGTCTACTATGATCATTGAGAGGGGAATGGAAAGGGGGCCGACAGGTTAAGAAAAGGAAGTAAAATATCGATGAGATGGATCTTAACGAGATGATCTCAGGGTTCTAGAAGTTAGAGCCATCCCCGAAGGGGATGAGTTCAATTTACAACTATTTCTTAACTCTAAAATTACTATGCATGCTTGCCAACATTATCCTAAATGGAGTTTAGTTTTTCTCCATGTTCCCATCCAATAATCTAATTCATATGAATGCAATGTAGGTTCTTCTAGTTGGTATGCTGTTTTGAGTTTTTAATCCATGTCTAATACAAATCTTCATTGATATAATTCAATCTCGATGATTACTTGGGATGCATAGTCATCATTTAATCTTAAAAACTAAGAGCTTTTACTGGTTCAAGTTGAGGCATTATTAGTAACCTTGAACGTCATTGGCAGTTGTGCCGCCTAGAACAATGATGAATCTCCATTTCATCACATTTATTCTCTCATTTTGGCCTTAAGAGTATTTATTTGTACAAATTAACGTTTATTTATTGAGTAATAAAAACTGTATAAATATAGATATTTAATTCCAAAATAAAATACCCATTATTCAGCTGAGTGAACTGACGAATCTGCGAGAAATGTGACAACGTGTGGGATAGATATCGGCCAATCAAGATGCAATGTTTACTACCTCTCTATTCCCATCTTTCGTTATCCTAGTATTACGAGAAGATCTTTCGAAATAACTTTTCCCTTCTTCCTCTACCCCCTTTGTGTTTCTTATGCTTTCAATCATTTTACAGTCCATTACTTATATTATTACTATGATGGGTACATTAGTTCATGTCTATTAAACTATTTCCACGAACCTTAGTTTTGGATCTTCATCAATTTATTCTCATCCGAAAATTAATAGAAGAAGAGTTGGTTTTTCTTCCAATTGTTGTACTTAATCGACACCTCTACTAAGAGTTCTACCAAGTCTGAAGGAATATATTGTGGGATGCTTGCTTGCTTCCATATCCTTAAAAAATCCTAAAAAATGAACAACACATTAATTTGTTTGTCGAACCTCGAGTTTTCGAAGTATGAGATTGCTCGATTGGAGCGAAGTCTCATTTCAAGGTTCTAGTGATGCAGTAAATCAAGCAGTCTAAACCTCAAATCGATCCTATAGGTGAGAATTACAAAAAGTGAGCTAGCATAGACTCAAACCTTAGAGCCTGGAGCCTCAAAGCGTAGACGATGAGAATTACAAAATGCTACACTTTATTCCACGTTTATATTGAGTTGCGAAGTCCTTGTCTATTATTCGTTGCGAAATTATACGCTATACATTATACTTGAAATTTGTCAGTATATTGTGATTTTTTAGTATATAAAGACGATAACATTTATTGCGAAATTATACGTTATACATGAATTAGCGCTGAATGTCATGTCCATTTCTATATAATTAGTGACGTTGCATATACCAATGCTTATCCAATGTTATATTCAGAATTTTTATTAATCATAGTTAATTGGAAGTATAAAAAATAACTTCACAATGGATATTGTTAGTATTTTTTAATAACATACAATATGACAATGCTTGGCCCTCCCTTGGGTTCGGGTCACTCAATATTTATTCTAGATATTTCTCTCTTTTTATTTATTTCTTTATTCTTTTATTTTTGCACAAAACATGCTAATTATTGTTATTTACACAAAGCATGCAGTTTGATAATTTATTATATTTACAAGTATCTACATGGTATTTTGCCAAGAATTCTTGCTAAAATAAAAGAATAAAGAGTGATGAATGGGGATTCATCACTTCCATATCCATTAAAAATCCTAAAAATGAACAACACATTGTGTAAATCCTCTACTATAATGAATTTTTTAAAATTCATTATATATCCGTTTTATTATAGTATTCTTTGCTTTGCATAGTTCTATGAAATTGTTTGTTGTAAATACTTGATCACGGTGATAACGTAAAATTTCCCCATTTGCGATGTTAATGTCTAATATATAATATGTTATTTTCTTGCAAAATAAATTTGTTACACATAATTAGAATCACTTGTCATTTTTAAAAAGTTATTCGGTTGTCTCATATATGTATATATTAAATTAAATCAGTATAAAAGGCAGCGTTCTAATATTTCAAAAAAAATATTTTATAAAAAACAATAACCTTAGGCGTCAAACCAAAAAGGGACCCGCAAAGCCACCGCCTGTACATAAATATTGAACAGCAGACGCCAAATTCCTCGTACACACTCTCTCTCTCTTGCCCTAACTCTCTCTCTTTCTCTGGTTGCTCTCTGTCGCGCGCTCTCTCTCTCTCTGGTGGCGCGCGCTCTCTCTCTCTCTGGTGGCGCGCGCTCTCTCTCTCTCTGGTGGCGCGCGCTCTGTCTCTGGTGGCTCTCTCGCGCGCACTCTTTCTCTGGAATGTATTGGATGGCGGTTTCTCGCGCGGGCGGGGGAGGAGGAGGAGGAGACCGGTTTATTCCGCTGAGACTTAAAGGCGACGAACTCGACGTGCCGAGGGAGGAGGATCTCAGGGGTTCCCTTTACGCGCGCCTTCTCGCCGACTGTCTTGGACTGAGGAGGAGGAGCATTCTTCGCTACAACACCAACCCTACTTTACAACCCTGGCGGGGAGACGAAGAAGGTCTACGAGAAAAACGTCCCCGTCTGGCACTGGATTCGATCCTCAGCGCTCCCGACTTGGTCGACGTGCCCTATGCCAGTCTTCTCCACTGGGGTCAGCCCGCTCTAGCCGTCGCCCTCTCCAGTGTCGTCTACATTGCTCCGACCTCCGATCTTAGCAATAACGAAGACCTCGTCTCTCTGGACGAGGCCACGCACGGACGCGTCACGAGCATCTCTTGGGCGCCCGGCGGCCGCCACCTTGCCTTTGCCTTGTCCAAGACCCAGGAGGTCCATGTGTGGGACCCGCATGCTCCACGCCTTCTCAGGACGATTCAAAGCGGCATCAGGCACGATGGCTTCGCCGGGTCCATGGCCTGGAACGACGACGGTCACCTCCTGACCTTGGGCGCTACCGATTCCTGCATATCTAACATCGACATGCGGGCACGGCGACCGGTGATCAGCAACTATCCAAGGGCCCGTCGAGGCGGAGAGGTCTGTGCTCTGCAGTGGTATGCTGGTGTTAGGCTGTTGAGCGGGGCGACCGACGGCGTTGCTCATGTATGGGACTTGAGGACCTCTAGGAGCCACCTCCACAGGTTGCGTGGCCACTCTGGATCTGTAAAGGCCGCCACTTGGTGTCCATTTGACAGGAACGTCTTAGTTACTGCGGGGACGGGGATGCCTGATAGCGAGGACACGACTTCTACGATCAAGTTCTGGCGTGTTTATGACGGATCTCTGATGGGTTCTATAGCCACCGATTCTGGGGTTTGGGGTTTGGAAATGGATGATGACAGAAGGGAACTGATCAGTGCTATGGGAAATGGAACTCTGCTTTCTTGGGGTTTCAGCTCAAGAAAGAAGATGCATGTAATGGAAACTGAGCTGTTGTCTCCGATTGCGCACCTAACCAAGAGTCCTAATACTGGCAAACTTGCGGCTGTACAATGGGATCCGTCGGAACCAAGGATCAATGTGTGGAACCTGCATCAGCAATCACGTGCAACACCGAAACGTCGAGCACCTTCAGGCATCTTTCGTAGCCCCTTTGAGATCGGGTGACATGTACCGAACCTGCATACACACATTTTATCTGCAACTAACTAAATATCTTGCTAACTAACTAAATTTCCACCGACCAAGTGAATATAATTAAGAAAAACCATGAAAAACTGAAGCTCCTATTAGTTCAATTAGCTCGTTGTAAAGATAGTGCTATTACACAGAACATCATTTAAGTACCTATCATGTAAATATTATAGACTGCACAAGGATTCGAAAGATCCATTGATACATAAAATAGCTGATCACTAATAACTGCTTCGGAATTCACTTTTTAGGAAAATTAGCAGGAGAATAATCATATTTGAGGTCATTAAAAACACCTGTAATGACTAATGAGTGCCACCTAAAATGTCTCTAACTAAGGGGATGCAAAATCACGCTCCTATATCTTCCATCCTAGCATCTTCTGTTTGTATCACATACTCACATGTAAATTCCAAGCTTCTTCATCTTTCCGTGAGCATGCTATTTACATCATACTACTTGTTATCCACTGTAGTTGCCATGACTGATTGCAGCTGAAATCATCTTTATTATAATGATAATATCGATATACTTTTTTGATGCTTCCTATAGCCTAGTTTAAAAAAATTATTATGTGAGCCTGTACAGTGATCCTCAACCCTCACCTTAAATAGGCCTGTTCCAATTAAAATCTTAACAATGCAGGACTTAAATTTCTTTTGATTAAAGAAACGAGCGATAACTGGAGATTTAATCCGTGCATATATCTTATTCAAACTTAACTGCCATAATATACCAGTGCATCATACTTGCTTGCGTTGATTATTTACCTTCCAGTAAGATACATGCTGCATTGGTTCGTTTTATTGTTTTTTTGTTTCATATGCCAATGTTCAACTTTTTACTGCCTGCAGATGGGTTTGTGTTGTTCTTTTCCTTTCTGTAGGCTCCATTATACCATCCCTATGAACTATATACGAATGCCAGCAACCGTATTCTTTTAGTTGTTGACCTTTGTGTTTGAATGATTCTACTGTTCTTTCACCTTTTTCTTGATTTATATGCAATTATTCTTTCCTCTAACGCTATCCTCTTGCTGACCTTCTACTTTACAGCTTATTCTTTATTCGTCTGTATATTAGTTTTAGTTCGGATGCCTTGTCTATATTTCTCGAACAAATGCAATATTACTATGAAGTTGTAGTCACCTATTTTTAGAAGCTTCTCTTTTCTCGACATCTTGGGCTTCTTTCTTTGTCATCCACGTGCATCAACTGAGGTACGTTTTTAATTCCAAATTAGTCTTATAGTATTGAACACATTAGAGCATAGATTCTTGTTCTCAATTTTACCCTCATTCTACTTTTCAGTATCACACTCAACAATTAATATTGCTTCTGATTCCGACCTTGGGCTCCCTTTATTGCTGGTCTTGGTTGTTCCATAAATCATGCCAGATCTTAGTAAATTAATCTTGCCTTATTCTCTTCTATAAAACTTTCAGTTTTTACTGTTTTTTTGACACAAATAGGTTTTATATTCAACTTTTTTTTGCAGTATTATGAAATGGGTAGGACGTCATGCTTCTATAATTACAATATAATCACGTAGACATCTGCCTAAAGTTGTTGCTGGTCTGATATATAACATGCCCCCAGAATTTATTGCCGATTGCACTGAAGGTTCACATTTAAAATAACAGAGTATGCCCTCATCAAATGGAAAAGAGGAAGTAGTTATGTTGGGAAGTTGATGCAAACGAAGAAATTCCAACAGTGGAAAAATATAATTTTTGGTAGAAGAAATTTAGAGGGGTTGAGAAGAGAAAACTCGTCGGAGAACGAGGGACTTTTGAGAGGAGAATCGCGGAGATCGCGTCAAGGGAGAAGGAATAGAGAGAGGAGTTACGAGATAAAATCTCAATTTTCATTAACCTGAACTGTCTTTTACAATAGGCTACCAACCTCTTTATATAGTAGAGGTGGAATTACAAAAATAGAAAGTGAATAAAATCTGACTCGATCCTAATTGATTTGAATCGAGGTTCAAATCTACATTATCCTAATTTGACTCTAATTCAAAATTCGAAAATCAAATTTAAAATTGACCAATTAATTAGAGATCACACACGATCTCTTTTATTTAAATAAACATTGCAACGACTTGAATAAACGTAAATAAAATTAATAGATAAAAACATCAACCCCTATATTTTAATTTTGTGCTGCATCAATTCTCCTCCGCTTGAAAAAATTCGTCTCCCGACGAATTGCTCAATCTCCATTCCGTCGGCGGAGAATTTCATCTGGATTGGTTGAGTAAATCCCCCTAATTTTTATCCCTTTCCATGTTACGTTTAAAATTTCTTTCCACCAAGGGATATGGTTGCAAATGTTCTACCACTTCACTTAAAATATCTCCATAACATAACTTATTCTTCAATTGTCCCTTTAGAAAAAAACTCTTGTGTGGAAGGGGGTACTTGTAATATTTCCAAAAGACCCCACCCCTCAAATTAGGGGATCCGATTGAGGAGGCATCTCCCACCTTTAGGGCTTCTTTCCCTCTCAAATCTCGACGACGGCGGCACTGAGGTGGAAGAAGCAGTTGACATGTGTAGCGGCGGCGGTGATGGGAGCTTGGGGTCGAGCGGATTCGGCATCGCGGGCGGCAAAGGTGGCACATAGGAGGCGCGCAGGCCATGTGCGAGCCGTGGATACCACCACAACCATATCGCGAGTGGCGGAGATGGGAGGGTCCCCAGCGGCGGCGGCAACCTGGGAAGGAAGGTCTCGAGTGTCGTCGAAGGCGGGAAGGAGGGCGGCATGGGTCCAAGCTGCTGCGACTTTGACAGCACCGCTCGAGAGATGGTCCTCCTGGAGGTTGACAGAGCCCGTAGCAATGAATCAAGGCTGCCGTGGGGAATGGGCTGCAAGGTTGGTGCTTGAGGATGGGTTGTACCGTCGACGTTGGCAACCAACTAGCACCTTCTACGACAGCGGCTTCGTGGGGTGTGGATGCGAGAATTGGAGGCGGCGGCGATGCAGCCTCTCGGACAACCCCTTTGAATGTGAATAAATCGAGGATTTCCAGTTCTTCCTCTGCTGGATACTCGTCGAATATGGGCCCAGAGTCCTCGTTTTTTTCTTGCACAGCAATTGTATTAAATAAATATTCATCTTGATTGAAAATACCTTCATATTCTTGACCAAAATCATGTTGAACAGCAGGTCCATCAATCTGATTTCTGTTGTTGACGGACGAATCTTCATCTAATGTTGTGTCCAACCATGCTTGGACCTTCAAGCTTGATATAAGTTGCTTCTTGAACATTCGTTGCCGCGAACGAGCATGCGAACCATGAGATATGCAACTGAGATTGAGTTGCAAATGCCAATACCCGACAGGATCGTCGAATCGTTAGAACGATTCTGTTTCCATGCTCTGATACCAAATGATGCAAACGAAGAAATTCCAACAGTGGAAAAATATAATTTTTGGTAGAAGAAATTTAGAGGGGTTGAGAAGAGAAAACTCATCGGAGAACGAGGGACTTTTGAGAGGAGAATCGCGGAGATCGCGTCAAGGGAGAAGGAATAGAGAGAGGAGTTACGAGATAAAATCTCAATTTTTATTAACCTGAACTGTCTTTTACAATAGGCTATCAACCTCTTTATATAGTAGAGGTGGAATTACAAAAATAGAAAGTGAATAAAATCTGACTCGATCCTAATTGATTTGATTCGAGGTTCAAATCTACATTATCCTAATTTGACTCTAATTCAAAATTCGAAAATCAAATTTAAAATTGATCAATTAATTAGAGATCACACACGATCTCTTTTATTTAAATAAACATTGCAACGACTTGAATAAACGTAAATAAAATTAATAGATAAAAACATCAACCCCTATATTTTAATTTTGTGTTGCATCAGAAGTGCTGGGGAGATGGGGGGGGGGTTTCGTGGATAGGGAGGAAGGCATCTGAAAGAGAGAGTAGTGGGAGAAGGGGTAAGGGATGAAAGTGCGAGGAGGCGAGGAGAGAGAGGGGGGTGAGGGACGTGTAGAAAGGGAGGAAGGCATATGAAAGACATAGTAGTAGGACAAGAAGGGGTAAGGTAGGCATAGGCCACATAGTAGGTGGGGTGGTGAGGGTGGTTATACGAAGGTGCATCGTCTTCGCTAGTATATGGTGCACAGATTCGGTTGCCAAACAAGAGAGCTCCTTTCTAGGGAGTGCATGGATTCCTTCTTTTGTTCCTTTGAAGTGACATTAGTCATTAATATTGTGTTTGCAAGGGTGTGATGTTGTGGTGGAAGGAGGAGGTTTGAGGTAGGGTAATGGAGACCGAGCTGCTGGCAACATATGATGGTTCTTCTGAACTGTTTATTGGAGAGGGGAGGCATCAACACCTGTCTGATAGGAGTCATCTCATGTGGTTACACCAACATTGTGTGTGGTGGCCAATGTAGGAGGGCTTATCAATTATTTGATGTGAAACCCTTCCCTGGGGGACTGTTTGGTTACTGGGTTGGACTGGATTGGGTTGGGCTGGGTTGGGATGGGTGAATAGTAATCTGTGAGGAGAAAGTATCCTTGTGAATCGTAACCAGGGTTGGGCCAACCCTGCCCAACCCTGCAACCAAACAGACCCTGGGAGATGTGAGCTACCTTCAAACATCAATGTTTCTTTCCTTATAGGCATTACAATGTTTCTTTCAATTGGAACTTCTGTGGTGTAGCAAACATCGATGTTTCTTTCCTTACAGGTATTACAATGTTTCTTTCAATTGGAACTTCTGTGGTGTAGCGGCTTCCGTTGGTTAGAGATCGATGTTTCTCCTCTACGAAGAGGCTTCAATATTGGACCAAGGTGTTTGGACCTCCATTCTTCTCAAGGGAGCGAGGCAGTGAGGTTGTTTGAGCTGGTAGTTGCGTAGAAAGTGGGGGTTTAGGTGGCAGAGGCTTTCACGACGGTTTCTCAATGAAGCTACTATCATGGAATGTTCAGGGTTGGGTTAATTAGAGAAGAGGATGACACGGTTGGTTCCCTGTTGACTGCATAGAAAGTTGATGTAGTTTGCTTGTAGGAGACTAAGATTGATTCGTGGGATTCTATGAGATGGAGTTCCACTTCTAGTCCTCATCTCACTGATTCATAGTAGTGTTAGTGGATGATAGTTCCATGGGATTGTTGCTGCTTGGAATGGAGGTCTTTTCGACTTGGTGAGGTGATTTTGGTTCATTCGGCTACGGTTGCTTTGGTCAGCAAGGAGGATCAATCTCTTTGTGGTTACCGCGTTGTATGGCATTGCAGGGGCTTCTTCGAATGGGTTATTGTAGGATGAGTTGCGGGAGATTTGGCCAAGTTCCCGGAGATGACTTGGCTTGTGGGTGGTGACTTCAATGTCATACTGTATGCAGAGGATAGGCCAGGGGGAGGGGATTGCATGATCCTGATTTTGGTTGTTTTGATGAAGTGGTAGAGGAACTTGCCTTAGAGGTTTTGGATGTGGCGAATTGCAAGTAGAGAAACTCTTGTTTATCTAGGCATTGGAAGTGTTCAATTTGACAATAATTACTTACTCTTCCTAGGTCAAGATCGGATCATACATCATTTTGTTTAGATACGTGCAATGGTAGAGGATTGTCATCTTATTTTAGATTTGAGCATTGTTGGATGCTGGAGGAGGGCTTTCCTGATCTGGTTGTTTCTTTCTGGTTTGAGTTGGAGGTAGAGGGATCAATTACTGTGAGGTTCTCTTTGAAGTTGCACTACGACTTAGGTTTACTGTTTTAGGAAAGACTCTCGTATTGCACGTGACTTGAGGAGGAATTAGGCTCATGATGAGATGGTGAGGTTGGACCTAGTAGAGGACAACATGGAGCTGGATGAGGGGGAACTTGTAATCCATGGGTGCATTGTTGTTAAAGTCGTCCGACTGGTCTGACTAGTAGGTCCGACTAGTATAGTCAGTGGGGTGGCTGACCGAGTATTGACTAATTCCGACTAAGCCCACTAGTCGCTTAATTTTTGTTTGGAGATACCATATTTTTTTGCTGTTTTATAAGTAAAATTATTCTAACATGCTTTATGTTTTATTTAAATTCAATTACTTCTTTTATTTCATTACGATAGTATAAAAAATATACAAACCTATGTAACTATATAATAATATATGTATAAAAATAATTTATATATTTAAAAATTCAAAACTGATTAAAGCCCGACTAAATGCGATTAATCACCCGACTACCGATTAATCCTTTTTCAGTGATGCGACCGACCGAGTACCGACTACCGACTTTTGCAACCTTGCATGAGTGTTGTAGAAGATCCTTGAGTAGGGGGATATGAAGCGAGAAATTGCGTGGAGGTAGAGGTCGTGTCAGACGTTGGATGGGGGGGGTGTAAAAACTGGATTTTTTCATGCGGTGGCAAATGGTAGGTAGAGAAATTTGGTCCATGCTATCGAGGTTTGGGGCGGGGAATTTCACAAGGAGGAGGAGGTCGTGCGGGCGGTAAAAGGAGGTGATGTATATGGTGTCATAGTTTGCAGAGGGAATTATGGCTTTGATTGGATCAATCGATTATTTATCTTTTTACTTTCTAAGAAGGACACTGCCATAACGGTGGAGGATTATCGTCCGATTACTCTATCCAATGTGATCTATACGACAAACAACTCAAGATAGTGTGCTTTTAGCTTCTAAGATTGTGATGGACTAGTGGAGGAGGAAAGCTAGGTGAGTTCTGTGGAAGATTGACTTCTCTCAAGCCTATGACTGTGTCGATTGGCGATTCCTTTGTGCATCGGTGTTTAGACTTGGTTTTCCTGATAGGTAGATTTCGTGGATGAAGAGATGTGTCATAGTCACGTCTTGTGCTATTTTTGTGAATGGACAACCGAAGGGGGGTTACTTCCAGCTGCAACATGAAGTTTGTTAATGTTTACATCTAGCATCTCGTTTTTTTATTTCTTATGAGTTATGGTTGATCACACAGTCACAGGAGGGTCCTGTTGTGGTAACTCAAATGAGGGGATTTTTGTTCCCATTCTTCAATATGTGGATGATACAATCCTCTTTGTGGAAGGTGGTTCTGACAGAGATTTGTTGATAGTTCTTGACATTTTCGATGCTGTGTCAGGTTGAGACTTAGCATGGATAAGTCAAGAGTTCATTTCTTTCAACTTGGAGGAAGCAGAGATTGATTTATTGATTGATTTATTCTCTTTCTGGTTGCATTCACCGTGCAAGGATTTACCGTTGCACTACCTTGGTGTGCCTTTGGTGGCTGGGAAGATGCTTATGCCGATTGATTATCGATGATAGAAAAGATGGTTTAGATGTTGGCAGATTGGAAGTCTGTTTACTTGTTTATAGGTGGCGGGCTCATGCTATTGCGATCGATTCTGTCCATGATCCTTATTTTTTCACGTCATCTAGGCTCCTGCCAAATCCCCTCTTGTAGGGGTTGTGTTTGGTAGTCGACAACCTGCGTAAAATATAATCTTTCAACATGGATTTGAGCAAGAATCCATGTACTCGACGTTCTTATAGTCAGAGAAGGCTCTAATCATTTTTTATCTAGGCTCTTGTCCGTGGGGGTGATGAAGAGCCTTGAGAGCATCATGGGGCAAATTTTTGGTGGTTGTCTGGGCGGTTGAATGGGTTTCCATTGGACTAGAATACGATTTCTTGTTCAAAGGAGGATGGTAGCCTTGGAGTGCGTAGCTTAGAGGAGATGAATAAGACCTTGCTCAGTAAGTGGATTGCATGTATTTAGAGTGATTGTAGCGGTTTGGTCTACAATATGATCCGAAAAATCTATGAGTTTGAATCTTCTTTACATGGCCCTAGGGATTACTGGCATGCTCCTTCTTACTTTTGGAGAGGCATTTACAGCGTGATGCATGAGATACGTCCTTTCTTGAGGCATGTCATTAGGGATGACACTGGATTAGGCTTTGGGCTGATGATTGGAGTGAGCGCAGGGCGTTGGTGTGAGGTTCGCACATATGTAGGCATTGGATGTAGATCCGTAGTGTTCGGTGGTAAATGTTTTGGATGAGTACTCATTCTTTCCTCAATTTAGATTTGAACTCTCAGGTTAGCTATGGGAGGAGTTTTTGGTGTTTGCTTGATAATGTGGCTGGGCCCATTGAGGGGCTGGATTGTCGGAGCTAGTGAGAGGGAATTTTTTCTGTTTGGAAGGATTACATGGCTTTGAAAAGCCCAATGACTTTTGATCCCAGGGGGTGTGTAGTGGATTGCAGAAAGATCTGAAAATGGAAAGTTCCAAGTCACATGAGGGCCTTTTTAATGGTTGTTTAGGAGTGGAAGAATGGTGACTGGGGTCAGATTTGCGCGGTTTGTTCAAGCTGCGGATCTTGCTTTCTCTTGTCGTCAGGAGGATGTGGAGGATGCAGATCACCTCTTCGTCAAATGTGGGAGCTCTTTGGAAGCATATGACATTTTTTGGAAATCAGTCGGTGCGTATTGATGGTGTGTTTGGTTTCTGGGATCCTATTGGGGCATATTGGAATGACACGAAGGAGAGATTGGGGTGTGCGTCAAATAGGCGTGTAATTCTTTTTAGTGTTTAGTGGCGAGGTTTATGAGCACACACCTATGGGAGGTCCTTTTTTCTTTCAAAAAAAGGGGGAAAACACATTATGGTTTCCACCCAAAATATATTAAAAGAGGAAGAAAAGTTACATGAAGACTTACAGAAATGAAAACTCGAGAAGAGTCTTAGAGTGGAAAATTACATTCTTGCATTAAAAACAATGTAAAGAAAAGGGTGTCATTTCTAGCTAGTTGCCAAATTGCCCAGGTAGTTGTGACTGGACATAGGAGTTCCTCTTTAGGTTGATGCTTTGCCTCGAACAAAGAGTCCCAAAACATGTCTAGATTCTGAAGATTCAACCAGTCAGCATCAAACTTCATCCCAATTGGGGATGTCTTTACATAATGGAAGAAAAGATGTTCCACTGTCTTAATCTGTATACCACAAAGGGGACATCTGTTGGAGAAATCTGTGAAAAGTCTTACACATCAGTTCCTTGTCATGATGTGCTTTCTACGCAACAACCATATAAGAACCCAATTCTACTCGACAATTTTAACTTCCAGATAAAGTTGCAGTCTATAATCAAATCATCTGTCCTTGGAGGTGGTGGTCTGGTAATATCATTGTAGGCTTGTTTAACCGAAAAAGAGTTGTCCTTCCACATCCAATGATTATGCCCATAAACATGTCTATCAATCTTTCTAAGGGACTCCAATAGAAGAAGGAGTTCTTCTAAACGTTGGTTAGACAAATCCGTCAAGAACGAAGGCACCAACAATCCAACACCTTTGTATCATGACTAGTAGCCAAAACAAATAAGCGGGAGAATTTGGAGGAAAAAGGTCCATCACCCTTCTAGTTATCGACCCAGAAAACAAAAGATTTACCACCACCAAGCACTGGGTGAAAGAGTTCCTAGAAGCGATGAAGCAATGATACGATGCCTTTTCAAAAACCTGATGCATGAAAGTTCTGATGCTGGGGCAAGGTGCCTTGGACCCCAATGTTATAAATGATGCAAATGAGTATGCAACACATGTCTTCACTTTCGCCCCAAATCCTACTAAGCCATTTAGGAGAAGAGCCTCATTTATGGGTTCCAAGCATGCTATCCCAATGCCACCAGCTGCTTTAGGCAAAGTAATAGTTTCCCATTCAACTAGATGCACGCCAAACCCATCTGTATCAGCTTTGCCCCAAAGAATCGCCACATAATCATCTCCAACCGCTGTCTGATACGATGAGAAGAAGACGTGATGGCAAGAAAAACACATGAATAATGGAGAGAACGACCTTTACAAGCACCAATTATCTGTCACGAGCATGGTATTAAAAGGCGCGCCTCGAGGCGGTCGAGGCGTACGCCTCGAGGCGAGGCGGGCCTTTTTAGCCTCGAGGCGTGCGCCTCGGCCTTGTCCAGTGAGGCGTGCGCCTCGAGTGCCTGAGGCGTAGCCTTGAGGCGTTCTGCCTCGAGGCGGTCGAGGCGTTTTCCGAGGCGTTTTTGTTTTTTTTGGAAGATTTCTTGTATGATTTTAATAGTTACATGGTGGTTTGAGAAGCTTATAAATATATACTTGTTTAGGATAATGATTATACAAGTTAAATGCCTAAATCTGATGTTTCTTTCGTACCCATAACTCCACATTTACTATTAATTATGTGCAACTATTTCAGCAAACTGCTTCATATTTATTATTAATCATGTCTAACTATTAATTTATGCAAAATGTATGCTTAAATTTGACCTCTTTCATATTCATATGCTTGAATTTGACCTCTTTCATATTCATAGTTACCATTAACATGCCAAATTATTTTAGTGAACGCTTACTATTACATCCTTAAACATATAAAAATGTGTATACGAATTCGGATCCTCATAAAAAAAATTTTTTGGGACGGGGGCGCTGCCCCCTGCACCCCCGCAAGGGGGGGCCAACCTGGGCCCCCCCAGGCTCGCTGACCGGGCAGCGAGACCCCCGTTCTGGTAGGGTATGGTGCAACAAGGGGGATGCATACAACCGTTCTTCATCTGGTTATAGTAGAACATATAGTTAGGATTCAAATCATATGATTCATATGAACAACTTGGATATTTTTAATGACAACTATAGCCAATCCTTTTTAGATAATTTTTTAGTGATAGTTATAAGTTATAACCAATGATTTTCTTTTGATTAGGTAGAAATTTAGAAAGGTTTATGGCATTGAGTCATTGACATATCCTTTTTTCATGTTCTTATCTTCATAATATCATCATATATTACATTGTTATATACTATATGCTTGTCAGATTATATTATTTCATCAATAAATATGTTTATTATATATTTTATAATTATTTTTCTATACAAAACTGAGGCTTACGCCTCGACCGCCTCGAGGCTACGCCTCGCCTCACTTCCAGGGAAAACGCCTCGTTCCGCCTTTCGTTTTTTCAAACCTTGGTCGCGAGTAACGTAGTCGCCTTTCAACCTGAGAGTCTTTCCTCCATCTTTTCAATGATAGACAACCGATTAGCATTTTAAGTCTACTCGCTATCAAGGGAAGGCTTAAGTAAAGGTTCGAGAGAGATCTACACTACATACCTAGATCCATACAATAGGGTCGTGCATCTGTGTCTTAATGACCAAATGGAATAGCAGTAGATTTTTGCCATGATTAAGAACAAGCTTGGATAGTTTGCCAAAAATCTCTAATGTCATTGCCTTTCTTTTAGCCTCCCCTTTACCTTCTCAATAAAAAAGATGTCATTAGCATACGCACCGGAAGAACATAGATATCATCAATGGTGTATCCAGTTGTGACATCATTACATAACACATGGTCAACTATGCATGTCAAGACATCGGTTGCTATCACAAAAAGCATAGGGACGAGTAGGCATCCCTATTTAACTCCTCGTTGTAGGTGGAAAAACCACTCTTAGGTCTACAATTAACCAACACCAAGTAGGATGTTGTGGTGAAACAATGCTTCATCTAAGTGATTTAAGTGTTACGGAAATCCCATTTAGACATTATCACCTAGAGAAAATGCCAGTCCACCGTGTCATAAACTTTAGAATAGTCAACCTTCCAAAGCACACCCTTTGGCTGATGTCTTCCAATCAGTTACAATCTCAGTTGCCATAGCCGAACTGTTTATAATTTGTCTTCACGAAACAAAAGCTGACTGGAGTGGTGAGATGATGTGATGCAAAATCCCGTTCAGCCTAATTCCCAAGACCTTTGCTCTTATCAAATAAATAGCATTGGAGAGGACAATCGACTGGAAGTCTTCTACTCTCTCAGTTACCTCCGTCCTACATAACAAAAAAATAAGAGCTTTGTTAAGTCTTTTAAAGCCTGCATGGTCTCTAGCAAACTCTTCCACAATATCTACACCTTTTCTTCATACTAGCCCCTAAGACTCTCAAAAGAAGACAGGGAACCCATCGGGACCAGGTGCACCGTCAACATTCAGGTTCTGCACTACAACCTTCTCTTCCTCCGACGTAATGACTTGCACCACCTGATATGTATGTTGTTCAAAAAATTGGTAGGCCCTTGGGACATACCATCTCCACGATCTATCCACATTTCTTCTCTAGAAATCATGAAGTAATCAACAGTAGCCCGCACAATTTCACGGTCACCCTCCACCCTCCTTCCATTCACCACCACAGAATGAATATGGTTATGTCGATGCCTCCCACTAGCAACTCTATGGAAGTATGTTGTGTTTGTGTCGCCGTCTTTGAGCCAAGAATGACACGATCTTTGTTTCCATTTTGCAACATGTTTCTTATCTTCATCTAGGATAATTTTTTGTATTGTTGCTCTCTCTATGAATTCTTCAGTTACAAGATATCTTGTGTCCTTTAGCCCATTGATTATGCCCATCTCTTCTTTCTACTTTTGCTCGACGAATTCTAGTTTTTCTAACATTCTTTTTGAATGAGCACTCGACGGGTTCTTCTATCCTTTCTAACTTCCTTTTTGAATGAACAAAGCCGTAAACGTAAAGAAATCAATTTCTGAGTCATACGTGACATCGTGGATGCCGAGACCATAATGGAGGTCTAATAGTTGAATCTAGACTTGCTCAAATCGGAATAAACTATGTGGTTGGGTGACAACTTTAGAATCCTAGACCAAAGGTGCATGGTCAGACTTGTTACGAGATCTGAATGAGGACATCGAAAGAGGACACGCACCAGGAAGCTCTAAAGAAGCCTAACCTGATTAATACATGAGCGAGAACCAGAGTTTCTCCATGTATATATAGTGTATGATGCATCAATCATATAAAGCTCCAAATCATGAATCAGCTCAGCAAAGTCGATGGAACCCAGGTCCTGACCACAAGCGGGGTCAGTCTGAAGAAAGTAAAGAAACGTTGAAGTCTCAACCTACTAGCCATGCCACCCTCAGGAAGGTGCTTCTAGTAGTTCGGAGATCTGACCGTAATTCCGGTCTAAGAATGCGAGTGCAAGGCGGCAACAACAAGGGCCATAGACATGAAAAAGCAAAATGTGTGTGATGTAGATGTTCTCCAAGAGGATCGCAAGGACACGAGTTCCCTTCAACTCCGAAATAAGGCTGAATACATAGTCTTTCCAGGCGACAATCAAACCCCTATGTAGTTCCAATAGCGTACAATATTTTGAACTCTATTAAAGAACCTGTGTCCAAATACCTTCAGAAGAAAGAGGAATAGGATGATAGCTTTGATTCCTGCAACAAAACCACATCACAAATCCAATCATTCAACAGAGCTTCAATTGAGCTCCTTTTTTTCGGGTCACCTATAATTCTAACATTCCAAGTTAAAACCTTCATTAAGCGAACTAAGTAGGAGTCGATGTTCGAACCACGCCCGATGTCAACACAACTTGGGCTTTATGTTCGGAGATAAACACGCTCTCATTGTTGACAGATTCATGTTCCTATACTGCTTCAATCTTTCCCCTTTTCCCATCTCTGCGACAGAAGAGAAAAAGGAGGTCGTGTGCGTAGTAGCCCCACTAGCAGCTATGGGTAAATGAAGGACTTGAGGCGGGACATGCACTGCAACAACCTCCAAGTCAGCTACTGCATGATTAAGAATAACCACAAATTGAGATGGTGGTTCAAAAGAGCCATCGAAAGCTTCAACAGAAGCCACCTGGGTCTTCGCAAGTTGAGAGGTCGCAACTGTATCAATGATGGGGAGTGTAACTAGAATATCAGCTGAAGGCTACTCTCGTTAAGGAACCACATCTTGGAACAAGGCAACACATGAGTCTAACGAAGCAGCTTCACTCCAAGTAATCAGAACGGGAGTCTCCTCCAGGACATGCGGAGCCACATTTTGTATCGGGTCCACAACTTCTAAAGCTTCAATAATCGTCTCCTCTGTAAGTAAACTCTCCAAGAGCAGGTTCGCACAGGTTGGGTCTAATATGGATCAAAAAACGATGGGGGATTTAGTCACCAACATATCATAAACCTCCAACAAATATCGTAGCCTTAAAAGGAAGGGCGATGACCCATGCAATGGACGGGTTGGAAGGAGTTGCGATGAAGACACCATAGTTTCCAAGTTTGGTCATAAACTTAAATGAGGATGCTTGAAATCCGAAGGAAACACCTCTTTTTGGAAAATTTCCAATACCGGGGCCTATGAATGCGGCATCGAATCTTCTAAGATTCCCTTTTACAACCACCGTGTCATTGGAGACGCCAAGGATGATTTACGACGGCTGCTACCGCTGGAGAAGGCAACGACGTCTAGGGAAGAATCTGAACCAGGAGACAGAACTTGCTCCACCCACTTTGAAAAAGCATACAAACTCTGATGCAGTAGTATCTGAACCCTCCTGGACCATTAAAGTTGCCTACGGATCTGATTTGAGTGTCGACCATCTGCAAATCGAGGGAGGTACCAAATGACTTCAGACTTGCGGTTGTTACGTGACGGGAGATCGATTACACAACAGTATTTGGAATCTAGTATTGTAACATCACCTATAAAGGGAACCTCTAAATAATTTTTCAAAGATCCCAGAGACGTGAAAACTTCCAGAACCTTATTTGTTGAAGAAGTTGAGATTGCTTCTATCTTTCCTTCACAAACCTGACCTTATAGAACACCTTGGTTCCACGGGGTTGCAAACAAGGTTTTCTTGCGGGAGGTTCATCGCCTGTGAACATGAACGCTTCCAATGACCTACATGACCACCAAACAAAACAACGTGGTGGGAGCACACATGATGTCGCATAGTGATAAAAAAACCCGCACCTATAGCACCGCTGGCCATGTTTGCGATGAGAACAAATGACTAGTCCTCTTCTTCATTCTTAACTTCATGCTTGGTGACTCTCATGCTCCTCTCCTCTCCATTGTTGGTAGCCCTCATCCACTCATTCACCCCGCTTAGCACCTTCCATCAGATGTTGCTCTCTTTGCGATCGATAGCTCTCTATCCTCCAAGGTCTTTTTGAAGAATAAAGTATAGTCCAATGCGATCTAACGACCATGAAATCTAGATCGGTAATGCTTCCTAAGCTGGCATGCTTCACACTGAAAAGTGAATCGAGGAGAGATCTGAGGGAGGACATGACACAACTTATGTAGAGGAATGTAGTTAAACCAAAGATGCCACGTGTACGGAAAGACTGATCCTGTAGGTATGAATGAAGCACCGGCATATAGAGACTGGACCAATCTGTAGAGAACCCCTTGCTCACGGCCACATACAATCACGACAATGCAAATCTTTAGTGATCTGACTAATAGATAATAATTTCATAGAGAAATCAGGTGCGTGATGCGCATTCTGCAGACGCATAGACGACGCCAAATAGATCTCCCCTGCTTGTAATAGGGGAATGAGTCCCATATGCAATAACAATTGATCTACTGGAGGTATAGATCTGTACGATGCAAACTGAGCTTTGTCTCCGCACAAATGTTGAGATGCACTAGAATACATGATCCGCCTGTGACAACTGATAAAGGAGTAGGCTATACTCGAGGTGCTAGAAGAGGCTCTGGTTGTAGCAACAACATAAGAAGGGCCTATTGGAATGTTAGTAGTGGTGACATCATGAGTCATGATCTCCCTCAGATGGAAGACTATCATCCAACTTCTACTTAGCAGTAGGCGCAAAAGAGGAAGTAGGCTCAATGTGCTCGATCACACGAGCAGACGCAAGGTAGCCATGCTTCATGTAGCAGGTCTCCTCTGGATGACCATGTCGATAACACTAAGTGCATGGTCCACGTGATGTCCACCTCCCCTGATGCTCGCTGAACTGCGAGATGTACCTTCTTTATCGTGAGATGCATCCATTGCTGAGGAGGTCTGAGTAGTGGCGGTAGATGGGATTGCGATCATGCTAAGACGGTTGTAAGCCCCCTTCATCGGAGGTATAGATGCACCCATGAGGAGCTGGGTGTGTGCTGCATCGTACTCAGAGTCTAGAGTTGTCAGAAAAACTCCAACCATCGTGATGTTCTTATATACCATATGCAGCTCTGTAGATGTGGTCATGTGTATGAAGCTATGCACTTCTCGAACACCGCCTCGAAGCATAGAGTAGGAATGCAAAGGATGACCTTTCTGTCTGGTCGTGAACATGTCATACTGTAGCTGGAAAATCGTGATTTCATTCTTCATCTGACCATAGGTGGCGGCAACGAGATCACAAATTGCCTTGGCAATGTGCTGATGCAAAATATCATTGGTTATCTCTGTGGTGAGAGTCCCAGAGAGCCATACACTCATACTTATCATCTTGCATCCATGAAGTATTCACCCTCGTCCTGTCAATAGACTTTGACCGTGTTAGAATATGCTCCTTGTTATTGCACTGCTATAGGGTCATAAACTACATGAACCGTAACTCGTAATTGATCCTGTCCATCTTCACAATGGGTGCCGAGCCCTTGAAGGTACCGGATGAGTAGAAGTCACCATTGATTTTTGACACGATAATAAAGTGATAGGAAATAAACACCGTTGGGGCTGTAGATTGATCTGTAGGCATCTACACAATCATATGGGAATTGGTTGTGTGTGCAGTACAACTATCCGCATCAAATCCAGGTTCGCGTTAGGGTTGGTGGAGAGATTTATCGGTCTGAAATCACCATTTTCGGGCAAAAATCAGGTCTCTCATGGTCCTTGGGCGCAAAAGATGCATCGAGGCGTCGGAAGAGGTCATTGGGAGAGGATCGGGAGGTCATCGTGGATCCCTAGGTGGAACTGGGGACCATCGCCAGGGGCTGCCAGCAGTGTTGGCAGCAGCACGGTGCTCTAGGCAGCGCTGGCGGGGCCGCTTTGGATGCCACAGCAGAACTGGCTGCTGCTGGGGCCTCTCGTGAGGGACCGCTAGAGGCAGTGCAATGGTGCCACTGGCGGTGGTGGTCGGCGTGCGTGAGTGGGGAAGGAGGGCCAGCGGGCGGGGGAGGGATTAGGGCACATGGCTCCGGTTTAGGACTGTTGCTCTGATATCACGTGGGAAGAAAATAATACCATGTTTATCCATGAGACCCTTTTATAGAGAGGGGAAGCCCTGGTGGGCAAGTATGTTAAATTACATACTTGAGTAAGAAGAAAATGGAATTACATAAAACATGGAAAGATAAATATGTCTGTCAACAACATGCCACCTAAACTGGAGTGCCATGAGGCACCTTGCTCAGAAGTTGGAAGAACTTGCAACTGATTCTGATCTTAGGAGATGCTGTGAGTGGATTTTGAGAATTCACTCAACTGGATGGACTCAAGGTTTATTTGCTAGTTTTGCTGCTGAAAGCATGGTGCCTAAAGTGCCTGAGTGGGGTGGTGGCAACTGGGATGTAAAAACACCGGTCAATCTGAAAGATATACCTCAATGGGAGCTAGCTGGAGAGGCTATGCCATATATGAAGACGAGTGAACATAGCATTCCAGCTATAATTGCTGACCAGTGACCACGTAGGTATTTATCTCTGTGCCATCGAAGGTAGAAGCAATGTGGTGGAGGTAAGAGAAAATAGTTCCCTATATCAATAACCCTAATCTAGTCCCTGGTGGTCAAGGAAGTAAAGCATCACCTGCTCAGCCTAGCTATGTGATGAATGACATTAGTCTTCCTGATGGTGGTGTCCCTCCTCAGCGATCTCAACCTGTCATTCCTCTTGAATCAATTGGCTTACCTCATGGAGAAGTTCCTCCATTACCACCAAACGCTCGAGTTCCACAGCCTCAAATCCCCTCATAGCCAATTGATCTCGGAGCACTAGTTGTTGCAAATTCTTCAAGGTCTCTGCAATCGTCTCTATCTCCTCCAGCTGCTGTTTAACCCGGCCAGATACACTTTTTTCTATATTCTCGTGTTTTTGCATCTCTCTCTGTAATTATCATAATAGTATATAAAAGTCGATTCTCAGGTTCCGCGTGGTGCACCTGCTCCCATATGTTTCAAGAGAGGACTTGTTCATTTTGAGTAAAATCTACTTCCGGATGCTCTTTCATGCTTTTGATGAAACCTTCTTGGCACTGCAAAGGATCAAAGCACAAGCCACACTACATACATGTGCCCAGTACAAGATTGCCGTTGCTATACTCCAGGTACTATATCATTGCATAGCCTAATTTCATATTCTGCAATTATGTTTCTCCACTGCGATGAGCAACTACTCTTGGGCTAAACTAGATGCTAATAAGAGTTCCAACGAAATTGGCGATGTAGTCGCAATTGCTTTCATTAATAAAATAAAATGAAGTACAACTCGATGCCATGGTGCGGTTGCAATTATTTATATGAAATATAATGAAGTATAAAACGTTGCATGTAAAATTATTTTCACCAGTATGCATCATCATGCGGAACTTGCTCCTCCTGCTGTTTTTCTAGGGAAAAAACCACGTTTTAATACTTCTCTGTAACAGCACAATCTGTTTATGATTGATGCAGGGAATTATGAGGCTCCAGCGCACTTAATGCCAAGGAAGAAATGGCAAGGTTATTTCGTCACCTCGGTTTGCTGCCTCTCCTAGCGAAGCACCGAATAAATTGCCTACGGACGGCCATGGAACGGAACTCGGAGGTCCAACATTTTGCAAGCAGATATATGAGCTCCTGCTGTATCCTCAGAATATGTGGCGATACGATGTCATTTGATTCACTGCATCCTCAGCTTATGTGGAGGATTTAGATTGAGTGTATAAGCTGATCTGAGCGTTCGTCCTGTTGTAAAATTTGAGTCAGTTCAATTCTTGCTTCTTGAAATGAATGAAAACGATATCCAGATTGTATAGATATGAATTATTGTGTGGTTAGACTGTGTATCAATGTATAAAAATGATATTCATATTTACATCTGAATGTATAAAAATAATTGAAACATATTTTTTTTCAATATTAGACCAATTAAAAATTACATATTCATATCCGTCAAAATAAAAGTACATATTCATATTCGCTTTAAAACAGAGACACGGCAGCGAACATGTATGTATAATCCAATTGCATCACTACAATAGCGGTTAACATGCATAAACATACTTACAATTAATACTTAGATCCGTAACATTGTCTAAAAAATGAAAATAATATATGTAGTTATATCTATACCTACAAAAATAATTGAAATCTATATTCTTTTCTTTATATGCCTTTGTTAAAATAATCACTACATATCCATATCTATAAAAAAAGATATGATAACGGATGTGGGTATTTTTGTACTTACTGTAGTAATGCATTATGATTATAAAAATCAATGCATTAAGCTCTACGACAATATATATATATATATATATATATATATATATATATATAAAACGATTCGTTACGATAATAAGTTTTTGATAAAGATATAGATGCAAAATGTTTGAACACATTCCAAATGGAAATTCTAATTGTTGATTTGGAGTCCTCCTGAATCGGTACTCACGTGCTACTAAAATTTAAATATTATTTTGATATATATTTCTTTAATTAAGATTAAACTAATTATTCTGCATGGGGTTATCCTCTTCTATTGATGGCAGAGGCAACCTTCACACCTTGTCCCATAGTTAATGGTGACGGTGGTGACTTCCTTTCCCATCTTGATGATAGTGGTGTCATCGTCACTTCATGTCGATTACGGTGGATTCATCCTTTATTCCTTTCCTCATAATAAGCGGTTGTTTTCTCTCTCATCTCGCAGGATTGGAACACACACTCACATGTTTACATGTCTTTACAATGAGTTTGAACACATATTTATTTTTTAGGTGCTACATTATATTCTCACTATAAATAATCATTTTTGTAGAAAAATCTTAAATTAATTTAAAATTGTCAGATTTTCCTTAGTAATACACTTATCTTTGTTATTTTCGTAAATTATAAGTGATCATTTTTGTATTATATTAGAATGACAAACACATCAAATTTCAATGAAATTTATTCCGTATCCTAAATGAATAACAAACTTTTAAAACATACAATTAGATTACAAAGTTCAGCGTAATAACAAGTGTTCATTGTAATCCTAATTGACATTGCACTCATTGAAACTTCCCATTCACACGCACACACACACACACACACGACTATGTATACATGTTTTGTATGCAGAAAACTCTAAATGAGGTGTGATACTTCAAGGTGGCAGAGAACCCTCCTATACATCTATTTATATTTAAACTTATGATTAGATAAAGGTGTATCAACTACTACAAAATATTTAAACTTATGATTAGAAAAAAGTGTATCCACTACTACAAAAAGCAGTATTAAGGACGGCTCGTCACAAACAATTTATAAAAAATCATCGTCAGAGATAACTATCATCAATGGTTCTACAAAGAACCGTTGATAGTTGTAATCATCATCGACTATTTTCTCACCACCTTAGTAATTATCCACCATTGTTGCATCCATTATCTCAATAACAACTGTCATGCTATATATACTACCGTCGAGACAAAACTATTATTGTGGGTATTGGCCATCGACATAAGCCTACACGAGTATCTTTACCTGTATTGAAATTTGAATTTCTTAACCGCTTAGCGGACATTACTTAGGTGTTTACCAGTCATTGAAGAAAGCCATATCAACATATATTGATGGTTCTTACTGCAAATAATCAACTCAACCCATCAAAAACAAAGAGTGTGTTTATCGGCTATTGTTTAACTACCAAGGTTGTCATCAAAATCGCCACTGTAAAACGTACTCTACATCGATGGGTGGAGAAACCACCATAGTTTATCAAACCACCTATAATAGGATTCTAAGTGGTTTGTAGTAAATATCGTTGACTATCCACAGAATATTAATGTATTCAAAAATATGTTTCCTCGTATTTGTCGATTTTTGTTAACCACTAGCATTGCACATATTGCCATCTAGGTTGGCTAGATATCATGTTGGCGGATAGCAAGCTGCCTTCGACTATCTTAACTTTTTTCAATCATAAATCTTGTAGTTAGTTACGCTATTTGTCAACGATTTTTGAATTGGCGAGAAATATTTCTATTAACAAGGTTTATTGCACCATCTCTCCACCTTTGGCTCCCATCTATCCGCAATCTCCCCTTGCCCTCCATACTCATGCTCTCCCACTACTCTGGAGATCCTCCGAAGCTCCTACGTTATTGCACCTCGTGCATCATGAAAGCGTGGAGATCGTATTGTATTCAAGCATGGTCGACTAGTCATACTAGTCAATGGTGCAACGGATAATTTTTTTTTGATGAAACCACATGGCATGGAAACAATTCCCGTTCTATTTCATCATGATCACACAAGTATAAGATTTACCTCTTGAAGTGTGGGCGTGATCTCGAAATCTCTAAAGGAAGATGTTTCCTAAGTTTGATCCGACAAGAGAGCACTTGTGGGTGGGTGGATGAGATGCATGCTTCCCACCATCCAAGGTGATGATATGATCATGGAATCTCCTAATTTCATCTCACGAAACCCGATGTCTTCATCAAGAGCACGAAACGTCGAAGAAGAGGAACAATGGTCGCATATATCCTCTGCCAAGTCCTTTTACAGACTTGCATATATCCTAGAAATAATGCTCACATCCAATGCGAATGTTGCATCTTATGCATTTGGTACTCAATGTTGTTGAAGTAGTCATAGAGTGACTTTTATCATGCTAGTTTTAGCCTTTAACACTAACCTCAATAATTGTTATAGCTAGTAAGGGATTTTGATGAATCTCATATTGATCAACATTATATTGATTATTTAACTCTATCTTAGCCTATTAAACAATTAAATAGATATAATTAATAAAATAATCACTGTATATAATTAACGTTGATTCTTGCAAATAAATAAAGTCGCTTTTTGTTGTATATGTGTCTATATGTTCTCTTTATTTTACGTATTTCCTGTATATTTAAAATTCCAAAAAAATTAGTGTAATATTATATATAATGTATTGCTAATTTATTGCATATCAGGTCCTTTTCAAAAATATAAAAAAATACAAAATCATTAAAAGGGGTGCTTTTATATCTATAAAAATACTTGCAAAACTATTACTATGTATATTTGATGTTTTTTGATTTTGAGTTCTACATGAAATTATAGATCTTGAAAAGATACACAATTTCATGTTGAACACTTTTTATTTCAACATCATTTTGTATTTTATTTTGATTTATTTTTATTTTTAGTTTTTGAGATCTTCTTATCGGGTCATGTAGCCTAGTCCTTTATTCAACCCCGCCACTTATTTGGACTGTTTGATCCCTTAACAATGATCATCATTCCTTAACGCATGCTCCCATCTGGAGTGTGATCAAACAGATCTCCTTCTTCCATTCACGCCTCAATCTAGACATTTAGATCACCTGATCCGAAGGCCCTCATTGTCGTCAACCTCAAGGTGGTTCCAATTTCTCAGATGCGACTCTTCATCGGTGTAAATTCACTGAAAAAGCACATTTTCTCCATGTGTCCTCCGCTCCTCCCTCCAATGTTATTATATAACTGCTTCATTCCTCTTCCTTGCCAGCCCTCTCTCCTTGGTCGAACACATTAGCATGTCAACTCCTCAGCAGTTGAAACCAGTGACTCCAACCACCTGCTCCTTGAACAAAACTCGAGTGGAGAGGTTAGTGGTCCCTATCTGTCTTTATGCAAGAATCCTACGAGCTTATCTTCTTTCTGATGATAATGAGAAAGAGCAAAGTAAAGTAAAGACCTAGGTCTTTTCCGATGAGATCCACGACCACCTTGGTCATGTCACAACCCACATTCCAGGTGCTTATCGAGATCCATGCCTCGTTGACGCACGGAGTGGTGATCAGAAACTCCAAAGCTTCAATCCCATGCCTCCAATTCCACCTCCCTATCTTCATCTCCATCTCCAGGTAATCTCCCAGTTCTCCATGGTTTTATTTTCTCATATTTTTCTATATGCTCTCATACACCGTGATTCCAAATTGATCACTCCTACATCTATGCAACACACACCCCATCTTCATGCAGATATATGTTCATCTCTCCTCCAGAATCCTCTCCACCTCGACCCTTTCTTCACTTTGCATAAATGAAGAACCCAATTAGGGCTCCACTTATCCTACACTCCACATCCCTTCATTTTGCATCGAATCACCTCCCAAAACCACTCCCTTTCACTTAGGCTATTTTCTCTAACTCCTGTAAGTACCTGAAGACCCCATTGATTGGATATTCCATAGTATCTCTAATCTCGCTCTCCGCCTTCAACGAAGCGACATCGAATTGCCGCTTCACCCACCGTGAAGCCTTCTCCGACCCTCGACACACTTTGATAGTGCTACAACTATCTTCCTCAACCTTCACCGACTTCAGATCACACTTGAGGAGCATCCATGACCTCATCAGAGCACCGCCACGCCACCTTCAGAGGAGGAGCATCCTGCTTCAAGTCCCTTAAGTACTATCAACCTCTTTGATTAAACAGTCAACAGGAATGAAATACCTCCACCACAGGATCCTCATTAGCATTTAGGAGTTGATATGATGTCTCAAATCAAGCTCGAGCCTCATTAGTTACCTTAGTAGCTTCAGTGGGATCGAGTCACATCCCACGACACCTCAACACACCACATGGACCGATCTGCTTGGTTCCCCCGAGACTTCAACCGAGCCTCTCGCATGCTTGGAGCACGTGCCACTTGGGTTATTTGCAGACCAGTTCTATCGGGGATTCATTATTACATTTCTACCAGTGCATCTGGACTTCGATAGAGAAGCCCCTCTACCTTTCTATATTTGTATTTAGTCTATTTTGGACCTATTTTTTTGACACTGATTGAGGACTTGATTTTTTGACTTATTAATCAGTATTTTATGATGTTATATGACCCAAAATAGTAGCTAAAAATTCATAATTTCAATGCTTCAATATTTGGTCGAAATCAGAGTCTACGGTCACGCTTAACATCCAAATTCTCCCATTTGTCACCAACAATTAGTGCATATTTTGGTTATGAGTCCAGATCTTCTAGACCTCATATATATATATATATATATAGAGAGAGAGAGAGAGAGAGGAGTGATCCTATGAGAGCCAAAATTTGTTAGAGCATGAGAGCATGAATTCCAGACCACATGATTCTGTCTTCTCTCTCATAATATTCTCTCTCCTGGTTGTATCATATGGTCCATAATGCATGCTTTCATGCTCTCACATTTTTTTGCTCTCATAGGATCACTCCTCTACACACA
Source organism: Ottelia alismoides (assembly GCA_037367405.1). Lineage (NCBI taxonomy): Eukaryota > Viridiplantae > Streptophyta > Magnoliopsida > Alismatales > Hydrocharitaceae > Ottelia > Ottelia alismoides. The sequence goes on along the minus strand of JAZKJV010003140.1, from coordinate 732,463 downwards.
CACACATACACACACACACATATCTCCCAAATGCACATTTAAAATAGGGGAGAAAGTAGCAAGTTTGAAAGTCATCAAATCATTCGATTCGTTAAAACTGTCGCAAGACTATGTACACGATAATCAGGATAATATAGTCGATTGTTTATCGGACTTGGATACAATCCAAATCCTCAAGAATAAGGATTTGATACCAATTGAAGTAACTAAATCATACTTTAATTATTTTATTTACCGTTATTTTAATTATTTACTAATTATTATTATTTTAACTTATTTTATTTAATTTTTATCATTATTTATTATTTAATACATTATTATTTAGTTAATTAAGAAAGAAATTACCTACCACGTGGACACACCCTGCATGACACATGGCCCCTTCCCCTCTCTCCTTCCTCTCACGCCACCAGGCCCTCTACCTCGCTTCACGTGACAGTGTGTGTCTCCACCTATCTCACCTGTTGCAACCGCCCCCACACTTGCGGCGATGAAACTCTCCCTAGCAACCTCCCCCATGTCTCATGCTTCCATGCATTTTCTATCTCAAACTACTCGCACATCCCTCATTTATCCCCTCTCCCATGCACGTAGCCCATCTCCCCCTCTCTCTTCCTTTCCCACTCTTGCTCTCTAACCATCCCATGCAAACCACCTCCCCCACAATCTTCCTCCTCTTTTGCGCAAGCAAAGCCACACCCCCATAAAAACCCCCGCTGCGGTCAACATCTTGTCGCATCCACCACTGACGTGAGAAGAGGAGAGAGCCCCAATCAGCAGTTCAGGTGACAGCTGAGAGGATGAGGTTGAGCTATAACCTTCGTCTTCCCAGGAAAAATCAGGAGGGCACCATCTCCTATGGTTGCTGTATCTCCGCGCAACTGAACTCCACCCCAACCGAGGTGTCGAATCAAGAATCAGAGCTCTTACAAAAGCTCGTTCCCAGGCACCTTACGTAACTAGCCCCTACAACTCAGGTGTTATCCCACAGAAGAAACTTTAGACGAGGTTGGGCTTGCTGATCTCATGGTGGGGACACCTGACAATGATCTCTCGGAATCGATCCCACATTTCATGGAACTGTTCATTGGGGATCATGATGAAATTGTTGATCATGGTTCTAGATGCATTGGTCTGACAGAGTGGATTATACTTGTTTAGGTATTTAGTCCAGAGCTTCTCCCAAGTGGTGACAATCCTCCCTAGGTGCTTCAGCCAGTAGGTTGCTCGATCATCCAAGGTGAAAGGAAGGCTATCATCTTGATGGTATCCTCGTCCACAAATCTGTTGTGGATGGTGCTGCAGATTATCTCAAATTCTTGTAGATGGAGGTGGCGTTCCTCAGTGGCATGCCCATGGAACTTGGGTAGAAGCTGGATCGTCTGGGGATGAAGCTCAAAGTTGCCCGGGATGACAGGCAGCTGGATCCATCGGTGAGTGAGGGTTGCACCAAGGTTGTGCAATTGCCTCATGGTGTGTGTTGGCATATGAGGATATCGCGGCTCGCCATGGCGTCTGTTGTCTGCTCTGCCCTCCTAGCGTGGTATTTCTCCACCATCAATTGGTATCTCCGGTTCTTCTCTCCCTACTTGCATCGGTGTGAGCTCTCTCCTCACCTCTGCCATGAATATCCCTTGGTCCCTGATCTGTCTCTGCATGGTCTCCAAGGAAGCTAGTAGTATATTGTTGATGGCTGCCTGATCCAATACAAACGATGAAGTCTGAGGCTGCTCATCGGTCCTATCATCACTGGCCATCTCTCCGATCTCTACAAAGGCAAAAGACCCTAGCTCATGTATTGTCAAATGAATGTCTAGATGTGCTGGCATGTCTGACTATACCTCAGGAGTGAAAGAAGGATGTTCGAGGGGGAACAGGGTAGAGGCAAACTCAGGTTCAGAGAGCAGGTCTCTAAAGCTACCCTAGATGTACAGGGAGGATTGATGGAAAGTGGTGCTACCAGAGGTAGCCCAAGAGACCTCTTTCCCATCATCATGATATGGGGATTTATGAAGATTTGATCTGGAGTAAAAGCAGGATGAGAAAACAAACCCTGGGTTTACCAACTCAACACAATGTGATGACCATGAAAGCTCGATCGTTTATCTTGTCAAATTTTATTTTTGATGATAATCCAATCTTACAGAGCGAGTTTAGCAAGCTGTTAGGAGTTGATTCTTCTTGGAAGCTACCATTGATTCTTATGACTAGTTGTGTCTATTTCAGCCAGTATGGGTGTAAGTACAGACCGTTTCCGGCTACAGGATTTACTTGAGGACTGATCCTTACACAATGTTCTCTAAACCACCCATTTTGCTAAGGAAGTTCAGACCGTTTACCGGCTACCCGAAAATCCTCACTGGAGAATAGCTAATCATTTTTTAGAACCAGTAGTCTGAAGAAAGTCCCGACATAGCTCTATCCTAGTATGCTAGTCGCTCAACTCTTAGCAAGTAAAAACAAAGAAGGAGTTGCTTACTCTCCCCAAAACAAAATTTTTAAGTGAAGTTTCATTTTAGATCAGGTATGCTTTAGCAGCCCTGATTTTATTAGTTATCTCTTTTTATGTATTTTTCTAAATAAACAACGTCTAACGAATTTTCTGATTTACTTTTTATTTAAGTCCAAAAAAATCGAGAGAGGAAGATGGAAAAGCCGATATGCGCTGAAATCAATGATGCATGCAGAGTAAGAAATGTGTACCTCACTCTAGCAATCTACATGCAAAGTGATATGCGCATACATTAAAGATAGAAATTAAACTAATCTAAATAATGCATGAGGAAATTGCCCTAAGACAATAACTTCTATTATGGGTAGAACTGGTGGTAATTAATTAGAAAAGAGACTTGAGTCTGGTCCTGGAAGTCACTCGGTGCCTGCCACAACGGGTCCTTCTAGAGTAGTATGCGACTTCTCACGGCACGTGGATTCGAGTCCAATTAAGTTAGCTTTTTATTTAACTAAGTCCAATTTTGATCTATAGGAACAAATATTCTGTTAGGATGTTTTTACCTTAGTTGATACCGAGCTCAACCATAATAAAACCTAAGTCTAGGGGCTAAAACCTCAAGAAAAATAATATAAAATACAAAAAATCACGAAAAATCTAGCGAGGTCTCCTGAGTGCACCGGCACTTGGAGAAACAGAGCCCGGATAATGTTCAAGTATAGAAATTTGCGCAAAAGTCTAAATTATTACAAGAATGTTTGTGAAAATAAAACTAAGCTAAATTATTTCTAATATAACTACTCCTTTGCTCTTCCTCCTGTACGAGTCCCTACCATATTAAAGAGTATCACAAGAGATTTCCTATGATATCAAACTTACATTAATCAGATTCAAGATGTAAAGTATAATAAAAAATAAAATAAAGGGCTTATTTGTAATAAAACATGTTAAAGAATACTTAAAACAATTACAAATCAATCCAAACAAGGACTAAAATACAAATAGGAAAGTTGGATGCTTATCTTGCAATTTACCCCTTGCATGGGGTATTTTTTAATATGTCAGAGATGATAGGGTGTGAGTGAAATATTTCCTTCGTTGTGCATGCGTAAAGCGAGGGGGTGGAGTCTCGGAGTGTGCTTCAACCTTGGGTCCATGTGGTCGCTTCTGGCAGCTCGACCAAGGCATGAATAGATTAAAGACTGCTGGTGCGAAACATTGGTTCGGGGGTGCTCTTGGGTCATAGGAAAAATCTGATCCTATAGTATCTGCATCTCTTTGACTGAGGATACTCCACCTCACATGACGGTAAGATTGGGCTCTAATGAACAATCTCCTCCTCCTCCCTCATCAAAATAGTCTGTTGAAAGTCGTAGAGGGAACTTAAGGATTGGCGAAGGAGATGGAGATCTTATGGAGTGGTAGAGGAGATTGGATCATTGGGTCGACATCAACTTGTTGGCGGTGGAGATGTAGATCGAAATGCTCCCAGCAACTCCGATCATTGGATATGTAAAGTACCTGCAGAGGTTAGAGGGTTATAGCCAAAGCATGGGCTACATTTTGGAATGAATGGAGGCCTAAATCAAAGGTGGAGGAAAGGAATCCTATTAGGTTGACTTCCTTTTCAAGGAAGTCAAAAGTTTGAGGCAGAATAGGTTGTGGAGAAGAGGAAGAAGGATTCAAAGCAATACGTGAGGATGGGGGAATATCGGTAAAGGTGATGGCGTAATTAAATGAAGAAGTGAAGGGATGTGCTCCAATGAATAAATAAGAGAAGAAGAACAAAAGTGGCTATGAAGAAATACTTAGAGGTGAAGAATGATATTGGAGATGAATCGAGTCATGGGGTTAGAGTCTTGAGCTCCTGATCACCGCTTGACCACCTGGGCAGAGGGTGGAAGCTCGAGCAGCCTTCAATGGTGGTTGTAGCACATCTCAACACCATGGATCTCGCCGATGAAGATGACTCCTCCGTCACTCTCATCTCTAGATCTTGCTGTTGCCATAGATAGTATAGGGATCAGAGACTTCTCGCATAGAGGGAGGATGAAGGTGGAAGTTGGTCTGACATGGTTTTCGTTCCCCTCCAAGCAGCTGCAGAGTGGTGGTTTCAACCACCTCACATTACCTCACGTGAGGTAGATGATAGGAATGTGAGCTATGGCATGGAAGAGGGATGAAAGGACTTCGTCTAGGTACTGATCTCATGAGGAGAGGCCACGTCAACTAGCAATGAAAAATGAGGGAAGTTGGGCTGATGAAGAGACGCGACTCTTCTCCAACCCAACCTATATTGGTAGACGATGGATAACAATCATTGGATTTTGGGAACGAATGGGGCTAATGAGTGTTGCTTGATCAATTGATCAAGCAGCTACAGAAGGACCAGGTGATGACTCAATCAAGTTCGTCTGATCTAATGATCAGATGGCACAAATCAAAGGCGAGGGCTTTTAAAGGAACAACTATGTGGCATGTTGAGATTAGGTCATGCGACACAATCAGGAAATTCCAAAAATAAATTAAACTTGTAAAAATAAAATAATTAGTGTTGCCAAAGTTAAAAGTTGTTCAACATGAAAGTTGTATAACTTTTCAAGATCTACAGTTTTCACGTAGAACTAATAGTCAAAATACTTCATATATGCATATCTAATATCTTTGTAAGTATTGTTTATGAATATAAAAGTTCTTTTTTTGTTTTTATGAGTTTTTTTGTGTTTTTATATAATTATTAATATACAATATATTATATACACTATTTAACTATTTTTTTTTGCTTTTTTTAATAATATTACACAAAAATAAAGGGAATCGTAATCGCAAATCATGTGTATTTATTTACATCAATTAACCTTATTTGTCTATAAGTTGTTAAATGTTAGATCAATCTAATTATTTGTTAAGTTGATTAATCAGTTCAAGATAGAGGACTAATTAATACAAATAATGATGATGAATCTGGGATTCACTTGTCATTAATAAATATCAAATACGATTGATATCCATTTCGAGTCATGGTAATAAATGGTCCATATACATTGGTATGTATTAGGTCAAGTATACCCTCACATCATGTACCATTATTTTTGGAAGGGTGCTCGGGTCATTTACCTCGAATGCAATGTTCGTAGCTAGGTAAAATTTGGACCTTTAGAAAATCTAATGATCTATCTTTTACAACTATTGATTCTATCAACATATAAATGACCAAGCCTTTGATGCCAAATCATAGTTAAATAATTTCCATCCTCTCTAGATCTTTTAGGGGTTTTATTAGTGGTAGTAACATTCATGAGAGATTCATCAATGTACAATTCAAAGAGTCCACCATGAGTTAGAAAACCATCAGCAATATGTTTACTATAACAACTTAACGGAAGCACCATAATCTAAGATCCAACTACCTTCTCGACCTATGAGAAAATCGATTTCAATGATGAAAGTAGATTTAAGGTATTCTGGACAGTTATGTTTCTAGTATCCCAGCTTCTTGTAGTAATGATAGACATTGACTTTATTTAAGGGATTTTTACTCGACATACCCTATAATCTTTTGTAATTACCTCTACGACCTTTGAAATATCCTAATTCCTTTCCCGACCCCGTAAACTTGCTAACCCTTACCCTACAGACCCTGTGGTTAGCCCTCGTTCATTTATCTGTTAAAAGTAACCGGATTCCGTTATGTTCTTTTATATTATGCCCATTTTGTTTATCAAATTTACATTGAGTGCCATTCCATCATCCAAGAGGAGCGGGTCCCGGCCCCCCGCCGATGTTGCTCGCCGCTGATGGAGTCTCCACCTGCTTCCCCTGTCGATGGCCGCAGCTGATGGAGCCCCCCCTCGCGCCGCCATTGACGGAGCCCCCACCTGCTTCCCCCGTCGATGGTCGCAACCGATGATGCCGCTACCTCCACCCCCCCCCCCCCGTGATGGAGCCCCCCTGCTTCCCCTGCCGATGGAAGCCCCCCCCCCTCCGCGCCAATGCTGCTCCCCACATCCCGCAACCCCCCCATCCACCGCTGATGAAGCCCCCCCACTCCGTGCCGATGCTTCTCCCCTTATCCCCCCTCTACGCCAATGCTACTCACTGCTGATGCTTATCCTGCGGATGGAAGCCATCCACCCTTCCGAGCTAATACTACTCCCCGCATCCCGATCCCCTCCACGCAAATACTGCACACCACTAGTGCTTATCCTGCTAATGGAAGCCATCCACCCTTCCACGCCAATGCTGCTCCCCGCATCCCCCCACCCACCGCTGATGGAGCCCCCACTTGCTTATCCTGTTGATGCTGATGGAAGCCATCCACCCTTCCGTGCCAATGCTGCTCCTTGCATCTCGCCTCCCCACCCACCGCTGATGGAGCCCCCACCTGCTTCCCCCGTCGATGCTGCTACCTGCACCTCCCCCCTGCTCCCCGCATCCCGTCGCTGATGGAGCTGCACCTCCCCCCTCCTGCCGCTGGTGGATCCCTCCAGCTTCACCCGTCGATGGATGCACCCCCCCTTGATGGTGCCCCCTGCTTCCCCCACCGATGGAAGTCCTCCCCCTGCTCCCCGCATCCCACCACTGATGGAGCTGTACCTCCCCCCCTCCCATTATTGGTGGAGCCCCCCAGGGAACCGGGCTTCCCTAGTAGATGGATGCCCCCCTCCCTCCGCTGATGGAGCCCCCCGGCTTCACCCGTCGATGGATCCCCCTTCCTTCCTTTCCGTGGATGGAGCCTTCCCTGCTTCCCCCGTGGAGGATTTTTCTTTCTATTCTTTTTTTATTATTTTGGTTAATCGTAATCGTTCGATGGTAAATTGGTTAGATTAACTCACGACTAACCTAAGTAACTAACTCAAATATAGTTAAAATTGATGGGAGGGTTTGTTGGGTAAGACGGAGTAAGTTTACGAGGTCAGGGGAGGAATTAGGATGTTTCAAAGGTTGTAGAGGTAATTGCAAAAGATTATAGGGTCTGCCGGGTAAAAATCCCTTGAGATGATGACAGAAATTGACTTTATTTAATGCCATGAGTGTGGAAGCTTGAGATGATGAGCCAACAACTTGAATTTTCTTCTTCTTTTGGGTTGGACCCTTCTAATACCCTTGCTTATGTCCACACTTTCCTTTGACATGTGCAACTATTACACTTCCAGTAGGATTCTCCTTCTTCATGACTAATGAGCAGAAATATACCTATTTAATAATACAAAGTTGTAGTATAGGAGGTGGAAATCGTATCAACAAAAACTACCCTTTTGAATAGGTGGAAATTTTTTACTTGGTAAGTGTACCACATCGAAGTCAAGGAATAATGTATTTTAAGTTACTTGGTTTTAAATTAATATATGTAATTAATTAATTATAACAACGATCGCCATGTCAAAAAATAAATACAAGTATATAAGGACAAATAAGTAGATAAAAAGAGATACATAGAAAAAAGAGGATATGTGATGATGATTTTTAATCCCAATAAAAATGCTCAAATAATCTTCTAAATGAATCACGGATTTATGGAGATATATCTAAGGAATATTTTTGATCTAATTCAAAGCTGAAGGATATAAGATCAATTTATCTGTCCTTACAATTTTTTAGATCAATTATAATCCTCAATAGAAAAGTCAGCTAATCCCCATAGTGATTCACATATGCAAAGAAGAGATTTGATAAATATTTATCAATCGAAATCCAACTGCAAGCTAAAAGATGGATTTAATTCAATCCAAGCATAAAATGATCATGAGAAAATAAGAATTACTCTCGAGCTTCTTCTTTTCCTGTCAAAGTTAATCCCTCAAAGAATAATGATTAATGATAATAAGGAGTAAATCTCCAAAGTATCTCCAAGTTATATCAATAACAAGATCAAATTTCCTCAAAATATGATTGCACAAACATGTCAAATTTAAGCATGTATTGTTCAAGGAGATCCTCGAAATAATGTTATAAATTTACCAAGCTTTGATCTATCCAATAGATATGTAATATGAAAGAGTACAAAATCAAGCTTCAAAATGACATAAAATATTCAATAAATGGATTAAAAATGAGAAGGTTTCGCAAATATGAAGTTTTAGGGATAAAAAAGCAATAAAAATAAACTTTCTTTCTCAAATTGGCCCTTAGAGGTACTTATCTTTGATTATCAAAATGTGTTAGGGGTTCTCTTGCAATTTACTAAAGGCAGGGGTTGTTTTGTAATATTTAGAACTCAGGAGGACCACGACGAAAATTGTATAGGACACATGCTACTTGCATGTAACCTAGACCAAGGTGGTCGGCTTGGGCCGAGGCTAGGATTCCATGTGGCTCGCTCTCCTTGGCTTGGACCCTCCTAAGGCTAAAGGCTCGGGATGGAATTAATCTATCGGTGGAGAGCTATCTAGTCTTTATCCTTCGGATGAGGGGAAGCCCGAATAGGGGCCATAGGATGTGGATCGATCCTATGGTATATGTATCCTGGGTGTGCACCTTCTTCGTCCTCAACTTGGTGGAGGTGGGACTGAGATCAGATGCTGGTGGAGTGCAGCTCCCATAGATGTCCAAGGCGAGGAACCACTTATTGGTTGTCCCCCCTATGGTGATATTTCTATCAAGGAGAATGGTTCTGTTACGTGTAAGTTACGAGTCTTGATCAGGCTCCAGGTGAGCTTGTTCTATGGATGTGGGGGATGGAGCTTAGCTCCGGCCGCGGACTCGGCTCGAGGCGATAGATTATGGAGGAGGAAGAAGAATTAGAGTGAGAGGATAGTGATGATGGTGGGTTAAGCGGTTGTCGGGATTATATAGGTGTGGAGCTGTGTGTGATTAAGAGGATCGAATGAAGAATAAGAAGCTTGGAGGGTAGAGGAATTGGGGGTACCTGAAGATGACGTGAGTTGTGCTGATCACATGGAAGGGTGGAGGATCTAGAGGGCCCTTGCTCCTGGACATCGCCTTAAAGGTCCGGTGAGAAGACCTCGAAGCTCAACTGCTCGTTGGAGCAGCAACAAAGGGAAGGAGTCTTCTGGATCTTGCCTGGAAAGGGTCGTCTCTCAAGAAATTGAGACTATTGTCACCTGCCTAACTTCTGAGCTCCTCTCTCTCTCTCTCTCTCTCTCTCTCTCTCTCTCTGTTCGGTTGAAACCAACATTGCCAGATAGCAATCAAGGAGGTGGCAGTGAGGCTTTATAGGTGAAGTGGAGGTAACAGTTGGAGAAGTGTCTCTATCGTCGATGGAATCTGAGGGATGAGATGGATTAAAGAGGATTGAAGGAGGTCGATCGTTACATGCAGGAGATGGGTAACGACCGAGAGGTCTGTTGTAATGTATAGGGTTTGGTGTGGTGAGGTGGGGATGCAAAGGAGGTGTGATAGATGGTGATCAGAGAAGGCCAAGGGTGGTCAAAGGGAGCAAGTGGGAGAGGTGATTGACGAAGGAGGAGAATACTTCGATGACAAATGGAGGAAGATGAAGGCAAGCAAGTGCCTTTGGATCATCCGAGATCCAACGGTGGAGGATGCACATGTGTTAGGCATGTGGGGACCGCATGTGCATCGAGCGTGAGCAGGGTGGCAGTTATGGGGCGTTGGATCTGATATGATCCAATGGCTAGAAATGAGTATTCTAAAAGCCAAAATGAGTGGACCAAGCCAACAATCCTTACTGTCTGTGATGCAAGATGGGTGAATAAGGAGTTGCAACGTGGCAGAGAACGTTAACCAAAGTGTTGACCATGTGTAAAAATAAAGAAAATAAGAAAAGCAATAAAATGAAGGGTCAAAATAAAATGTGGTCAACATGAAAGTTGTTGATCTCAATGAGATCTACAACTTTCATGAATGTCTAAAAAGTAAAAGAAGTCAATTATATAAAAAATATTTTGTATATATGCATTAATTTCTAATTATTTTATAATTGTATTGTATTTTTATTTGGGTTTTGATTAGTGGATTAATATGTATACAATATACATAAATAATATATCTAATTTTTAGGATTTTTATAGGTTAAGAAATATGTGAGATAAACTTAATAAATATAAAATAAGCACAAAATATACATGGTCAGCTTTTTTATGTTTTTCTTCTGATTTTATGCTTTTATGGCTTTTGTTAAGTTGGTAGATATTTTGACGAATATAAATGAAGAAGAATTAAGTCGAAATATTTAACTTTTATACATAAAATAATAGGCTCAAGTTAGGTAAAAACATGGTTATTGGTTTACATATTTTAACCATAATTTCTTGTACTATTAATGAAAGTTAAGTAGTCAATTTTAGGGGATTTAATTAGTAATTTATTAAGGATATTTTGCTAAAGACTTCATATAAAGTAGATGAATCATGGATTCAACATACTCATGTACTTAGATCTTTGCTTGTCCCCAAGCAATTTGTAATGAGTTGGTAGATTGAATACAAGGTTATGCATGTACAAATACAAGACTTGAATACTAGACCACAAGTTTCAAGTGACTCTTTAAATCTAAGTCTCACTAAATCTCATCCAAAAGAATCTCAACATTTTTAATTATCAGACTCTCCATGGATACATATATGTATAACAAATATGACTTTAATGTGTTGATTTCATTTTCCCGCGTAGACTATTTGGTTCACCCGAAGTCCTAGTCTAAGAGGCTCTCCTAAAGTCCCAATCCTTGACTCTGGTTCAACGATCAAATTTTCCATTAATCAACTTTCTTTGCTTGTCAAACTTGAAAGTGTAACGTTGATCATGCTGAGCATGAAAGAAGTAGGATTGTGTCATTTATTTTCTCCTTGCATTAGAGAAAGGATCTCTTGGGTGCTGTATTACACACACATGTATTTATTGGCTTGTGAATCATTATGTTCGTCAAGAAATTTCAGAGTCGTCTGTACTTGTTTTCTTGGGGATGCATCAAGGTGTGTCTTCAACATCCAGTCTTGTAGCATTTACGATGCAAACCCTTTTTGGGTGCTAGCTTGACTCATATGGCATAATATCTTTGGTCCAAGTGGACACTTTGAAAAGGTTGGGAGCGCTTACGAGTTATTCAGTTCTTTTTGAGGAAATTTTCCTTAGAATTTTTGAGCTCCTTCTTTGAATGATAATGGTCTGGCTATCTCCACTTCTTTTACCAAGTGGGCATGTGATAATCCATAATTTAAAGTTTTTAACACATAGGCACCTTGGTTAAGTCAATATTAGATATGGACCTTGTCCCCATACTGTCTTATGTAATATCACTCGGGTTTCATGAAGTGGCCCTCAATCAAGTCCCGTCCTCAAGAATTAGATCTGAACGCAAGCCTCTCATCTTAGTTCCACATGCAAAACATTGACACATCATAAAGATTATGTCATCGTGCAAGTGTTGTGCTAGTCATTTTTCCTTTGAGCTTTTGAGATCCTATATGCAATATAGAACATATATCTTTTAACCAGTGATATTAAGTAAGTAAATCCTAAGACCCTATTGAACAAGAGTGATCAGACTCAGACTCTAGTGTATCTCTGAACCAAGTAGTCTGGAATACACAGGTCTTGCATGAAGTGAGGGTATAAAAGATAAAAACTTAAATTAGTTCATTACTATTATTACTTGATAGTGAAATAATGACTAGCTTGAACTCATACGGCTAGTTGCATATACTTTCAGCCATATGGGTGTAAGTACGGACCAAAGAGCGGCTACCCGTGCTACTTCAGGATGGCCTTTACAGTGTCCTTTATGCACACAATCTGCTAAGGGAAGTTGTAGTTCCATTACTGAAAAGTCGCTAGTCATTTTTAAGTTTAGTGGACAAAATTATCACTTCGAAAAAGTTTTAAATTTCTCAAAAAGTTTGGTATACCCTTATTCTGACAAAAATTCTTCTATATTATAAACAAAGAATTTTTGAATGGTATACATATTATACGCAAAACATACCCAAACCCTATTTTTGATGTGAAAATAAAGTTCGAGCTATATATAAAGTATATAGAATATATACACAACCCCCATACTTAGCTTGTGTTATGTCATCATGGAAAAAAGTGGAATAAAGACATATCTCATACCATGCACAGTTGAGTGATAAAAATAGGAAGTCTACTCACCACCTATACTAAAGGCTTTTGAGGGTCAAAGCATAGCGAGAGAGCAAGAAATGATTGTTGGACATGTGAGCCCACGGCGAGCCATTATGCAATAAATGTTATTGCACATATCATTCCCTGATCTGAAATGAAGAATAAATAATTTGCATAATAGGTCCCTCTGTACAATTAGGGTTATGTACCATGGCTATCTTAATGATCATACAGCTGTTGATTCAATTATTGAATCATAGAGGCTGGTGCTTGGATGAATATCTAAAGGGTTAGATTGAGGACTCATCAAGCACGGTCAAATGATTGTTAAGATGTGATCTCCAGCCTGAGTAGGAGATGGCAATCCTTTTCTCACATAGGCTGATATCTGACCGACCTCTTGATGTAGGTCCTCTGCATAGGAATAGAGATTCGGAGGTGTTAGATTAGTTAGGTCAATGGGTTGACTTAACGAGGTCGAGATAACCAAAGTCCTATGTTGAATGCTGTCACAGCATAGGCGCGCATCCTCTGACCGGAGACAGATGTATTGCTATATGTCTGAGTATGTACATTTGGCAGACCAATAGGTTGATGACCTAACCAAGGTCTATACACCGGCGAGCTGGTGTGCATATAAGGGCATATGAGTAATACGATCTCTCAAAGGGATCATACAGGTTCACTACTGAACCGGAAGACATGAGCTCACTCATGAGATATTGGGAAGAATCAAATTCCGTGCACGGTCGTCTTGCTTTGGAAGCTTGACTGAATTTGTAGGTTTGATATATACTTTTGGAAAGTATATGATCAAGACCTAGGTATGATATATGCTTTTGGAAAATATATGATCGATACCAAATCCCAATGATCAAATGAGAAACCTTGTGATCAAACCCTGAAGAAGACAGTGTAAAATAGATCTTGATCTTCGGGTTGACCATGGGTCTTCCAGTATGCAGGATGTACAGGTATTGGGAATACCTGAAGGGTGATGTGATCATAAACGATTGTATATCCATGACGCTTCCATTCCGAGGGAGTGATGAAACAGGTCTGGATTTTAGTGACTCCTTTCAGTAGAGAAGCAATCCGATCTTAGTCCAAGTGTTGGACATTGGTCTGAATGAGATTCAGATCCAATGAGAAGATTGGATTTGCGGTCTTGATTTAATCAAGCATCTGTGGGAGGTTCGTACGATCTGGATTTGAGACGAGATCTCAACATCCAAGTCACTATACGTGGAATAATACAATTGCCCTGTCCTTATCTCCAAGTATCTGCGGAGAAAGCACATTATTCTTGAAAGGGTTCAAGAATAATTCTTTTGATGAAATATCCAAGCAAGGACTTGATGATTAAACGAGATTTAATTATCAAGCTTAAATATGAATATGATTCATATTGTGAAAATGATTATCTAAGATAATTAAATGGGATTTAATTATCAAGGATTAAGAGAATGTGGATAACACTATCCATGATATATGTATGTTATAAATATGATTTATAATATACATATATAAGAGAGAGAACTTATGTAAATAGAATTTGTTAATTAATAATGTGGATTGGATTCACATTTATTAATTAATTGGAAATGCAATTTACTAATTAGTTTGGGTTGTGAATATGATTCACATAATATTCAATGGCAAGATTGAAATATTCACAAATTAATTTGGAATTAATTTGGTGAATATTTATTGTGATTAATTAAGGAATAATAAGATAAATAAAATAGAGCAAAATAAACCACCCTCCATAGGTGGCGTCACCCATGAATTGTTCATGGGTGACGCCCCCCAATTTTAGGGAGGTTGGTTGACTCCATTTTTTATTTATCACATTATCTCTTAATTAGTTATTGTTAAATTAAATTATGTTGATAATGTTGCAACATTTTTTAATTTAAATTAATGTTGTTGGTTTTAACCAACAACAATCATAGCCATTGATTTAGCATGGACCAAGCATAGCCCTTAGATCCATGTGTCCCATGGATTGAGATCCATTGGATCCTAAACTAGTATAAAAGGAGGGCTAGGGTAGCCTTTCCAAGTTACAACAACAACATTCTTGAGTTGAAGAACTCTACTCTCTCTCTCTCTCTCATTCTCGTGGGGTCTCCCTAATATTCAAGTGGCCGTCCACTTTGTTTATTAGGAAGGAGATCATTTTTGCTGCGCCTCGACGCTTGGATCTTTGTCAAAGGATTGCGGGAAGGACGCGACTCATCATCGTGCCCGCAAGCGCATTCTCCGTGGGTCGGACTTAAGATAGGAGGATCTCTACTTTGGGATCTCGCGATCACAACCACGCTTCAAAGAGGTATTCCTTGTACTTTGTGGTTTGATGAAACGATTCGAGAAGTGTTCTCGTGATCATGCGGTTTCATCTTTAAAGTTAAAAATTTTAATTTCCGCTGCTTCTAGCGACTAGTGCGACTAGTTGCTCCGATTGCATACGATGCGATCGACACGCTTCCGTGATGCGCTTTAAGGATTCTCAATATCCTTCAAGTGGTATCAGAGCCATAGGTCGAATATGGTTTTGGATATGATCCATAGACCTTAGACGATTTGGTTCTTGAAAGGGTTGCGAAATTTTACTGCATTTCAATTTTCGCACCTCTGTATAATTGAATTTTTCGGCACTGTTTAAAATCTTTAAATACGAAATTTTCAATTGGATTTTGTTCCCCATTAAATAAGGAAACCATAGGACTTGAGTTTACTAAATTTGGACTTTATTTGCTCAAGATATGGCTTTTTGAATATGACTATATTCACTGTTGCGGGAACTGCGGATTTGAACATGATTAATGAGATAATTACGGTTTTAATTCGCCTCGAAATGCGTGAATTATCACTTGGGTTCTTTAATAAATCAAATAGGCAATCTTTGGAAACTGAGTTTGCATTTTTTGGATTTAAATTGATCAAGATAAGTTAATTTTAGTGATTGGGGGTAACTGCTGGAAATTAACAATTTTGATCTTGAACCTAGTGATATGTCATTCAATTATCATGATGAAAATTAATTGTTAATTTTCTGGAATAATTAGTGATAAATATTTGTGAAATATTTAAAGAGATAATTATTTCATTGAATGACACTTGCCTAAACCACAATGATGAGATATTAGATCTTGATCATTGGTTCATCAACAAACATTGCTTTCATGAAAACCATAGTTTATCCTACAATTGTTGTAGGACAACTTTTACATGAAAAACCCTATTTTGCTTGAATAGGATTGGGGATTTGTCTAGCAAATCTCCTTATAATCAAAAATGTTTTGATTTATATTATATGGTATAATTTCGGTTGAAAAACCGATGAACATCTCAAAGTACATGATGGTCTATCTGGTATTATCCTTTCCCGAGGCGGATGTGGTGCCTAGTCGGAGAGCATTGGGGTAGCGGGTTGCAACGTATGTGGTCCATCCCACTCTCGTCGGTACTGGCCATGACAGCGGGTAGGGACTGTATAATACCGGAGACAGACAATGTGTATTTTTCTAATTATTAAAATTCGAATAATACGTACTTTGAGTATATACCTACTATTCAAGTAAAAGACATGTTTGTTGATTGATGATTGGATTAATGATTAATTTAATATGATTAAATTAATTATATCCAATAAACACTCTATCATGAATAGATGTGTATTTCCGTTGGAAGAATTAATTATGTGAATGTGATTCACGATAATTAATTATAAAATTTGAATATGAGGTGGAGGATCACATAAGTGACATCTATGGTCTCCCGTCAAGGCAAAGGATTTCGTCGCCAGTTGTTGTGTATAGGAGACGCCTGTCCGAAGTGACAGATCCTGTACATGATTTAATTGGATCGGGTTCTTTGCTTCTCGAAACAGTAAGGCCGTATACGTAGTGACCCCAATATCGGGTCCTCATATTATTGGGGCGATATTGGATTGCGTATAGCGAGTATTAAGCCTGTTGACGGTTGGTTCAATTAATGACGGGTCAACATTGCCTTAGGGGTGGTGGGCCCGGGTGTTAAAGACCGAATTGGGAAATGCAAGTTGGACTTGCAAGGCGGAATGTGTTCCCGCTTCTTTTTATCCGAGTTGTAGGTTCTCATATTATTGGGATGCAATAAAGATAGGAAAGGAGATCCCAGATCTTGCTAGAGATATAATGGTAAGAATATCTCTTACATTGAAAGTGATTAAGGGAATGAACTTTCAGTGGTGACAAGGTAAGATAACTTTGATATAAAAATTCCTAAATCAAAGTAAAACATGTATATATAATATATATACACTTATGCAAATTTCTTATTTCAGATAATCCTTCATTAAACCCACTCAATGTTATACTCAATAATAACCAGTAAAATATCATGGATTGGACTCATGATCCAGATATTGTACTTGCAATTGGACACATAATGTATGTGGTTGCAATGTGCAAGTTTCCTCGACATAATGAGGAATGACAATTATATAAGACAATAAGACATCTCCTTAGGGTTTGTATGTCTCTATAGTCTTGATCTTTCATCGAGTGTACTTTGGAAGTGACATGTCGATGGTGATCATAATTGTCAAATAATCCTTATAAAATAAAAGAAGATATTTTGGCATACATATGTGCTCTAGACATTTAATCATGAATGACATGGTTCTCTGCATTATGCAGAATGGTGGCTCGAAAGAGATGATGTATTCAAAATGTTTGAATACCTACCTGAACCTAAGTATCTAAGAGTTAAGATGTATGTAGATATGATGAATGTCATCATTCTACTATCTATACTCAAGTCATTCATGAAGCTTCATAATAATCATTTTGAATGAATTTAATGAAGCATGTATAAATGTTGAAATGCTCTTGTATTGAAATCCTTTGAATTCAACATAAGAGATTCTTTGTCTTAGACAATGGTTGTTTATTGATGAAGAGAGCACAGTGGAAGCATGGGTCGGACCCGAGTAAGAAGGAAAGTCAAAGAGTTGACATGCTTTTGTGACTTCCATATCACATCCAAAGAGTTGGATGAGTGTCAATACTGCAATAAGTTGATGTGTTGATAGTATGACTATCAAGTCTGTCTAAAATCCTTAGTGAAGGACTCAGATAGAGCATCAGAATAATCTACATATAATCATTGACTCTGACTTTATTATTTCATAAGATAAAGTCTGACAATTGTATCCCAATCTTCTAATGACATTTGCAATTAGTTGCATATATATATTAGAAGATTAGAAATTTGATCTTAAGGTTTAGTAATCATCTACATGGATATTGTTGTAATTGTTGCAGCAATCTCTGTTGGATAGATAAACTTCATACTCTCAGTGGGAGAGCCCTTTTGTTTTAGAGAATGTCTCTATGACCTAGATATTAGAATACCCTCATTGTTTGTTTCTAAATGTTGGAAATAAACATGAATTCTGAGATAGAACTATCATAAAGAGTTATGATGGAAATATTTCAGATAGTAATCTAACATCTAGTGGACTCCACAAAATTAGAAAATTAATGAATGGTTCATTAAGATTTCTAATACTGAAAATCAAACCTTATAAGATCAATAGGAGGATGAAGATCATTTGACAATGATCTGGCATCAAGCCTTGGACATTTATCTATTGATTTGATCAATAGACTAGTAAGAGATGAAACTTTAGAATGTCTAAAATTTCAAATCTTACATACTTATGAATATTGTATTCGAAGTAAAATGTCCAATACACCCTTCTCTGGGAATGGTGTTAGATGTCGAGGTATTCAAGATCTCATACATATTGATGTATGTAGATCATCTATATCATAGTAAACATTATGGATATATGATATCTATTGATGATTACGTATGATATGAGATTTCTTCTCTTCACCTGAGAAACCTTTGAAATGTTCAAAGATTTCACAATTTTGGTTTAGAATCAAAATTTGAAGAAAGATGAAATGAATTTGATCTAACCTAGGTAGCTTGTACCTATTAGATAAAATTCAAAGAATACCTTATGGAGATATGAATATCATTTCTATCTCACTCCTCCAGATAAACCTGAACTCAATAGAGTTGTAAGGAGATACAATTGGATCATGTGTGACATGATTTGATCAATGATGAATTTTAGCATAATTATCCTTAGTTTCCAAGTATATATGTGTAGTAGAGACTACAATATATATACTAAATGAGGTTCCGTGCATGTAAGCTGGAATCTGGCACTTGAGAGTGCTACTTCATTAGGAAAATAAAGCATGGTATTGGATACCTACTTTATGACCTTGAGATTCTTAAAAGATCTCATCTCTGAGAATGTAATTATTGGAGGATTGAGACTCTTGAGAATCAAGATGAAAATGAAGTAAAGGAACTCATTTAATTTTGAGAAGATAA
This sequence comes from Ottelia alismoides, assembly GCA_037367405.1. NCBI lineage: Eukaryota > Viridiplantae > Streptophyta > Magnoliopsida > Alismatales > Hydrocharitaceae > Ottelia > Ottelia alismoides. Next base: position 713,559 of record JAZKJV010003140.1, on the reverse strand, counting down.
TGAGGCTCCTGAAATCGGAAACTAAAAGGACAATTAAAGATGAAACATTAATACCTCTTCAAATAAGTTTGAGGATGTATTCCATGTGTCAGCCAAGTCTGACAATAATCGGACTTCATGTGATGAATCTCCTAAGGATCATGACATGGAATGATGGATATTAGCAATAAAGTCTAAAGTAGACTTCATATACAAATGTTGTATATGGATCCTCAAGGATCCACCTATAAGGGTTAGACCCATTAAGGTGTAAATGGATCTTCAAGAAGATAGGGAACCTGATGAGAAGGTAGAGACCTTCAAAGCTCGGTTCGTAGCCATAAGCTACACATCGAAAGAGAAGACATTGCTTGCAATGAGACTTGCTCTTCGGTAACCATGCTTAAAATCATCAGAATATTGCTAACCTTAGCTACACAACTTGACTATTGCATCTTCAGGATGTAATTCAGGATTACATTCCTCAAAGAATACCTCTATGAGGATATTCACACGAAGTAGCCCCAGGGCTTCATGATTTGGGAAAGTAAGGTGTGAAAGCTAAAGAAATCCATCTGTGGACTCAAATAAGCTTCTTGAAGTTGGAACATAAGATTTGATGAAATAATAAAGTTATGATTTCAAATAAAATCTTGATGTACCATGTGAAGCTTAGTGGGAGTGCCATTGTGTTCATCGTGCTAAATGTAGATAATATCCTAATCATTTGGAATGATATAAGGATGATAATAAGTGTTTTATAGACTGGCTATTCCATACCTTGAGATATGATCTCAAGAATACCTCTTAGATCTTAGTTCTGAAGTTGTTCAGAAGCAAAGAAAAGAGGGTATTGGGACTGTCACATTTGTAGTACACCTTGGACATATTCCATTTTTGGAAATTCCAAGAAAGGCTTTCTTACCTTAAGATTTTGTACTGACCTATCTAAAGGGATAGCACCTCAAAGAGTTGAGGAAGTGAATGCTAGAACTGCTTGCACTTGTGCATCAGTTACGAGAAGCTTAGTGTATGCTAGATGTGTACAAAAGCCAGATATCTGCCATGCAGTGGGAGTAGTAAACTATTACTAATCCTACTATGGAGAAAGAGCACTTGATTGCAGCAATAACAAAATCTTCATAGATGACAAGATTTTTGAGATAGTGATCTCAAAGTCTTATCTACATAAGCTTAAGACTTTATAGATAGAGATCTAAAAGATCTTAACTATGGATACCTTAAGAGATAGTGATCTCTTGGAATAAGGGTATTCTGATAAGGATTATGGAAATACTGGTTATAATAGTTATTGAGCAATAGTGTCAAGGACACTATGCTTTGACTAGATTGAGTATTGGTTGCATTAGATGCAACATTCGCATTGGATGCGAGCACTGTTACCTAGGGATATGCAAGTGCCGTAAAAGGACTTGGCGTAGTCTCGCGGGAACAGAGTGACTGATCAGCTTACCTTGCTATTTCTAAATAGCTTATGATTGTCACATGAGTGTCGGTTTAAATGATTAGCCCATTAATGGCTCTTTGGGCTAGTGGGAGATTGTTGGACATGTGAGCCCACGGCGAGCCATTATGCAATAAATGTTATTGCACATATCATTCCCTGATCTGAAATGAAGAATAAATAATTTGCATAATAGGTCCCTCTGTACAATTAGGGTTATGTACCATGGCTATCTTAATGATCATACAGCTGTTGATTCAATTATTGAATCATAGAGGCTGGTGCTTGGATGAATATCTAAAGGGTTAGATTGAGGACTCATCAAGCACCGTCAAATGATTGTTAAGATGTGATCTCCAGCCTGAGTAGGAGATGGCAATCCTTTTCTCACATAGGCTGATATCTGACCGACCTCTTGATGTAGGTCCTCTGCATAGGAATAGAGATTCGGAGGTGTCAGATTAGTTAGGTCAATGGGTTGACTTAACGAGGTCGAGATAACCAAAGTCCTATGTTGAATGCTGTCACAACATAGGCACGCATCCTCTGACCGGAGATAGATGTATTGCTATATGTCTGAGTATGTACATTTGGCAGACCAATAGGTTGATAACCTAACCAAGGTCTATACACCGGCGAGCGGGTGTGCATATAAGGGCATATGAGTAATACGATCTCTCAAAGGGATCATACAGGTTCACTACTGAACCGGAAGACATGAGCTCACTCATGAGATATTGGGAAGAATCAAATTCCGTGCACGGTCGTCTTGCTTTGGAAGCTTGACTGAATTTGTAGGTTTGATATATACTTTTGGAAAGTATATGATCAAGACCTAGGTATGATATATGCTTTTGGAAAGTATATGATCGATACCAAATCCCAATGATCAAATGAGAAACCTTGTGATCAAACCCTGAAGAAGACAGAGTAAAATAGATCTTGATCTTCGGGTTGACCATGGGTCTTCCAGTATGCAGGATGTACAGGTATTGGGAATACCTGAAGGGTGATGTGATCATAAACGATTGTATATCCATGATGCTTCCATTCCGAGGGAGTGATGAAACAGGTCTGGATTTTAGTGACTCCTTTCAATAGAGAAGCGATCCGGTCTTAGTCCAAGTGTTGGACATTGGTCTGAATGAGATTCAGATCCAATGAGAAGATTGGATTTGCGGTCTTGATTTAATCAAGCATCTGTGGGAGGTTCGTACGATCTGGATTTGAGACGAGATCTCAACATCCAAGTCACTATACGTGGAATAATACAATCGCCCTGTCCTTATCTCCAAGTATCTGCGGAGAAAGCACATTATTCTTGAAAGGGTTCAAGAATAATTCTTTTGATGAAATATCCAAGCAAGGACTTGATGATTAAATGAGATTTAATTATCAAGCTTAAATATGAATATGATTCATATTGTGAAAATGATTATCTAAGATAATTAAATGGGATTTAATTATCAAGGATTAAGAGAATGTGGATAACACTATCCATGATATATGTATGTTATAAATATGATTTATAATATACATATATAAGAGAGAGAACTTATGTAAATAGCATTTGTTAATTAATAATGTGGATTGGATTCACATTTATTAATTAATTGGAAATGCAATATACTAATTAGTTTGGGTTGTGAATATGATTCACATAATATTCAATGGCAAGATTGAAATATTCACAAATTAATTTGGAATTAATTTGGTGAATATTTATTGTGATTAATTAAGGAATAATAAGATAAATAAAATAGAGCAAAATAAACCACCCTCCATAGGTGGCGTCACCCATGAATTGTTCATGGGTGACGCCCCCCAATTTTAGGGAGGTTGGTTGACTCCATTTTTTATTTATCACATTATCTCTTAATTAGTTATTGTTAAATTAAATTATGTTGATAATGTTGCAACATTTTTAATTTAAATTAATGTTGTTGGTTTTAACCAACAACAATCATAGCCATTGATTTAGCATGGACCAAGCATAGCCCTTGGATCCATGTGTCCCATGGATTGAGATCCATTGGATCCTAAACTAGTATAAAAGGAGGGCTAGGGTAGCCTTTCCAAGTTACAACAACAACATTCTTGAGTTGAAGAACTCTACTATCTCTCTCTCTCGTTCTCGTGGGGTCTCCCTAATATTCAAGTGGCCGTCCACTTTGTTTATTAGGAAGGAGATCATTTTTGTCAAAGGATCGCGGGAAGGATGCGACTCATCATCGTGCCCGCAAGCGCATTCTCCGTGGGTCGGACTTAAGATAGGAGGATCTCTACTTTGGGATCTCGCGATCACAACCACGCTTCAAAGAGGTATTCCTTGTACTTTGTGGTTTGATGAAACGATCCGAGAAGTGTTCTCGTGATCATGTGGTTTCATCTTTAAAGTTAAAAATTTTAATTTCCGCTGCTTCTAGCGACTAGTGCGACTAGTTGCTCCGATTGCATACGATGCGATCGACACGCTTCCGTGATGCGCTTTAAGGATTCTCAATATCCTTCAATGATGTGGTCGAGGGTGGGAAGAAATAATAGTAATGATATACACAATGACATCGACCCCCCTATACTTAGGCTTAGGTCAGCCTAAGTATGGTCGAGTAATCACAAGTGGGGGATCAAATGATATGAGATGGATATACACCTATTGAAGGAGGTTTTTGATAATCCTTCTTACTAGAGTGTGGTGGGAGAGAGTATTGATATGAAGAATGGGGTGAAGGGGAAGATGAAGAATCTCAACCATCGTTGGAGTCATCCTCGGAAGAATAGTAGTCACAAGCAGAGGATCTCCAACTATTGTCGGTTAAAGGTAGATATAATTTGATAAAAGCCATGCTAGTTGGGGTTGCTTGAATTACCATCTCAGAATCAGAAGAAGAATTTGACAAAGAATCCTCGAAAATCACTTTGTTCCCTAAGATCAAAGTGACCTTCTTAGTCGGCTTATCTATACTTGAAACACAGAGAGGCAAAGGAGATTGAAATGCCTTAAGGGTTCAAGAGAATGTCTTAAGGTATCAATACTCTTCTTCTTCTCATTATAAAATTGACTAGAGGATGAGCTGGCGGTCTTAGTGTGGGTCTATGTTTTGTGAGTGGTTTCTTTAGGTGTGGTCGGGTGGGTTTTCATGTCAGTGTAGGGAGAATCAGAGGTCAGTATCACAACTGGTATCTCAGGTATAGAACTAAAAATAAGATTTTCCTTAGTAGTGGAAGAAGTGAAAAGAGGGTTAGTCTTGGAGCCAACTAAACCATGCTGATGCCTTATTGGTTTCTTATGGGTCACGACTATCACGTTCCTTATGGGATGCCTTAGGGTCGAGTGTATTCTTAGAGGTCTAGGTATGTGTAGGTGGACCCAATGTTGGAAACTTAATTTTCTTAGCCTCACAGTCAATTGTCGCCTTAACGAGGCTAAAAATGGCTTCCCAATAATAACTGGAGATTGGGACAACTCCCTATGGTGCTCTGTATCAATGCCTGTAAAGTTCATCTCAAGTGGATCACCTTGGAAAGTGATAATGATAGAAATTGTCCCTCCCGTCAGTTTGATACTTCGATCATCAAGTTGAATGATTTGCCTCATCTTCTTAATAGGTCCAAGTCCAAGTTCATAGAAAATGGTGGTCGGAAGGATATTCATTGTGAATCATAATCGATCTGAGCATGGGTAAAGAGAGTATCTCCAAGTTTACATTCAACCCTAGATCGACACTTGTTTTTGACTTTTCTCAACATAAAAGAGCATGCCATTGATACGATATGTTTTTCAACTCTAGTTCTCTTGTTGCCTGACCTCTTAGTCATCAATTTATTCTTTGGAAATTCTTTGAGGTCAGTGCAGGTATTCAATGGCCTTGACTAGGGGAAACTCGTGAATGATCTTTTTAACGAAATCTTCCCCTTGAGTGATCATACAATTCCTTAATGTCCTTCAATTTTATTAGATTTTCTAATTTTTCATTTTTTTTGGAGATTTTGGGGCTTTTCCCATTTTTGTCTTCTCTTCGTGGTCAGGTAGTTGTATAGACATTAAATAAGAAGGTGAGCGGTCAACAGAAGGGGGAGGTGAGTGTGATTCCAGCTGTTCAAGAGGTTTTGGTTCCTTAGTATCACTACGATCCATGTGATCATCTCCATCTGAATATACCTCTATACCACGTCTAGCACCTTCAATCTTTACTTTTTCTCAAGCTTCACTGATCTCTTTTTTCAACGATTCTACATTTCTTCTGATTTCAAAGATTTCATCCTCCTTTATCATGGGATGAGCTATAGGTGTGGGAGGATAATGCTGAGAGGTTGAGGTTCAATACTCAGCATACCTAGACAAAGGCATGTAATCCTAAATTAAGTATTGGTCTCTTGCAAAGATAGTTTGAGCCTCATAATATGGTATCCACCGACAGGGGACGGGTAGAGATGGATTCTGAATCCAATCCTTTGTGTATGAGCACTCATTGAGTGGAGAATAAGAAGGCCAATGAGATTCAATCTAGTCTGGGTGGATATAGGGTGTGAGCCTCTCTATTTTTTCATTTGAAGGATATCTTCGGGTCAAAGGTGTATATGTATAATCTTGCCCCATGTATTTTGATCTTTCATCATTCTCAACGGTTGCTAGTTAATGATATGTATCAAAAGGGTTGGCAAGCTTTGGGATATACGATGTGCTAGACTTGTGGGGAGGGTATTAGGTGGGTAAGAACATGTAGAGGGTGAGGCGTATGAAGAAGTGATGAAGTCAGGTGATGTTCTGATTTTGAGAGATGAGTGGTATGGAGTAGTCCTTGGGTACGAGGTGCATTGGAGATATATGGTGGAAAGGAAGAGAGAGAAAGATGAAGATGATCGGGATAGGGAATGAAGAAGACACAAAATAACACAGGTATACCAGCAAACCATGATTTTACTGACTCAACATAGTGAATTTCGTAAGTGTCCAACCAATTATCTTTTCAATTTTAGTTATGCGACAAATTAATATTTGAGAATCAAAGGTATGTAGAGAATAGGTTTTGGGCTCTACCCTTGATGAAACTCGATTTCATCATCATAATTTCACATTATTAACCCCCTTACTTAAGCTTAGTGTCAATAAATCCCAGTTAATATCCTGTAATTATCAGAGTCTCAAATAAATTAAAAACCACACAAAATGGCAAAATGATAATTCGTGGTATTTTTAGTCTTAAAAATACCCTCAAAAATATTTCGGGCCTTTGTTTGACTTCATCTCCAGTTTTGGCCAACATGAAACTTGTAGACCTCGTTAAGATCTACAACTTTCATGTTTTGAGTTTTCTCAAATTCGGCCATTATAGCCTTCAAAAATCAAAAATTCCATCTGAATAATTAGATTGGGCCACGTGGCCCAATCTGGGGGTGCCACGTGGCCCGGCTCCCCTTGTCTCATCCGCCTCTTCTTCCAGCCGTTGGATCTCCTCCTGAGATCCAACGGTCCCAGGCTGTCCACGCACGCCTAAATTTCTCTGCCGTCCGATCATCTCCCGCCCTTAATCTTCACCGCACGTTAGCGCACACCCCTCTCTCACACGATCACCACCTCGCGCAACCTGCTACCCCTTCCTATTATCCCACCTACTCCGATCACCATCTCCACTAACCAAACACCTCCTGGTCTCCCCCAGTCGTCCACCTCCTCCGCGCATCACTCCACGATCCGCGAAGATCTTCCAGTCACTCCAGAACACCCTCTAAACCCACGCTTCCCACCTTCCTAACCACCGAACTTTTCCTTCAAATATCGAGTCTCCTCCTCCTGTCGCCGTGGTCCACCTTTACGCAGGGAGGGGCCCAACCCTCCTCCGCCTCCCTGTGACAGGGGGAGGCGAGAAGATCGAGCGAAGATGACCCCATCCTCCGGTGAGACCCTCCGCCACTCACGACCGCCCGAGCTGCACGAAGCGGCTGGCCGTGTCCAGCGAAGACCCGGGGCTCGATTCGATCCCCAGCCCAAGCCCCTCGCTCCATCTCCGATCAGGTAAACCTTCTTCCTCCTTCTTGTATTTTTCTTGAGTTTTGCTCGATTTAATTAGGCCTCTCCGGCCACTGTCACCTCCCCTTAACCCCCTTTAGAGCTTCGCCAACTCATCTCCTTCGTCGCGCATCATTCCGCTTACCTCCTCCTTCCTCCAGACCATCAATCCCCTCCGACCCACCTCCTCCGCCCTCGCGGCAGAGGAGCTCCGAGCTCCCATGTTCTCCGCCCCATACGAGCTCCCCATTTCGCTTCACTATGCACACATGAGTGTTTGTCTGCTTCGGCTATTGGGCTAACCATGCAGATCGACAAAACCCTCAATGACTGGAGCTCTCGCCGGAGCATTTACCATCAACGCCGGCATGGACATCAGAGCATCGACAACCTTCTTCCGAAGCCTTGGCGGGTTCCCTGAGCCCTCAGCTACCTGGACGACCCTTCTAGAAGCTTTGGGGAGCATCACCATCATCGGATGAGAGCGGCGGAGGAGGAGCGTCTTCGCCAGAGCTCAGAAGCGCCGCCAGCCGAAGGTGGGGGAGAGATCACAGCTACCGTTGGATGGTCTACTCCCGATGACCATCCAACGGCCCAGAAGAGCCCACGTCATCTCTCCAGGAGCTACAAGAGACGTCTGATCTCAGTGATCGGATGGTTTACATCCAGCCACGCGTCGGATCCAGAGCTTCCCCGACCCTCAGCGATCGACCCTCCAGGTCTGGACTTCCCGAGCCTACACCGAACCTCCTGGAGCTTCGACCATCACCGAACCAAGATGAAGCAGCTTCGAACCTGCAGCAGCCCGAACCTCACATACGAGCCAAGCCGAAGCATCCCCGAGCCTCTGCCAAGCCTTACTCTGAACCTGGATGGCACGTGCCTGGCACGCGCGCATCTGGGTAATTTGCAGAGCAGCCCACGAACCTCTTCAAATTTGCAAAAGGTCCCCGCGCGTATGGAATATTTACAGGGAAGGCCCCGTACTTTATTTTTATTGCATTTCAGTCCTTTCCAGGGACCTTTTTGTAGTTATCTTTTCATGTTTTCTTTCAGTTATGCCCTTAGCTTCTTTGTTGCATATCTTGAGCTACATATCTCCAATCGAGTTGATTTCAGTTTCATTTTGAAGCTCTTCTCGTCCTCTTTATTATGGCATGCTTTAATTTTAGATTTGACACTATGATCCGTGGTGTATTATTTTATTATCTAAGTGTCTTGAGTTATTTTTTTGCCATGCCTACTTGCTTTATGAATGTAGAGTTCTTCTTTATTTCAACTCGGTTTGACTAGTACTATTTTTTATGGCTCGAGTGACTATCATTTTGGGCATATCGTTCACTTTGCATGTCCATTTATTCGCATGATAAAAATTGATAAAAAAATGCATGTTCAATTTATTGTTATTGCATTGTTGTGTCTTTGCATAATCTGACCTATATGCTTCAACTCCACACTTAATCAAATAGATGAAACTCCGATTAATACGAGAGAGGCTCGTGTCCCTGAGTTCGACCTTGGTTCTTGCCAAGTAAAATAATTTATGATCGTCTCTATCATTGACATATATTTAAATGAGAGGATCTTTTGATGACCCGAATTGGTCCGACTACGATGATGATTCAGAGTGCTAAAAACACTCTCTTAAAGGGCCGATTTTGCGGGCTATAAGCGATCGTCTACTCCTACATACAATGAGGGGTTGCTCTTCACTCTACACAAGGTTATTTTTATTCCTATTTATTTACAACCACCTTGATTAGCAGTCCCTATTTTAATTTTGAGTTGTCACTCGAGTATTAGATGAGCATAAAAATAACACACCTAACGAGCAGCCCCGATTCTTCTTGAAATCCTAAGTTATAGAGCTGAAGGATGAAGGATTGAAAAAGCTAATGCAGGCATGAAAACAATGTTGCATTCTAATAAGAAGACTTGCAGTAACTCCTTGCTTTCTCCATGCAGGATGAATGAGAGGGAATCAAAATTTAAAATATATGAATATGCACAGAGAAAATTGCCCTAAGGAGATATCTCTAATTAGCATGAAGAATTTGATTTCAGTTTGGCTAAGTGAAAATGATCTACTAGTGCATCTTAGTTAGTGAAAATGCATGGCCAAAAAAATAAAAAAAATAAATAATCAATATTCATTGAGGGATTAAAGTTGGTAGATGAAGAAGAAGCTTGGGAGTTATTCTGATTTATTCAAGATAATTTTATGCCTGGATTGAATTAAATCCATCTTTTAGCTTGCAAATGGATTTCAATTAATAATATTTCTCAAATCTATTCTTTACATCTATGAATTACTCTAGGGATTAACTGACTATTCTATTGTGAATTATCATTGATCTCAGAAATTGTAAGGATAGATAAATTGATCATGTAGCCTGCATCTTTGAATTAGATCAAAAACATTCCTTCTATATGTGTGTAGATTTACGATTCATTTAGAAGATTATTTGAGCAAATTTATTGGGAATAAAAATTGTCATCACAGATCCTCCTTTTTCTCTGTATATATTTTTTTGTCTGCTTATTTGCCCTTATATAGTTGTATTTATTTTATGACATAGCGATCATTACTACAATTAATTAATTATGTAGATTATTTTAAAACTAAGGAACTAGAAATGCACTATTCCTTGAGTTCGACTGAAGTTCAAAAAATAACTTCACAATGGATAATGTCAGTATATTTTTTAATAACATACACTATAATAATGGATTTTTTTTAAAATCATTATATATCCATTTTATTATAGTATTATTTAATCTACATAGTTCTATGAATTTTTTTGTTGTAAATAGATCATGGTATCAAATGATCACATAAAATTTCCCTATCTGTGATATTAATGTCTAATATATAACGTGTTATTTTCTTGCAAAATAAATTTGTTACACATAATTAGAATCACTTGTCATTTTTAATAAGTTATTCGATTGTTCATATATGTATATATTAAATTAAATCAGTATAAAAAGGTAGCATTCTAATATTTCCAATATTTTTATAAAAAACAATAACCTTAGGCATCAAACCAAAAAGGGACCCATAAAGCCACCTCCTGTACATAAATATTGAACAACAGACACCAAATTCCTCGTACTCTCTCTATCTCTCTCTTGCCCGAACTCTCTCTCTCTAGTGGCTCTCTGTCGTGCGCTCTCTCTGGTGGCTCTCTGTCGCGCTCTCTCTCTGGTGGCTCTATGTCGCTCTCTCTCTTTCTGGTTGCTCTCTCGGGCGCGCTCTCTCTGGTGGCTCTCTCGCACACACTCATTCTCTGGAATGTTGTGGATGGTGGTTTCTCATGCGGGCGGGGGAGGAGGAGGAAATCGTTGTAAATGGGCATTTAGTAACAACGTAATTGAATACATTTTTAATTAAGCTATATAATCTTTCTACTGAAATGACCGTCTCATGGTCTCTCCAGTAATGAGCTTCTTGCCTCCGTGATCATTTAGAATTTGTGGGCTCCACAGTCCTACCACTAAACAATATAAATCTATTTAGGAATATTTAGAGAGATTGAAGATCTTAAAAAAGATAACACAAATACAAAACAATTACAAAGGAAACAAGCTCAAAAATAATTAAGCCCAAAATTTCTAAATACATAATTGCTCCTAAAAATAATCACAAAATATACCGCATCCCTGTCAACAGCTTCATCTGATGGATCGCTAAATGCATATATTAAAATCGATTTGTTGTAGCATGGGCACTTAGCTTCTTTTACAAAACCGAGAAGGAATCTCAAGGACAAGGTTCTTGGCTTCAATTTATAACCTTGGGAAGTCCAGGGTCGAAGACAAAGATGTGAGCAATTTCTTGATTAAATTTAGATCTCAAAATATTTTTAATAGTGACGTTGCTCAAAATACCCTTATTAATTTAATCAAATTAGTGGTCAAATTAAATGTTAAGTTCGTTGCGGCCGGGTAACCGGGGTTACATCAAAAATACCACTTTTAATTAATGTTCTGTTCATCACGACCGGCAAATTTATTTTATTTGGGCAAGCCCAATGTTGAACTCAGGGAGGCAGTTATCTCCTTAGGTTAATTTCTAGTTAATTCTGAGGTCTAATTTGAAGAATATTTTTAGTCTTTTTAGGAATTTTTGTGCAATAAAGGAAAAGACAAATGCAATTTCAGGCCAATTTTAAGGTTAAATCAGAAATATGATCAAACGAAGTCAGAAAATTATGAACTTGGCCAGAGTATGAAATGCAATGAAATTAAGCTACACTAATTTTTTGGAATTTTCTGATACTTTATGAGTTTATTATGAATAAAATATGAATGCAAAGTGATCTTTAGAAAAATTAATTTTAATAAGCACCAAAACACATTATTTCCAGGTATAAAAATTATCCTACATAGATATAAGTATGATGAATCCAGGAAAATTAATAAACCTAAAACTCTATGTGAATTGGACCTATTAAAAATCAATTAAGAAAATCACTACGTAATTTATTATGGCCTCGTGATGTGTGCAAATGTAATGAATTTTGAGCACAATGTAGAATATCTTGACATAAGTCCAATATGATTTTATGGTGATTTTCGGGGCAACAAGGAATTTAATACAATTTAAATAGCACACAGTGGGAAAAATATATAAAATTTTACCAAATTAATAACATTAAATTCCAGAAATGTCACAAAAACTAAACACGGGTCACATAAGGTAAAGGACAAGTTGAGCTACATCATGCCATTTTTAGAATTTAGAAATGATGCCAAATGGACACCTAGACAACCGTGCAAAAACAGGGACCAAATTGCAAATACATGAAATAAAAATTCTTAAAATTAAACGTGCTGACGGAGACTTAAATGCAATTACTAATAATACGGGGGAGGTGGATGTAATTTTCCCACAAAGTCACACGCTCCTCGCGTGACACGCCTAGTAGGGACCAAAATGCAATTTCCAAAACCTTCAGGGGTCTCTATGAAAATTACCCAACCCTCACATGGGAAGCACGTGCAGAGCTAGGATCGAACGACGATCGAGGCTCGGGGTAGGCTCGGAAGGTTCTGGAGGTTCGAATCAACCTCGAGTCTGCTTCGGGTGCTCCGAGCCTAGGGTCGGGGAAGAGGCTCGGAGCTCGCAACGAGGCGCGATCTAGACCACTGGATCAAGGTGTATCCAACGGCAGCTGGAGTTGCTAGCATGGCGCACCTAGGGATCATCAAATCGTGATGGTCCAATGGTGGCGATGAAGTCGACGTGGAGTGATGCGAGGCATCCGATCCTTGCGAGATCTGACGGTGGATGGGAGTCGGGGGCGATGGCGACATGGCAGCGTAAGGGTCGTGGGATCCTCCTGATCAATCGGTGGCGGTGGCTGCTGGAGCAAGGTGACAGGGCTTGATCGGGACCGTCCGATCAAGGGGATCGGAAGGTAGCTGCTCGTCTTATTTCTCAGGTCCACCGCCTCCTACGGCGGACTTGGCGGGGCTCCGGTGAAGAGGGTCTGGCTCCGCCGCCCTCCCTTGTGGTCGGTGAAGCTCGAAGGAGGCTCCTTGAGGGCTCAGATCGATCATGGAGATGTGGCGGAGAAGATGGCTGTCCTGGATGAGGCGGAGGCGGTCTGGTAGCCGGAGTCGATGGAGCTCGAAGCAACTCTGGTGAAGATTCCGATCAATGAAGATAGCGTGCCTGCAGGGTTAGCTTGTGCCAAAAAGAGAGGAGCGGGGGCTCGTGGGAGTGTGTGCGTGCTTGAGTCCTTGTGGAATGAAGTGGTGGCCGAATGGAGTTGTTTTTCTATCGTGGTCGTGGAGCTATGGTCAGATGGTACTACGTGTTGTGAAGGTGATCTGAAGGTTCCGTGAGGATGGGAGCTCCAAGCTGGTGCCCGGTCGATGATTAGGTGAGAGTGAGATGGATCGGAGGAGGCGGAAAAATTAAGATAAAAGCAAAGAAAAAGAAGGAGAAGATCGGAGGAATGGGGGTGTCAACCTGGGGATTGGAAGCTCGAAGGATGCTTCCGGTCGTTGCTAGAGGTTCGGTAGAGGGCCTGAGCTCAAGCAGCTCGTCGGAAGAGCTGCGACACGACGTGTCTACACCGAGGATCTCACCGGAGATGAAGACCTGTCGTCGCTCACTTTCGCTCGCAATTGTTGTCACCAATGGGTAAATAGGAGCTCAAGGGATCTCTCTGCAATGGCAGATAGCCATGAAGGTAGCTGGAGGTGGGGTATTTATAGGGATAAGGTCGAGGTACAAGAGATGGAAGGCGTGGTTCGAGTGGGGTTTGTGGAGCGAAGGAGAGGGGGTAATGGTGGGAGTGGGTGCTGGCGAGGATGAAGGTCGACAGGGCTATGTCATGGGGTTATCGTCGAGTGGATAAGGTAGCTGGAATGGTGACGAAAATAGGAAGGGGGTGGAGACGACGTGCGGCGGGGTGACGTGAGCGAGGTATTTGCGGAGGTTGAAGACGAGTCTTCCACTGTTGGATAGCGAGATCCAACGATGGAGCGGTGGGCGCTGAGTGGACACGATTAGATCAGAGGGGCTTGATCGTATGGCGAAGAAGGTTCCATGTGTCGTGAAGAGGTTTAGGCTTAGGTGAACGGTTTTGATGGAGACCAGATCTTGATCACACGATGGGTATAAAGGTGGGAAGGGATGGTTGAGATGAGAGGGTGTGGAGAAGTTGGGGCGGTGATGGAGTGCGCCACGTGGAGGAAGGAGGTGATGGCGCTAGCGGGTGGCTCAGATGCAATCTGAGATCTGATCCAAGGGTTGTGGTTGAGGCGGCAATGAATGGCCGAGATCTGAGGGGCATGGGCCTGATCCAACGACCAAGATTCTTCTTGAAATCCTAAGTTATAGAGCTGAAGGATGAAGGATCGAAAAAGCTAATGCAAGCATGAAAACAATGTTGCATTCTAAGAAGAAGACTTGCAGTAACTCCTTGCTTTCTCCATGCAGGATGAATGACAAGGAACTAAAATTTAAAATATATGAATATGTACAGAGAAAATTGCCCTAAGGAGATAGCTCTAATTAGCATGAAGAATTTGATTTCAGTTTGGCTAAGTGAAAATGATCTACTAGTGCATCTTAGTTAGTGAAAATGCATGGCCTAAAAAATAAAAAAAATAAATAATCAATATTCATTGAGGGATTAACTTTGGTAGACGAAGAAGAAGCTTGGGAGTTATTCTGATTTATTCAAGATAATTTTATGCATGGATTGAATTAAATCCATCTTTTAGCTTGCAAATGGATTTCAATTAATAATATTTCTCAAATCTATTCTTTACATCTATGAATTACTCTGAGGATTAACTGACTATTCTATTGTGAATTATCATTGATCTCAGAAATTGTAAGGATAGATAAATTGATCCTGTAGCCTGCATCTTTGAATTAGATCAAAAACATTCCTTGTATATATATGTGTAGATTTACGATTCATTTAGAAGATTATTTGAGCAATTTTATTGGGAATAAAAATTGTCATCACAGATCCTCCTTTTTCTCTGTATATATTTTTTGTCCGCTTATTTGCCCTTATATAGTTGTATTTATTTTATGACGTAGCGATCATTATTACAATTAATTATTTATATAGATTAATTTAAAACAAAGGAACTAGAAATGCACTATTCCTTGAGTTCGACTGAAGTTCAAAAAATAACTTCACAATGGATAATGTCAATATATTTTTTAATAACATACACTATGATAATGGATTTTTTTAAAAATCATTATATATCGATTTTATTATAGTATACTTTACTCTACATAGTTCCATGAAATTTTTTGTTGTAAATAGATCATGGTATCAAATGATCACATAAAATTTCCCTATCTGCGATATTAATGTCCAATATTTAACGTGTTATTTCTTGCAAAACAAATTTGTTACACATAATTAGAATCACTTGTCATTTTTAATAAGTTATTCGATTGTTTCGTATATGTATATATTAAATTAAATTGGTGGGTAGCATTCTAATATTTCTAATATTTTTATAAAAAAAATAACCTTAGGCATCAAACCAAAAAGGGACCCATAAAGCCACCTCTTGTACATAAATATTGAATAGCAGACGCCAAATTCCTCGTACTCTCTCTATCTCTCTGGTGGCTCTCTGTCACGTGCTCTCTCTGGTGGCTCTCTGTCGCGCTCTCTCTGGTGGCTCTATGTCGCGCGCTCTCTTTCTGGTGGCTCTCTCTTGTGCATGCTTTCTCTCTAGTGGCTCTCTCGCCCGCACTCATTCTCTGGAATGGTGTGGATGGCAGTTTCTCGCGTGGGCGGGGGAGGACGAGGAGACCGTTGTAAATGGGCAATTAGTAACAACGTAATTGAATAAATTTTTAATTAAGCTAATTAATCTTTCTACTGAAATGATTGTCTCATGGTCTCTCCAGCAACGAGCTTCTTGCCTCCATGATCCTATAGAATTTGTGGGCTCCACAATCCTACCACAAAACAATATAAATCTATTTCGGAATCTTTAGAGAGATTGAAGATCTTAAAAAAGATAACACAAATACAAAACTATTACAAAGGAAACAAGCTCAAAAATAATTAAACCCAAAATTTCTAAATACATAATTGCTCCTAAAAATAATCACAAAATATATTGCATCCTCATCAGCGGCTTCATCTGATGGATCGCTAAATGCATATATTAAAATCGATTTGTTGTAGCATGGACACTTAGCTTCTTTTACAAAACCGAGAAGGAATCTCAAGGACAAGGTTCTTGGCTTCAATTTATAACCTTGGGAAGTCCAGGGTCGAAGACAAAGATGTGAACAATCTCTTGATTAAATTTAGATCTCAAAATATTTTTAATAGCGACGTTGCTCAGAATACCCTTGTTAATCCGATCAAATAAATGGTCAAATTAAATGTTAAGTTCGTTGCGGCCAGGTAATCAGGGTTACGTCAAAAATACCACTTTTAATTAATGTTCAGTTCATTACGACCGGCAAATTTATTTTATTTGGGCAAGCCCAAGGTCAAACTCAGGGAGGAAGTTGTCTCCTTAGGTTAATTTCCAGTTAATTCTGAGGTCTAATTTGAAGAATATTTTTGGTCTTTTAAGGAATTTTTATGCAATAAAGGAAAAGACAAATGCAATCAGGCCAATTTTAAAGTTAAATCAGAAATATGATCAAACGAAGTCCAAAAATTATGAACTTGGCTAGAGTATGAAATGCAATGAAATCAAGCTACACTAATTTTTTGGAATTTTCTGACACTTTATGAGTTTATTATGAATAAAATATGAATGCAAAGTGATCTTTACAAAAATTAATTTTAATAAACACCAAAACACATTATTTCCAGGTATAAAAATTATCCTAGATAGATATAAGTATGATGAATCCAGGAAAATTAATAAACCTAAAATTCTATGTGAATTGGACCTATTAAAAATCAATTAAGAAAATCATTGCACAATTTATTATGGCCTCGTGATGCGTGCAAATGTAATGAATTTTGAGCACAATGTAGAATAGCTTATCTTAAGTCCAATATGATTTTATGGTGATTTTCGGGGCAACAAGGAATTTAATACAATTTAAATAACACACGGTGGGCAAAATATAGAAAATTTCACCAAATTAATAATATTAAATTCCAGAAATGTCACAAAAATTAAACACGGGTCACATAAGATAAAGGACAAGTTGAGCTCCATCATGCCATTTTTAGAATTTAAAAATGATGCCAAATGGAGACCTAGACATTCATACAAAGACAGCGACCAAATTGCAAATACATGAAATAAAAATTCTTAAAATTAAATGTGGTGACATGGACTTAAATGCAATTACCTATAATACGGGGGAGGTGGATGCAATTTTCCCATAAAGTCACACGCTCCTCACGTGACACGCCTAGTAGGGACCAAAAATGCAATTTCCAAAACCTTCAGGGGCCTCTATGAAAATTACCCAGCCCTTACATGGGAAACACGTGCAGAGCTAAGCTCGAATGTTGATCGAGGCTCGGGGTAGGCTCGGGAGGTTCTGGAGGTTCGAATCAGCCTCGGGTCTGCTTCGGGTGCTCCGAGCCTAGGGTCGGGGAAGAGGCTCGGAGCTCGCAACGAGGCGCGATCTAGACCGCTGGATCAAGGTGTATCCAACGGCGGCTAGAGTCGCTGTCATGGTGCACCTAGGGATCGTCAAATCGTGATGGTCCAACGGTGGCGATGAAGTCGACTTTAAAAGAGTGATACGAGGCATCCGATCCTTGCAAGATCTGACGGTGGATGGGAGTCGGAGGCGATGACGACATGGCAGCGTAAGGGTCGCGGGGTCCTCCTGATCAAACGGTGGCGGTGGCTGCTGGAGCAAGGCGACGTGGCTTGATCGGGACCGTCTGATCAAGGGGATCAGGCGATAGCTTCTCGTCTTGTTTCTCAGGTCCACTGCCTCCTACGGCGGACTTGGCGGGGCTCCGGTGAAGAGGGTCTGGCTCCGGCGCCCTCCCTTGTGGCCAGTGAAGCTCGAAGGAGGCTCCTTGAGGGCTCAGACCGATCGTGGAGATGTGGCGGAGAAGATGGATGTATTGGATGAGGCAGAGGCGGTCTGGTAGCTGGAGTCGATGGAGCTCGAAGCAGCTCCGGTGAAGATTCCGATCAATGAAGATAATGTGCCCGCAGGGTTAGCTTATGCCAAAAAGACAGGAGTTTAGGCTCGCGGGAGTGTGTGTGTGCTTGAGGCCTTGTGGAATGAAGTGGTGGCCGAGCGGTGGTGTTCTTCCGCCGTGGCCGGTGGGGCTATGGTCAGATGGTACTACGTGTCGTGAAGGTGATCTGAAGGTGTCGCGAGGATGGGAGCTCCAAGCTGGAGCCCGATCGAGGATCAGGTAAGAGCGAGATGGATCGGAGGAGGCAGAAAAATTAAGATAAAAGCAAAGAAAAAGAAGGAGAAGATCGGAGAGGGAATGTGGGTGTCTACCTGGGGATTGGAAGCTCAAAGGATGCTTCCGATCGTCGCTCGAGGGTCGGTAGAGGTCCCGAGATCAAGCAGCTCGTCGGAAGAGCAGCGACATGGCGTGGCTACACCGAGGATCTCGCCGAAGATGAAGACCTGTCGTCGCTCACTTTCGCTCACAATTGTTGTCACCAATGGGTAGATAGGAGCTCAAGGGATCTCTCTGCAATGGAGGATGGCCATGAAGGTAGTTGGAGGTGGGGTATTTATAGGGATAAGGTCGAGGTACAAGAGGTGGAAGGCGTGGTTCGAGTGGGGTTTGTGGAGTGAAGGAGAGGGGGTAATGGTGGGAGTGGGTGATGGCGAGGATGAAGATCGACAGGGCTACGTCATGGGGGTATCGTCGAGTGGAGAAGGTGGATGGAATGGTGACGAAAATAGGAAGGGGGCGGAGACGACGCGCGGCGGGGTGACTTGGGCGAGGTGTTTGCGGAGGTTGAAGACGAGTCCTCCACCGTTGGATAGCGAGATCCAACGATGGAGCGGTGGGCGCTATGGAGTGGACAAGATTAAATCAGAGGGGCTTGATCGTATGGCGAAGAAGGTGCCAAGTGTCATAAGGAGGTTTATGCTTAAGTGAACGATTTTGATGGAGACCAGATCTTGATCGCACGATGGGTATAAAGGTGGGAAGGGATGGTTGAGATGAGAGGGTGTGGAGAAGATGGGGCGGTGATGGAGTACGCCACGTGGAGGAAGGAGGTGACGGCGCTAGCGGGTGGCTCAGATGCAATCTGAGATCTGATCCAAGGGCTGTGGTTGAGGCGATAATGAATGGTCGAGATCTGAGGGGCATGGGCCTGATCCAACGACCAAGATTGGAGGATGAGTGCAGGTGGATGAGTGGGCTGCGTGGAGCAACCAGAGGGCGCCACGTGGCCCAATCAGAGTAGACGAGGAAGAAGGTGAAATAAGAGGGGGAAAATGGCCGAATTTGGAAAAACTCAAAACATGAAAGTTGTAGATCTTGATGAGAGCTACAAGTTTTATGTTGACCAAAAATGGAGATGAAGTCAAATAATATAAAAAATACAAGGGTACAAATATATATACACATATATTGTACAATGGGGTCTCAAAATCAAAGTTCTGCATACGAGCTCCGATTTAAATGAAATTTGGTCTCATTTGGAAGGTCTATGAATATGTAGTTATCTAAAAGTGAGTAGACCTTGATCATAGATTGTATGAGATAGATATGTGCATTCTAAGGTCTAAGGTCTTCAACTGGGTTTGGGGTTTTATTGGGTAATTTTACAAGTTAGGAATTTTTGCCCTTTTCCTTGTATTATCAGTCAGTAATATATATAATATAGAGTTGGTTTTATTAACTTTGGAGTGATATAAAATAAAAATAAATAGATGTGTAATTACAAGTGAAATGGGCTTCTGATTTAATGCAAATATGGATGCTAAAATGCATATATTACGTATGCATGCATGAATGCTAATTATGCAATATAAGTGGACATATGCAGCTAATTACTTAGGAACAAGGCTCTGTTTTCAACTTTAAGAGTGATGAATCACAGATTCATCAACCCCCTATACTTAAACCTTGCTTGTCCCCGAGCAACTAAAATGAAATGAAAGAGTGAAATGATTTTGGGTTCCATACCAAGGTCATGAACAAAAGGTGAAAATGGAGCTTGACTCAACCTTTGGATTAACTGTGTGGCGAAACCTTATTGGGATCTGAATTTAAGAACTAACAGACTTCAAGTTCCACATGTCTTCTATTCAAGATGCCTCAACAGTCAGGTCAGAATAAATCCTCATACGCAAATTCTGATGACCATGAATCTTACTTGTATTGTGTAAGTGAAATATAGCTTTCCACATCAGAAATGGCTAAGAACCAACCTCCTTTAGCAAGGTAACTCTAATTATTCGGTCCAGTAACTCTTTCCTCGAGGAGCGGGGTATTCCCTTCTAAGTTCAAGTGCGACCAACTCAAGAGGAGGAGGTAGAGAAAAGAATAAACGGTAGCCAGTGTAGCTACCTATCCCGAGATGCTTGACAAGTGTAGCCAAGTCATCCAACTGCGGACTTCTCGCTAATATACATACTCCAACAGGTATTTTATTTTCTATCTGACCTGTCTACTTTTTTTGGAGGTCTTACAATTTTTTTTTTCGAAATATATACAAGGTGCATGTCACGACCCCAATTTCAGGCCGTCGAATCCTCCCATAATCGGATATGGTTACTCAGCAATAATTTATTCAGCAATCACAACTAACACTCAAAAACAGACTGCAAATAAAGTATATTCAGAAGAAAGTATTTCAACACTTTTCCATTCACAAAATAAAGTTCAGATGATACATTTTCTCACTATAACCATGTACATCAGCTTGAAAGGAAAATATACAAAAAATTACTAACTATCTTACAAAGTAAAGCTATTGTGGCTGGCTGGATGTCTACTAAGGTCCTTGCGATGTCTCACTGACACCTGTTGGGTTTTCCATAAATCATAGGATAACAATTAGCAAATGCTAAGTAACGAAGAAGAGAAAAACAAACAAATTGTGTAATTTTACAAAACATGTTGTCATTAAAAGGTATATTCCTTCTCATTAATTTAAGTCCTATTCCTTTCTATTCCACATCAGGGATTAGTCCAGGGCAATCCCACCATTCTTGGACTCGGAAGCTGTGAACACTTGGGGATTAGAGATTGTGTTGATCTTGGTAAGCTTATGCTGCTGCACGTCGCCTCAACCAATCCTCCAATACTACCCTCACAATTTCCTTTTTTCTTATTAAACAGGGTCTCAAACCCTCAACCTGGAAAAAAATGAGCACACCATCCTCGAGGACTCAGTTTCTTAAAACCTCAGGCTAACATTTAATCATATAACCTAGCGGCTTAAAATACATATTATCGTGACCCAGCCGCTATTGAATCACCCATGCCTCCACATGGCATGACCACATCTCCCGTCGTTCAACCCGAAGATATTGGCTCCCGGTACCACGCGTTGCAAATCATTCATTTCGTGCGCAATTATCATAATAGGGCAACCGTGTACCACCTAGGTAGGGAAACGCCAATGCGGGTTCCTTCCGACAATCCTACAAGTTGCATGCCTGACCTGTAGTTCTAGTCCCAGTCGTCCTTAATGTGACACACGATCCTTTTTAGGATCCAACTCAAACCACATCAATTCCCATGATATAATTCTTTTGTTAAGTCTTCGATTTGCATAAAACAACACTTAGTGTAGACTCACAAATATATTATTCATATGCATATATACTCGTATTTATGCCTTTGATGGTTAAACCTTATTTTAGTGGAAATCACAAAGCAACTCTTCAGACTTTTTCAAAAATAGTCAAAATTAGGGCTCTTCATATCAAAGAACATAAAATCAAGAATTTCAATAATCTCGTATGAAAAACCAAAAGAAAAAGGAAGGATTTCGTTACTTAATCGAGCTCTCTCTTGCGTATGCAAGGCTTTATCGTGTTTCGTTTTCAGAAAGGATGTTTTAAGGCTCCTGAAAAGATCGAATTTCATTTTCGTTTCAAAAATGCTAAGAATGTGTCAAGAACACGAAGAATGAATGAAGAATGCAAAGAACGTGAAGAACACGAAGAACGCCAAGAACAAATTTTCTCTAGAAATTTCAGTAGAGCTTCCCCTTACATGGGGTGATATTTCAAGGAAAATTTTGGCAGAGTTTCCCCTTATATCGAGACATATTTCTCAGAAAATTTTGGCAGAGTTTCCCATTATATCGAGACATATTTCAAAATAAAAATGAAAAGAGTTTCCTCTATAAAATCAATCGAGAGGAAAATAACAACGAAACTGAAAGAATATACTCAAATAATAAGAGATGAAGAATCAGTTGACACCACTCATCCTAGGTAAGTGAACGTGTGACAAATCACAGGGTTCACTGACGTGCATAGCCACCCACACCTAAGTAGGGTATTACACAGATTTCTCCATCAAAATAACTATAAAAGAATAATTGAAAGAATAGAAAAATAAACGTAAAGAATTGGTAGACACCACACATCTTAGATGAGTGAACGTGTGATGAATCACAAAGTTCACTGACGTGCATAACTGCCCGCACCTAAATAGGGTGTTACACAGATTTCTCCTCGAACCACAACAGGAAACAAATCGGAAAGAAAGATGAATCAAGAACAAAACTTGGAAGAACAAGAGGATATATTGAAAGCCTAGCTTACGAAGCAAACTAAGAGGGGATCATACCTTTCTCCTCCTCGTTCTCCCGGTAGCACTTCGCTAGCGCTCCTTCCTCACCTCCCACTCCTCTTCTCGACCTCTCGACCCTAGCCCTTGGGGTGGTGGTGGTAGTGGAAATCGTAGAGAATGAATGGGTAGGAGGGGTCTATTTATAGGCTCCAGAAAACCACTAACCATGGTTAGAAAACCATGGTTTAGACCTTAAACATGGTTTAGCGGCTCATGGTTTTGGCCCATGGTTTTAGCCAAAACTTATCCTAAACTTGGGGCTTAAGTTAGAACATTCTAGAGGATTCTAGATTCGCTAATGATGCTTAATTAACACTAATCGTAATTAACTTTCACTAATCACGACTTAACTTTCATGCTTACGCTTATCTTTTACTAACTATTAATTAGTGTTTGCTAATGATCATTAACAGTTTTTAATCCATCATTAGTTTCTTTAATCATGTTTAATTAGTCTTAAAGAAAGTCATTATGGGTTAATGACGTCTTAACCCTCCTTACTTCTCTTTCTTCCGAAATTCATAACAAATTGAAACGAAGTCCAATTCACACGAAATAAATTCCGTTGGTTTCCTCTTGACGAGCAGGATATTATTATATATGATCCGAGATATGCCAAGTTCAAGGCTTTACAATTATAACAACCTTAAAGGAAGTCTCATCCTCGAGACTAGAAATTTAGTCATAACAACCTTAAAGAGAATGAACACCATTTCATTTATAAAGAAGATATACAACACATAGTGTTATTACTCAAACAAGTATGGGTATTTCTCTCTCATTTCTGCCTCGGGTTCTCATGTGGTTTCTTCAAACTCTTGGTTCCACCACAATACTTTAACTAGAGGCACCTCTTTGTTTCTCAACTTCTTAATATCCCTGTCAAGTATTTGCACAGGTAACTCTTGGTATGTCTAGTCTGGCTCAACATGTAAATCATCATAACTTATCTTATGCTCTGGATCCTTAACGTACTTTCTCAGATTTGATACATGAAAAACATCATGTACTACCGAAATATGTGGAGGAAGTGTAAGTCTATATACCACTTTTCCAATGCGTTGAATAATTTCAAAGGACCCACAAACCTGGGTGCTAACTTCCCATGCACACCAAATCTCTGAATTCCCTTCGTCGGTGATACTTTGAGAAATACAAAGTCATCTACGTCAAATTCAAGCTCTCTTCGCCTGTAGATTTTCTGGCAACTTTGAGCAGTCAATAGTCTTTTTCGAGCAAGCTCTACAACTTCTCGTGTCTCTTGCAGTGTATCTGAATCATAAAGGTTCTTTATCCCGACCTCTTGCCAACACAGAGGAGTAATACACATACGTCCATAAAGTGCTTCAAATGGTACCATGCCAATACTTGTATGTTAACTGTTGTTGTATGTGAATTCTGCAAGAGGTAAATGTTTAATCCATGATCCCTTCCATTTTAAGGCATACGCTCGTAGCATATCCTCTAGTGTCTGAATCGTACGTTCTGACTGACCATCTATTTGTGGATGATATGCTGTACTCAAGTATAGTTGTGTACCTAAGGCTTTCATGAAGTTCTCCCATAGTGTGAGGTGAATTGTGAATCTCGATCAGAAACTACTTCCTTTGGGATACCATGGAGGCGAATCACATGTGTAATATATAACTCAGCAAGATGGTCTGGAGTGAAAGATAAGCTTATTGGAATAAAATATGATACCTTTGTCAGACGATCTATTATAACCCATATACTATCTTTACTAGCAGTCGTCTGAGGTAAGCCAGTAACAAAGTCCATGGAAATGATTTCCCATTTCCATTCAGGTATAGGGAGGGGTTGCAATAATCCCGGTGTCTTTTGATGTGAAGCCTTTACCTGCTAGCAAGTGAAACATGAATTCACAAACTCAGCAACATCTTTCTTCATTCCCGGCCACCAACTCCCGAATTTCGTTGGTCGAACGGAGGTACCGGCTCCCAACAACAGCCTCCAGTTCAGGGTGGCCAGTATGGCCAGCAGCGAGAGCAGCCCCAGTTCCCACAGCAACAACATGCACATCAACAACATCAATACCAGTAGCATGGTCCTCTTGAAGGATATGGTTAGATCTTCAAGCGCATCACGGAAGCGTGAGCATCACATCGAATATGAAGAAGAACGACTAGTCGCACTAGTTGTTCTATGCAGCAGAAATTAAAAAAAATTCTTGTAACGAAACCACATGATCCAAGAACACTTCTCGGATCATTTCGTCTAAACCACAAACAAGTAATAGGATTACCTATTGAAGCGTGGTTGTGATAGAGTCTTTAAACGAAGAGACCTCCTGTCTAAAGTCCGATCTGATGGAGGAGACGCTTGCGAGCGCGGGGATGAATCGCATGCTTCTCGCAATCCATGTTGATGATCCAAGTGGCGGATCTCCTGATCTCGACACACGAGATCCGATGTCTTCTTCACGAGAGAGGCGCACCGAAGGAGACAGAGATCCACGAGCAAACGATCGGGCATCATAACGACGACGCTGCAGCGATGGAGACTCCCTCTAGGGCATCCATGGTGGACGGCTATGAGAGAGGAAGAGAGAGGGCTGATGTGTAGAGAGATAGAGAGAGAGAGAGAGAGAGAGACATGTTCTCTTGTGTGTAAAGATGAGCAATGGGGTGCCTCTCCTTTTATAATATTTTGTGATCCATGGATCTCAATCCATGGGCAACACAAATCCAATGGATCTCATTGATTGTGTTTCTTTTAATGGCTAAGATTTGTGTTGGTAAAAACCAACAACAATAAATTTAATTTAGATTAAATCTATATTGATAAATAAATATAAATCAGTCCTAAATTAAATCAATCAAGCATGGAGATTATGGAATGAAGATTGCCTCCTTCCATAATATTGGATTTGGTGGCAATCTCAAGTAATCTCATGAGATCTCATGAGATTCCATTATTCCATGGAAATCTCCAAGATTTACAACAACACTTTTTGTAAATTATTCTACAAAAATAATTGATAATTATTTTGTGAATATTGCAATCTTGCCATTGGAAAATTGTAAATTATACACAACCCAAAATAAAATGTGAATTACATTTTCAATTAATTTTCCAATGTGAATCCAATTCACATCAACATTTAATTAACAAATGTAAATTACAAATACCTCTCTCTTATATATTATAAATCACATTTATAATATATATGACTAATATGGATATTGCTATCCACATTATTCATATCTGTGATAATTAAATCACATTTAATCATCTTGGATCTCTATTCTCGTGTGTCCAAATAATATAAATCGCATTCACATTATTCACATCTTTGATAATCAAATCTCATTTAATTATATAAGATAACTCTCTTTATAATATGAATCAAATTCATATTACTCATGATAATTAAATCACATTTAATTATCTATTTTCTTAATGCTCGGATACTTATATCAACAATTAAATTATCCTGAACTCTTTCAAGGATAATGTGCTTTCTCCGCGAATACTTGGAGATAAGGACAGGGCAATTGTATTGTTCCACGTATAGTGACTTGGATATTGAGATCATATCTCAAATCCATATCGCGGGCCTCCCATAGATGCTTGACTAAATCAAGACTGCAAATCCAATCTTCTCATTACATCTGAATCACATTCAAATCAATGTCCAACAATTGGACCAAGATAAGATTACTTCTCTACAGAGAGGAGTCATTGAAATCCAGACCCGTTTCATCACTCCCTAGGAATGGAAGAGTCATGGTTATACAATCGTTTATGATCACATCACCCTCAGGTATTCCCAATACCTGTACATCCTGCATACTGAAAGACTCAGATTAAACCCGAAGTATTAGATCAACTTTACACTGTCTACTTCAGGGTTTTATCAGTAAGTTTCTCATTCGATCATTGGGAGTTGGTATCGATCATATACTTTCCAAAAGCATATATCATACCTAGGTCTTGATCATATACTTTCCAAAAGTATATATCAAACCTACAAATTCAGTCAAGCTTCCAAAGCGAGATGACCGTGCACGGAATTTGATTCTTCCCAATATCTCATGAGTGAGCTCATGTCTTCCGGTTCAGTAACTGAACCTGTATGATCCCTTTGAGAGATCATATTACTCATATACCCTTATCTGCACACCAACACGCCGGTGTATAGACCTTGGTTAGGTCATCAACCTATTGGTCAGCAAAACGTACATACTCAGACATATAGCAACACATCATCTCCGATCAGAGGATATGTGCCTATATCGTGACAGCATACGATATAGGACTTTGGTTATCTCGATCTCGTTAAGTCAACTCTTTGACCTAACTTATCTAACACCTCTGAATCTCAATTCCTATGCAGAGGATCTGCATCAAGAGGTCAGTTAGATATCAGCCTAAATGAGAAAGGATTGCCATCTCCTACTCTGGCTAGAGATCATCTCTTAACAATCATTTGACGTTGCTTGATGAGTCCTCAATCTAACTCTTTAGATATTCATCCAAGCACCAGCCTCTATGATTCAATAGTTGAATCAACAGCTGTATGATTATCAAGATGGCCATGATACATAACCCTAATTGTACTAAGGGACCTATTATGCAAATTAATTATTCTTCATTTCAGATCAGGGAATGATATTTGCAATAACATTTATTGCATAATGGCTCGCCGTGGGCTCGCATGTCCAACAATCTCTCACTAGCCCAAAGAGCCATTAATGGGCTAATCATTTAAACCCGCACTCATGTCACAATCATAGGCTGTTAAGAAAATAGCTAGGTAAGCTGATCAGTCACTCTGTTCCCGCGAGACTACGCCAAGTCCTTTTACGGCACTTGCATATCCCCAGTTACAGTGCTCGCATCCAATGCGAATGTTGCATCTTATGCAACCAATACTCAATCTTGTTAGTTACAGTGTCCTTGACACTACAGTTTAGCAATTATCATAATCAGTATTTTCATAATCCTTATCAGAATACCCTTATTCCTAGAGATCACTATCTCTTAAGGTATTCATAGTAAAGACCTTTTAGATCTCCATCTATAAAATCTTAATTACTTGATGATAAGACTTAGAGATCACTATCTCTAAAGTCTTGTCATCTTTGAAGATATTGTTATTACTGCAATCAAGTGTTTTCTCTTCATATTAGGATTAGTAACAGTTTACTACTCCCAGTACATGGCAGAAATCTGGCTTTTGTACACATCTAGCATACACTCAGCTTCTCGTAACTGATGCAGAAGTGAAAGCAGTACTAGCGTTCACTTCCTCAACTCTTTGAGGTACTATCCCTTTAGATGGGTCAGTACCATATGTTAAGGGATGGAAGCCTTTGTTGGATTTTTCCAGAAAATGGAATATGTCCAAGGTGTACCATTAATGTGACAGTCCCAATACCCTCTTCTCTATGCTTCTGAACACCTTCAGAACTAAGATCCAAGAGGTATCCTTGAGATCATATCTCAAGTTCTGGAACAACCAGATTAGAAAATACTTATTATTATCCTTATATCATTTAAAATGATTAGGATATCATCTACATTTAGCATGATGAACACAAAGGCACTCCCACTAAGCTTCACATGGCTCATTAAGATTCTATCTGAAATCATAACACTTATAATTTCATAAAATCTTATGTTCCAGCTACAAAAAGCTTATTTGAGTCCATAGATGGATTTCTTTAGCTTGCACATCTTGTTTTCCTCAACCATGAAGCCTTAGGGCTGCTTCATGTGAATATCCTCAGAGAGGAATGTAATCTTGACTTCTTTCTCTTGAAGATCAATTTACACCTTTATGGGTCTTACCCATATAGATGCATCCTCGAGGGTCCATATACAAGAAGTCTACTTTAGACTTTATTGCTAACATCCATCTTTCCATGTCATGATCTTCAGAGACTTCATCACATGAAATCCGATCATTGTCAGACTTAACTGACACATGGAATACATCCTCGAACTCATTTGAAGAGGTATAAGTGTTTCATCTTTTAGTATCCTTTTAGTTTCTGATTTCAGGAGCCTCATTATCTTCTCAAGATTAAATGAGTTCCTACACTTCATTTTCATCTTGATTCTCAAAAATCTCAACCTCTAAGAGTCACATTCTCAGAGATGAGATATTTTAAGAATCTCAAGGTCATAAAGTAGGTATCCAATACCATCCTTTATTTTCCTAATGAAGTAGCACTCTAGTGCTAGATTCCAGCTTATATGCATGGAACCTTATTAATGATATACATTGTAGTCTCTACTGCACATATATACCTGGAAACTAAAGGATAATTATGCTGAAACTCATCAATGATAAGATCATGTCACACATGATCCAATTGTATCTCCCTATAACTCTATTGAGTTAAGTTGTGTTAGGAGGATTGAGATAGAAATGATATTCATATCTCCATAAGGTATTCTTTGAATTTATCTAACAGGTACTTGCTACCTAGATTAGATCAAATTCATTTTATCTTCCTTCAAACTTTGGTTTTAAACCAAAATTATGAAATCTTTGAACATTTCAAAGGTTTCTTAGGTGAAGAGAAGAAATCTCATATCATACATAATCATCAACAGATATCACATATCCATAATGTTTACTATGATATAGATGATCCGCATACATCAATATGTATGAGATCCTGAATACCTTGACATCTTACACCTTTCCCAAGGAAGGGTGTATTGGACATTTTTACTTTTTGAATACAATATTCACAAGTATGTAAGATTTGAACCTTTAGACAATCTAAAGTTTCATGTCTCACTAGTCCATTGATCTCATCAACAGACATATGTCCAAAACTTGATTCCAGATCATTGTCAAATGATCTTCATCCTCCAATTGATCTTATAAAGGTTTTAATTTTAGTATTAGAAATCTTAATGAACCATTCATTAATTTTCTAATTTTGTGGAGTCCACTAGATATTAGATTACTCTGAAATATATCCATCATAACTCTTTATGATAGTTCTATCTCAGAATTCATGTTTATTTCCAACATTTAGAAAACAAACAATGAGTGTATTCTTATATCTAGGTCATAGAGACATTCTCTAAGACTAAGGGCTCTCCCACTGAAACTAATAAGTCTATCAATCCAACAGAGATTGTTACAAAAATTGCATCAATATCCTTGTGGATAACTATAAACCTTATGATCAAATTTTCCAGTCTTCTAAAACATATGCAACCTATTGCAAGTGATGTTAGAAGATTGAGATACAAATATTAGACTTTATCTTATCAAATAAGTAAGTCAAAGTCAATGAGTATATGTAGATTATTCTGATGCTCTATCTGAGACCTTCACTAAGGATTCTAGACAGACTTGATAGTCAAACTATCAACACATCAATTTATTGCAGTATCGACATTCCTTCAACTCTTTGGATGTCATATGGAAGTCACAGAAGTACGGTCAACTCTTTGACTATCCTTCTCATCTTGGGTCTGACCCATGCTTCCACTACGCTCCCTTTATCTATAAACAACCATTGCTCAAGACTAAGGATCTCTTATGTTAAATTCAAAAGAATTCAAAGTAAGAGTATTTCAACATTTATACATGCTTCATTAAATTCATACATTATGAATATTATGAAGCTTCATGAATGACTAGAGTATAGACAGTAGAACGATGACACTCGTCGTATCTACATCCATCTAAACTCTTAAAATATTGGTTCAGGTAGGTATTCAAACATTTTGAATACATCATCTCTTATAGAGCTACCATTCTGCTGATGCGGTGAACCATGTCATTCATGATAAATGTCAAGAGCACATATGTATGGCAGAATATCTTCTTAGATTTTTATAAGGATTAATTGACAATTGCTATCATCATCGACATGTCACTTCTAAAGTACATCCAATGAGAGATCAAGACTATAGAGACATACAAACCCTAGGGTTGTAGTCCTATTATCTATTTAATTGTCATTCCTCATTATTAAGAGGAAACTTGCACATTGCAATCACATACATTATGTGTCTAATTGCAAGCACAATATCTGGATCATGAGTCCAATCCATGATATTTTATTGGTTATCATTGACTATAACATTGAGTGGGTTTAAAGAAGGATTATCTGAAATAAGAAATTTGCATAAGTTTATATATTTATATATATACATATTTTACTTTGGTTTAGGAATTTTTTATATCAAAGTTGTCTTGCCTTATCAACACTGAAAGTTCATTCCCTTCATCACTTTCAATGTAAAAGATATACTTACCATCATATCTCAGCAAGATCTGGGATCTCCTTCCTTATCTTTGTTACATACCAATAATATGAGAATCTGCAACTCGGATAAAAAGAAGCGGGAACACATTCCACCTTGCAAGTCCAACTTGCATTTCCCAATTCGATCTTTAACAACCGGGCCCTTCACCCCTAAGGCGATGTTGACCCGTCATTAATTGAACCAACCGTCAACAGGAATAGTACTCGCTATATGCAATCCAATATCGCCCCAATAATATGAGGATCTGATATTGGGGTCACTACGTATACGGCCTTACTCTTTCGAGAAGCAAAGAGCCCAATCCAGATGTGCTTGCATATAGGGGCTGTCACTTAGGACATGCATCTCCTACATACAATCCCTGGCGACAGAACCATTCGCCTTAACGGGAGACCATGGACGTCACTTATGTGATCCTCCATCTCATATTCAAATTTTAATTAATTATCATGAATCTTATTCACATAATTAATTCTTACAAGGGAAATACACATCTATTCATAATAGAGTGTTTTTAATTGGATATAATTAATTCAATCATATTAAATTAATTATCAGTCCAATTCAATCAATAAACTTGATTGTTTTTACTTGAATATATATATGGTATTATCTCAAAGTACGTATTAATTCGAATTTTAATAATTAGAAAAATACATCTTGATTTCTCCGGCATTATCGAGTCCCTACCCGCCATCATGGCCAGTACCGACGAGAGTGGGACGGACCACATACGTTGTAACCCGCTACCCCAATGCTCTCCGACTAGACACCATATCCACCTCAGGAAAGGATAATGCCAAATAGATCAATTTGTACTTGAGATGATCATCGGTTCTTCAACCGAAATTATACTATATAATAATAATAAAAACAATTTTGATTGACATTTTAATGATATTTACTAAACAAATCCCAAATCCTATTCAAGCAACAAGTTTGTTGGAATGTAGATCATGTAGATCATGTAACCAATTAGTGATCTAGATCACATCTAATCATTTATTGGTTAAGGCAATGACATTTAAGAAATAATTATCATCAAATATTTCACAAATATTTATGCACAATTATTCTAGGAAATTAAACAATTTAATTTCACTAATTGATTAAATGAGAATCACTAGATTCTTGATTAGGAAAGTATTTCCAGCAGTGACCCTCACTTACTAAAAATATCATATCTCAATCAAGTTAAATCCAAATTAAGCAAAGTATGTTCTTAAAGTTTGCTAATTTCATTTACAATAGAATCTAAGTGATTTGCACATATTTAAAGGCGTTTCAAATCCGCAATTAACATCTTAATTATGTTAAGACTCGCAGTCCCCGAAACTGTGGATACATGTTCACTAAAATGAGCATATCTTGAGCAAACAGAATCGAAATCACGTAAACTCAGATCCTACGGTTTCCTTATTTAATGAGAAACAAAATACAATTATTATTTTCATTTTTAAACAATTTAAACAGGGTCGAAAATAATCTAAAAACAGATCTGCGAAAATGAAATGCAAGAAAACCTTCGCAAACCTTAATGAACCCAAGTTTTCCTCGGTTAATGGATCGCATCCAAAACCTTCGACCTAAGGCTCTGATACCACTTGAAGGATATGATTAGATCTTCAAGTGCATCACAGAAGTGTGAGCATCGTATTGTATACGACGAAGAACGACTAGTCGCACTAGTTGTTCTATGCAGCGGAAATTAAAAAAACAATTCTTGTGACGAAACCACATGATCCAACAACACTTTTTGGATTGTTTCATCTAAACCACAAACAAGAAATAGGATTACCTATTGAAGCGTGGTTGCGATCGAGTCTCTAAACGAGGAGACCTCCTGTCTCAAGTCCGATCCGACGGAGGAGATGCTTGCGAGTGCGGGGATGAATCGCGTGCTTCTCGCAATCCATGTTGATGATCCAAGTGGCGGATCTCCTGATCTCGACACATGAGATCCGACGTCTTCTTCATAAGCGAGGTACACCGAAGGAGACGGAGATCCACGAGCAAACGATCGGGCAGCATAACGACGACGTTGCAGCGATGGAGACTCCCTCTAGGGCATCCATGGTGGACAACCATGAGAGAGGAAGAGAGAGGGCTGATGTGTAGAGAGAAAGAGAGAGAGAGAGAGACTTATGTTCTCTTGTGTGTAAAGAAGAGCAATGGGGTGCCTCTCCTTTTATAATATTTCGGGATCCATCGATCTCAATCCATGGGCAACACAAATCCAATGGCTCTCATTGATTGTGTTTCTTTTAATGGCTAAGATTTGTGTTGGTAAAAACCAACAACAATTAATTTAATTTAGATTAAATCTATATTGATAAATCAATATAAATCAATCCCAAATTAAATCAATCAAGCATGGAGATTATGGAATGAAGATTGCCTCCTTCCATAATATTGGATTTGGTGGCAATCTCATGTAATCTCATGAGATCTCATGAGATTACATTATTCTATGGAAATCTCCAAGATTTACAACAACACTTGTTGTAAATTATTCTACAAAAATAATTGATAATTATTTTGTGAATATTGCAATCTCGTCATTGGAAAAATAAGAATCATATTCACAACCCAAAATAAAATGTGAATTACATTTTCAATTAATTTTCCAATGTGAATCCAATTCACATCAACATTTAATTAACAAATGTAAATTACAAATAGCTCTCTCTTATATATTATAAATCATATTTATAATATATATGACTAATATGGATATTTCTATCCACATTATGCATATCCATGATAATTAAATCACATTTAATCATCTTGGATCTCTATACTCGTGTGCCCAAATAATATGAATCGCATTCACATTATTCACATCTTTGATAATCAAATCTCATTTAATTATCTAAGATAACTCTCTTTATAATATGAATCAAATTCATATTACTCATGATAATTAAATCACATTTAATTATCTAATTTCTTAATGCTCGGATACTTATATCGACAATGAAATTATCCTGAACTCTTTCAAGGATAATGCGCTTTCTCCGCGAATACTTGGAGATAAGGACATGGCGATTGTATTGTTCCACGTATAGTGACTTGGATATTGAGATCATATCTCAAATCTGGATCACGGGCCTCCCATAGATGCTTGATTAAATCAAGACCGCAAATCCAATCTTCTCATTGCATCTGAATCACATTCAGATCAATGTCCAACAATTGGACCAAGATAAGATTACTTCTCTACTGAGAGGAGTCACTAAAATCCAAACATGTTTCATCACTCCCTAGGAATGGAAGCGTCATGGTTATACAATCGTTTATGCTCACATCACCCTCAGATATTCCCAATAATTGTACATCCTGCATACTGAAAGACACAGATTAAACCCGAAGAATTAGATTAGCTTTACACTGTCTACTTCAGGGTTTTATCACTAAGTTTCTCATTCGATCATTGGGAGTTGGTATCGATTATATACTTTCCAAAAGCATATATCATACCTAGGTTTTGATCATATACTTTCCATAAGTATTATATCAAACCTACAAATTCAGTCAAGCTTCCAAAGCGAGACGACCGTGCACGGAATTTGATTCTTCCAAATATCTCATGAGTGAGATCATGTCTTCCGGTTCAGTAACTAAACATGTGTGATCCCTTTGAGAGATCGTATTACTCATATGTCCTTATATGCACACCAGCGCGCCAGTGTATAGACCTTGGTTAGGTCATCAACCTATTGGTCTGCCAAATGTACATACTCAGACATATAGCAACACATCTGTCTCCGGTCAGAGGATACATGCATGTATCATGACAACATATGATATAGGACTTTGGTTATCTCGATTTCGTTAAGTCAACTCTTTGACCTAACTTATCTAACACCTCTGAATCTCTATTCCTATGCAGAGGACCTGCATCAAGAGGTCGGTTAGATATCAACCTAAATGAGAAAGGATTTCCATCTCCTACTCTGGCTGGAGATCATCTCTTAACAATAATTTGACATTTCTTGATGAGTCCTCAATCTAACTCTTTAGATATTCATCCAAGCACCAGCCTCTATGATTCAATAGTTGAATCAACAGATGTATGATTATCAAGATGGCCATGGTACATAACTCTAATTGTACTAGTGGACCTATTATGTAAATTAATTATACTTCATTTTATATCAGGGAATGATATTTGGAATAACATTTATTGCATAATGGCTCGCCGTCGGCTCGCATGTCCAACACCTCTTCCATATCAGCAGGGACAGTCTTGGAGGCAACAGCAGCAGCCTCATCTGTATCACTCCCAGTACTCCTCTCACTCTCATCAGCAGCAACAACCTCAGCTTTAGGGAGGCCACCCGTCAGGTTCTCATAGGCCCACCTATGAGAACTCCGCTTTGGATAATCTATTCTGCCTCATGTCCAAGCAGCAGGCCACCTTCCGACGGGAGATGGACGAGTTTAGACAGGAGATGAGAGAGATTGTGAGAGGGAAGGCCGCCATTCCTGCCCAGATTGAGCTGAACCCGAGTAACCTGAAGAGGAAGTCTAAGCAGGTAGAGTTTACAAAGGTTACCACTTCTAGTGATTCCCTTGGTGATGTTTCTGCATATCATTTTGATGCTGACTTTATTACACTTAGGAGTGGTAGGATGCCAGCCGGCGACGCCTCATCTGAGCGACGACCACTCGCAGCTTCAGGAGCGCTAGATAAGGAGGAGAGTGGTGCTGATGCCGCTCATGATGATGATGATGGTGATGGTGATGCTGCCGCCACCATGGACGTTGATCCAGCCGACGGTACTGAGGCCGTCGCTTCACCAGATACATGAGGAGGTGGTGCTGATGCCACCAGATTTGATGCTGAGCTAGAGCGAGGTACTCACGTTGTAAACCATGATGTCGTAGGTGGTACTGAGGCCACCATTTCTGTTCCTGTTGCATTTCCATCTATTACTGTATCTCGGGACATTTCTGGAAATAAAGGAAAGGGTTATTCAGTTGTGAGTCCATTTATTTTGCTTGGAGATATGTGTATGGATTCTTTTTTGTCACAGCAACATCGACCCGATCCTAGCCCTCCATCTGAGGAGGGCCTAGCCATAACCTTTCCCCAAGCACTCCGCTTGGCTAAGGGGACCAAAAAAGAAAATCCTAAAAAGTCCCATCAGCTTGAGTTCAACCAGCAGATGATAGACAGTTTCCAGATACAGTTGACTCTACAGGAGGCCTTGTAGCACATCCCCCTCTTCTAGAGGAACCTTAGAGAGAGTACCACCATGCGCAGGAAGAGAAGGAACCACCACTCAGAGATCCATGTGCTCACTCGTGCCACCTGCTTCACCATCCAGAACCGTCTGCCAGCCAAGAGGCCAGATGCAGGAGCTCCCTATGTCAGATGTCATATACATGAGCAGAGGTTCGATCGGACTCTATTAGACAGCGGTTCTTCGATTAACCTACTTCCGGCAACCTTACTCGCCTGATTCAAGTTAGGATCTCTTAGACAGAGCAGGACAGTCCTTCAGTTTGCTGACCGATCTGTCAAGAGGCCGAAGGGGTTACTAAAGGTCGTGGTCGTCACAATTCAGGGCCTGCAATTCCCTGTGGACTTCGTAGTATTGGACAAGGAGATCCCTGAGTCTGTGAACGATACCCCCATCATTCTAGGATGCCTGTTCTTGGACACCGTGAAGGCAGTGTCCGATCATGATAGCGGGAAGGTATACTTTCGCGTCGAGGGTGAGAGTTACAAATAGAGACGATCGATGAAACTAGATCGTGAGATTCAGCTTTCTTAGAGACGCTCACAGATTCAGAGCATGTGACAGAGGCAGAGCGAGACATCCACCAAGAGTGTTATTTTGTGATCACAAACGATGAGGCAGTTTGGTCAGACCTTGTTTCACGAGCCATCCTCTCAGATTCAGACCCCGCTGATGCACAGATTCTAGTAGAGGAGAGCTTAGAGAGCGCACTCCTGGCAGAGGACACCTTTGAGGCAGCAAATCAGGTTCTCGATAGCGAGGCAGTAGATTTGTTTGATTCAGATTCATATCCCTCGAAGTCAAACATTGATTGGGCAGAGTTCAATGATATGATTCCGTGTCTGATTTCCCCAGAGTCAACAACTAGGGTGGAGACCGAGCTGAGACAGACTACAGAGACACCAGCAGATTAATCTTCACCAGATCTTCATATACAACGAGAGTTATCCCACACATATTTGGTCGCATTCACTTAGACATTTCAGAGACCAGATCCGCCAGCTCCCAATTGCCTAGAGCGGAAGACCCTGTCGCAGTCGCTGAAGTATAGGTTCCTTGTGGGTGATCATGAGATGCATCCAGTCCTTATCTCAGCAGATTTGACTGGAGAGCAAGAATCTCGTCTGATGAAGATTCTTGAAAAGAACCGCAAGGCGATAGGATGCAGTGTAGCCGATCTCTAGGGGATAAGTCCGGCCATGTGCCCCCACCATATCTATCTCGAGGAGGACATGAATCCATCGCGTGAGTTCCAGCAGTGGCTGAACCCGAATCTTTGAGAGGTTATCATGAAGAAAATCTCGAAATGGTGGAACGCCAATTTTATCTACCCTATATCTGACTCCAAGTGGGTTGGTCCATGACATGCGGTGCCCAAGAAGACGGGTATCACTACAGTTGTGAGTGAGTCTGTAGAAGAGATCGCTACCTAGGTACCCACTTCTTGGAGGGTCTAAGTGGACTACAAGTGATTGAATCAGGCCACTAAGAAGGACCATTTCCCACTGCCTTTTATTGATCAGATTATAGAGATGCTAGCAGGGAAGAATCATTACTGCTTTCTTGACGGGTACTCCAGATACAATCAGGTGGCCATTGCACCAGAGGACCAGGAGAAGACCACATTCACCTGTCCCTTTGAGACATATGCTTTCGGACGCATGCCCTTTGGTCTATGCAACACTCTGGCGACATTCCAGAGGTGTATGTTATCCATCTTTTCGGACATGGTGGGTAAGTGCTTGGAGGTCTTCATGGATGACTTTTTGGTCTACGGCGATGGGATTGATGATTGTCTTGAGTACCTAGACCGTGTCTTACAACGATGCATCGAGGTCAACCATGTTTTATCATGGTAGAAGAGTCACTTCATGGTGACTCAAGGGATGGTGCTTGGCTATATCATCTCCAACATGGACATGTAGGTTGATTCGGCCAAGGTGGATATCATTAGAAAACTCAATCCACCATCCAACTTGTGACAGTTACAATCTTTTCTGGGGCACGTCGGTTTCTACCGACGATTCATTCATGATTTCAGTAGGATTGCCTGGCCATTGACTGATTCGCTGACCACAGACACCGAGTTCATAGTTGATGATAAGTGTCTTGCATCATTTGAGACTCTCAAGAGTCTAGTTGTTGAGGCTCCTGTCCTCCAGCCACCTGATTGGTCTCTTCCATTCGAGATCATGACGGATGCCTCCGATTTTGCTGTAGGGATGGAGTACCTTTTGCCATTCACTACCCTAGCCATACATTGGATGCCACACAACGGAACTACACAGTCACAGAGATGGAGATGCTAGCCATAGTATTTTCCCTGGATAAGTTCAGATCGTACATCATTGGATCTAGAGTGACCATTTTCATAGATCATACCGCCATCAGATACCTCATGGCAAAGAAGGATGCCAAAGCGAGACTTACTAGATGGATCCTTCTACTCCAAGAGTTTGATATTGAGATTAAGGATAAGCCTGGAGTCGAGAATGTGGTGGCAGATCATCTCTCCCGATTAGAGCATCTTGAGGACTGAGTAGATTGATCCTATATATGAGACCTTCCCAGATGAGGTGATCCTTGCTATCGCCTCCCTCCCGTGGTATGCTGACATTGTGAACTATTTTGTTGCCAAGAAACTTCCACAAGGTTGGCCCAGGTAGAGATTTGAGACCTTCCTAACGAAGGCCAAGTTTTACCATTAGGAGGATCCCATCCTTTACATTGAAGGAGGGGATAGTGTCTGGAGACGGTGCATTCCTCAGGAGGAGCACCATAACGTCCTCACCTACTGCCACAAGCTGGAGGCAGGAGGACATCATTCTGGGAGGAGAAGGGCACAGAAAGTGCTCCAATCCGGCCTATGGTGGCCTACTCTCTTCAAGGATTCTGATGAATTCGTGAAGAGATGTATTGACTGTCAGAGGATGGGCACTTGTGGACAGCGTGATATGATGTCGATGAAACCCATTCACTTCTATGAGGTTTTTGACGCATGGGGCATCGATTTCATGGGTCCATTACCTAAGAGTCAGGGATTCAAGTACACTCTGTTGGCCGTTGATTATGTGAGTCGTTAGGTTGAGGCCATCCCCGCCCAAACTGTAGATGCTAGGACCGTATGCGGATTTTTGAGGAAGAACATCATTTCACGGTTTGGGGTACCTCGAGTGTTGATATCTGACGGGGGGTCTCATTTTGTCAAAGACACGGTAAAGGCCCTTGCTAGCGAGTTCAGCATAGACCGTCGAGTAGCCACTCCATACCATCCTCAGACCAACGGTCTTGCTGAAGTGTCAAACATGGAGATGAAGACTATATTGCACAAGGTCGTCTGCCCAGACCAAAAGGATTTGTCACAGCTTTTGGACTCGGTCTTGTGGGCATATCGGATGTCCTTCAAGACTCCTTTAGGTACATCTCCCTTTCGCCTCGTTTATGGCAAGCCCTACCAAATACCTGT
Source organism: Ottelia alismoides (assembly GCA_037367405.1). Classification (NCBI taxonomy): domain Eukaryota; kingdom Viridiplantae; phylum Streptophyta; class Magnoliopsida; order Alismatales; family Hydrocharitaceae; genus Ottelia; species Ottelia alismoides. The sequence continues at coordinate 673,895 of JAZKJV010003140.1, read as the reverse complement.
TGAGCTTAGACATAAGTCACTATGGGTTGTTATAGAGATACTTTTAGATCCAGTGAGTGCAGGAGACCAGAGGAGGGCAGAATTGGCGGCCCTGGAGGAGCTTAGAGATGAAGCCTTTTCGAGCAGCCTACATTATAAGGAGAGAGTGAAAGAGTCGCATGATTCTCATATCAGCCACAAACAGTTTGAGCCAGATTAGAGAGTATAATTGTTTGATGCTAGGCTTAGATTATTTCCAGGGAAGTTACAGAGCAAGTGGAAGGGACCATACTTGGTCCGAAAGGTGCATGATAATGTGAGTATCGACATATCTGAGAGAATGTCATCTGAGTGTACCTTTCGTGTTAACGGGAAGCGACTCAAACCATATCTAGATCATGAGCTGCTGGTCGTTAACGTTGCCCCTATTCATTTTGCATGAGATGTGGTCTTTGACTCACATCTATTGCATCTCACGCCTGATTAGCACTGTCTTCCACCTGTATAGATCTAGTTGTCCATATCACTCCATTCTTTAGTCCCACACCCCATATTCATCCTATGATTATGCTATACTTAGGGTGCAATTTACCCTAAGTATAGGGGGATGTAGGACTCTTGAGTATTCTTTGGATTCTTTCTACCTCTGTTTTGCTGCATATACTTAGGGATTTTCTACCCTAAGTATAGGGGAGGTAGACCATGTACATTCTTCCACTCGGATTTCCCTTCATGTACAACTTGCTATACTTAGGATTATTTGATCTTATGTATAGGGGGAAACACCGAGTCCTCTTCATTATATTCTTTGATTCGTCATTATAGTATACTATTCCTTTTCTCTTCCATATACTAAGCACGAGTTATGTCTTCTTCATCGCTCTTGATTCACTCTGAGGACATCGTTCGAGCTAAGTATACTTTAGCCATAACTCGTATAGGGGGGTGTCGTATATATACTTTAGCCATAACTCGTACTTTGTGTGAGTGTGTTAATAAATAAAATGGCTAAAATTCTTTTTTTACAAAAACCATAAAAATTTAAATTTTTTCCTTGTACATAAAAATTCTTTATTGTACATACATAGCTATTTATAAAAATTATTTTTATACAAATATTTGTAAAAATGATTTTGTGTAAAGAGTTTGTAAATATTTTGATATCAAAATTATGTATATAGTACAAACTTTTTGTAAAATATTTGAAAAACAAAAGTTTGTAAAAATCCTTGTGTAAATGTTTGTAAATATTTCGCAAAACTTCATTCATTCAAACATTTTTCAAAAATTTTGCACATTTCCAAAAACATGCCTAAAACCATTTTTGTAGATATTTGTACATTGTTTCTGAATCTAGATTAATATTTAAACTAGCCTAAAATTAAATTGGAAAATGGAGCTTGGTTAAGACCTTAATCCACCTAATTCTAAGAGGATCCTTATAGGGCTTAGGGTTAAGACCTTTTAGGTCCATTTGGGACTTATTTCTTCGAGCCTACTAGGCTATGATCATATGTCATCTTGATGAGCCTAGGTAGAACACTTAACAACGCACACATGACTCTCAGAGACAATGGCTTTACTTGCACAAGCACATTACACATAGCTCTCCACGGATGAGGTGGTGAGGAGGCAATTTCCTTTGGCTTGGGGTCGCATATGAGGGTAGTACTTCTAGGCAGAACCTCTCTTCTTTTTATAGTGAAGGAAGTGCGTTTCAACTTGGTCTGGTGGTGTTGAAGTCTAAAGACAGGAGTCGTGGGTTGCAATAAAGCTTCAAAAGAGGGATAGTCTACTAGCTCAAGAGGAAAAACTCCTTATGTATATATGCTGCACCGTGTAGATATGTTGTACATATGCACATCAAAAACATTTTGCAAAAGAAAGAAAAACTTAAAAAAAGTGGCGGGTCTGATTGAAAATAAAATAGCCACTGGAGTGTATATAGCCAAATAAAGCAAAAGATTATTTTACCCATTCCCATCTCATGAAGCTTGCAGCAGGGAGACTTAGCTGCACTGGTTGGGCTCCCAAGGATACATGACTACACTGGTCATGGTCCATTCTCTTCTTGAGCCGGTTGAACTTGAACTTAGAAGGGAATACCCTACTCCTTGAGGAAAGAGCTGGCATACTGAGGCATTAGAGTTACCTTGTTAAGGGGGGGTTGCCACTTTGTCATTTCTGAAATGGGGAGCTACATCTCAGTTACACCGTACAAGGAAAGATTCATGGTCATTAAAGTTCGTGTATGTAGACTTGTTCTGATCTGGATTATTGAGGAGTCTTGGCCATAGATTGGTGGAACTTAGAGGTTGTTGAGTTTTAAGCTTAAGTCCAAATAAGGTTCCGACAAATTAATAATCCAAAGGTCTAACTGAGCTCCATACTTCAATTTAATGAAGGCAAGTTTAATAATCAACCTTGATTTCCCTTATTTTTCTTTCTATTTTTCACTTTTTTTTCAAATAACTGTTTTCTAAGGGACTAGCAAAAGTAAAGTATACGGGGGTAATGAATCCACATTCATCACTCTTTATTCTTTTATTTTAGCTAAATATCTTAGCAAAACACCATGTATATAATTGTAAATAATAAGTTACAAATAATCATGCATTTATTAAATACCAATAATTAGCACGTATTTGTGAAAAAATAAAAGAATAAAGAATAAAAGAAAAAGAGGGAAATATTTAGAATAAATATTGAGTGACCTAATCCCAAGAGAGGGCCCAACATGGGCCTGATTGCCAAATAAAATAAGTAGAGAGAGATAGGGCCACTCAACCTTGTACATATTCCTTCTATGTGTATAAATATTTTATTTTCACAAAAATCAAAATAAAAATATATTTATACTATCTTGTATATATTCCTAAAAATAAAACAAAATTAAAAAAATTAAATAAAAATAAAAATAATTTCTCTCCCACCTTGTACATATTACATGTATATATGTAACATAAACTTATTTATTTAACACTTATATATAACTCATAAAAATTAAATTAAAATTATTTTATACTTTAAATTTTATGTTTGTAAATAAATAAAATATAAAATTAGGGTATTTATACAAAAATAAACAAAATTAAAATTGATTTAAATAAATATTATATACATGTACATAATGTAATATAATGTACATACCATAATTTATTTTTCATAAAAATAAATAAAAACACTAAAAATTAGTTTCAAAAATAATAAACATTTTTCATTTTGAAAATACATTGAAATAAAATCATTTTCTATTTTAAATTATTTTACATATAATTTTGACCATGTTAATTTCTGATTGGTCCACGGGGGAACGTTGACCTCGGTGAACTGCCCCCCTTGGACCTCTTTTCTTCGCGGATCTGGTTTCAACCCGCATTTCTCCCATTTTTCCCTCACCGATCTTATCACCATTCCATCTCGATTCGTGCTCCGATTATTGAGGAATGATCCATGATTCTCACCCGTCGATTCCTTTAGGGATCCGTTCCTCTCTTCGCGAGCCCTTGCCCGATCTTCTTCGCCACCTGGGACCTCCTATAAAAGCTTCACTTGACTCCCCAGTTCCTTAGCTCGCACGGTACACCTTCCTTCTGCCCTAGTTTCCATCCCCTTGGTGACAGCATTCGGCCGGAACCTTTGGTGGTCGGAGTAGGTTGTTGTATCCGACGCTCGAAGCACATGGCCGGACCTCCACCGTTCGAGCCTCCCCGCCTTCTGCAGCGTGGTAGAGGTGACGATCCATCTCGACGCCACCCTCTGGATCTCAGGATAGCGTTAGGACACTCAGGTACATCCCTCATCATTCCTAGCTTCCGTATTTTCCAATCCTTCATTTGTCACCAACGACTGCTCCGTCGGCTCCGACCCGACAGTCAAAGCTCCATCAGCCACCCTCAACCGCTTAGATCGATCCCCCTGTTCACCGTCATCTTTCCCCCGCATCCTGATCATACAAATCTTGGCTATCCGAGCCAATATTAGGCTTAGGTTCTATCCTTTGCATTGCCAGAACCTCCCTCCGCATCCCACCGTCGCTTCCCTTTATTTCCAGCCAAATAACCTTGGCCGGAGCAAGCCTCCGAGTCGAAGCTTTCATCTGCATGTCAGAATGTGCACAGTCACCCCCCAGCTCGCCTTCATTCAGCATTGTCGGAGCCATCCCAGGTCACAGCCACCTTCTCAGAGATTAGACCGATTGATACTCCATCCGACTTCGCCACCCGACGCAGAGGAGCAGTACGATCTTGTTGCCACCATCCGATCGTTCATCGGAGCCACTGATCTTCCTCGGTGCTCCGACAAACATTGCCCAGGAGGAGTTCTTCTAGCAGCCTTCTCCACCATCGGATCATCTCCAGTCGCCAGATTCGATCGCCACTATCTGTGGTTTACGCTTGTCAGGCTGTTAGATCTAACATCTAACGGCGTCGTACGCCCCACGTTCGCCTCTTCGCCAGGCCGTTGGATCCACCAGGTGCCAGCGCTAGGACCATCCGTCGCTAGCCATTCAGATGGCGCCACCTGGCACACCATGTGACCCGCACGAGTTGACTGGGTAATTTGCATCACCTTCCCTGTAGTTTCTTCATGTTATTATTTAGTCTGTTAAATAAAAGTAGCACAGTGGACCATTTTGCATATGTGACCTTGTAGTTTTTGACATTTACAGTCTAGTCCTCCTTGTATGGTTGCACGCGCATCATCACGTGTCTGTTTGGAACATTTGCATATATTCTCCTGAGTTTAGTGGATGTTATGTTTTGAATTTATAGTTTTACTATTGATATCCATGCTCCGGTGAGTGCTGAGTTTCGACATGTTCTTGAATTAATGGAAGAATTGTAGTAGCCCCTATACTTTTTTCACATGTTATTCTTTAGTCCTAAAACTTGTTTTCTTTGCATCTGGGTCCCTGTGTGCTGTGTGTTTTTGATTGGCTTTAATAAATAGAAAATTTCGTCCAAACTTCACGAAATTTGGACACATGGCTCCTACCATAATGTAAAAATTTCTACGAATTTTTGGGATCATTTTGTTTGCATTTAATATTTTTTAAAAATTCAAAAACCTAAAAATTTACTTCTGTCCAGTTTCAAAAATCAACTAAAAATATTAAAAATCCTCTAAAAATCCAAAAATTTTATTGATTCTTTATTTTATTTTATTTTCACTTGTATCCAATTTTTGTCACATTTGGATTTATAAAAACCATAAAAATTAAACAACATCGAAAAACTTAGAAAAATCATTAAAAATTCCTAAAAATTCAAAAAATGCACTTCTTGTTTTTGTAGTTAGAGCTTTATTCCTAGTTTATAATAAAATGGTTGCTCGAATTTGATAAACACTTTAGGTATTTTTAAAGTGCCTTTAGATTCTGCATGCACACTATTTTGTTTTTCAAGTCTTGTTTCATTTTTATAAAATTAAATAAAAATCCCAAAAATCCAAAAAAATATCAAAAACATTTGAATATTCCTAAAATCCAAAAATATTTTTATTTGAATTTTCTGAGTATTTTTGAGGTGCTTAATAATTGTTTGAATAAGATTTTGTGAGTGCTTTTTATCTTTTTCTTAATATTAAAATTTTCAAAAAAATTAAAAAACTTAAAAACCACCAAAAATAGTTGCTTTTGATTTCCGACTACTTCGTAGGTTTACCATACCGTGCTCCTTGTGTTCGACCCTGGTAGCTAAACCTGGCAAAAGAAATAGCTAGAGCGTTATTTTATGATTTCTTGCTTGATTCCTATTAGTGGTCTTGAATTTTCTTGATTGACATAGCCGCCTAAGTAGTTGAGGTCGCAACGACTAGTGAGATACCTCTTTACCTTAGTCGCTCGGGTGCGTCATCAACCACCAAGATGAGACGACTGAGTGGAGTTAGGACACACCAAGATGATGCCCTAGATTTCTTTTGTTGTGTTTCTTCTCTAGAATGAATGGGGTTCTACTCTCGACATGGAAAAACAAAATGAGTAGCCCCAAGACAAGTGGGACCTTCCAAAAGTGTTGAACACTCATTTGTATACTTACAGTCTGCCCCTACCTATGGCACGAACGCCATACGAAGTCACCTATTGCGACTCCGGAGATCCACCAACTATGTCTAAAATGCCATAGTAGGTCACTTGTTGCGCTTTAAGGTGTGCACTTGTTGTAGATTCTGCTACTGCCAGCCTGACCTACTGCAACATTAGCTTCTATTTATCCCCACCTACCGTAACACTAGATTTTGTTCAAACCCACAATCTATGACCAAGGACACATATTGCAGACCACATGTTGTATCAATAATGCGTCAACACGCATGGTCTAGAACCATAGTAGGTCTCCTACTACTGATTCATGGAGGAAATCGAAATTTTTGTGAGAATCGTGGAAGAAGGTGGGGGAGAGGAGGAGGAGGAGGAGGAGAAAAGAAGAAGAAGATGGTGGTCGTGGTGGTGATGACAATAAGAAAATAAAAGAGGGAAATAGAATAAAATAAGAAACTTTACTTGATTGGGTTGCCTGGAATGGGCTGGAGTCAAGGTAACTCCGATGATTGTTGCCTCAAGAAGGCTAGCGAGGTTGACATTCAACTTATCAAAGCTTCTAATGAATCTCTGTAACAAGTTGATGTAGTATCAACTTGGATCTCTCATCAACTGTCATCTCTTCATCCAACCCTTCAGTCACTGTCATTGACGAAGACCCGGAGCCAGTGGCCTATTATATGGAATGGTGGATAACTGTAACGGTCGAGGGAGAGGAGATTTTGTATGCATGCTAGAGCTAGAGAATATAGAGGTTTCACGAGGGGAACATGTTTCTTGAAAGTTTCATTGGAATGCAGATGGAAATCAATGGAGGAGTAGTTAGCATGAAGCGGAGGTAATCGTCGATGAGCGGCTCATTAGGAGTTAGGAAGATACATGTTGCTATTATAAAAGAAAGGAGAAAGGAGGAGAACGTGGAAGGGAGTTGACTAGAGAGATCAACTTACTCTCCCACCTGACAAGTGGGGACTGGTCAAGTTAAAAGTGTGCTTGGATTGAGTTAATGGAGAGGGTGAGGTGGAATGGATGCTAGTGGCCATTGTTGCAATATTCGACCAAAAGAACTGAATATGGATTGAATATTCTAATCGGGGAATTGAAGAAATTTGTGCTATTCAAACAAAATATGGCCCAACTCTAAAATCTCGAACGTTCAACATGAATATTTGGATATTTGGTCAAATATTTGACCGACTATTGCAACAGAATATTGTCCCACTTATCCTAGTATCGAAACAAATGTTAAAGCTCCATGTATTTCACTTGTTAATTGGTATTTTTATCTCGGATTCTATATTTAAGAATATATATTATACATAATTTTATATTTAAAACAAGTAAAAATTACATAATCGAATATATTCAGAATATTCTTCCAAACACTGAATATGCTTTATTCAATGACTATTCTGATTGAATATCGAATACCGACTTCTGCAACACTGCTATTGGTATTTTGCTATGTGGGCAGTTGACCATAGAAGTTTGACCGAACAAAACAAACAAGGAAGAAATAAATTAAAAGAAGAAAGAAAGGTTCAGGAAGACCTCCAAATCAAAATACGAAGTACATATAAAATGTACATTCTTGGTATTTTATAAGTATGAAGTACGCATATTTTATAGTTTTACATTTTTCCTTTATTTTTCATTAAAACTATAACCAAAAGAAAATAAATTTAATTCTACACAAATTTACTTATTAATCTAAATTTTTTATTAATTAAAATAGTATGAGATAATTTCAAAAAGGAATTTTTATAAAGAATATATACATGATCAGAAAACACCTTTTTATTTTGTTTTGAGATTTTTTAAATTTACTTTTATATAAATGAAAATACCAAAAACACTAAATGAAAATGGAATTAATTAAAAAGAGTAATTTTGTAAATAAAACATTATACTAAAGTTATAAGATATATATAATGTACAATTCGACCTCAAAACCCGAATTTCATTGTGAACTCCAGTTTATTTGATTTATTCTTGTTTTGTAGAGAACTTAATGTATATTAATTCCAAGGAAAGTTTAGATTCATAGGAGATTGTATTAGAAAGATATGCAACTTTACATCTTTTTATCTCAGAATTAGGGTTTAGGTTTATTAGTCGTATGTACTAGTTAGTATATCTTTTAGCATTTTTTTATTGATTTAGATTGGTGATATGCACACAATGTAGTTGATTTCATGCTATTTGGAGACAACATGAATTTTAAAAAATTATTATATAGAAAAGAATATTTACTAGATTCAACTCCTCATTTTTACGACTTTTATTCTTAATTATTTTTTGAACTTATTTACAAGATAATTACATATAGTATTTTATTAATTTCTTTATTTTAAGTGTATTTATGCGATATATGTTCAGAGAGTCAAGCCAAAATTAAAGTATTAAGTATATGAATCCATAGATCTATCACTCCCCTCATACTTAAACTTTGCTACTCCCTTAACAAAGACTTATCTGAATAATAAGTGAAAAAAGAGAATTTAGGTTGAATTCCTGACTATGAAAGTAATGGCTAGACTCATTGATCATGCTTGAAGTTTTAGAACCCGTTAAGGTCAAGTCACGCTCAACAATTACCCAAACTGAACTCAAAATGTCTAGTTCTCATACTCTCTTATTTAACAATATAAGTAATGGACATGACTTATTTTTTATTGCACTACCGAGTGTACAATTCGGTGTTCACATAAGGTCCTCATATATGATGCTAATCCCAATCCTTAACTCTAGTTCAAGAGTCAAGTCTCAACTCAATCCACTATTTCTTTAGTTGTCAGAATAAAAAAATGAGGCATGAAGGGCTGGTAAAGGAATGAGTAGAATTGTGTCTCACTCTTTTCTCATGTCATTGGACAAGAGATCACTCAGTTGTCAAAATACACACATGTACATCAATACGTTCGTCAAGAAGTTTGAATCATCTACACTCATATTTTGGGAATGCACTTGGGTGCACCTTTTCATTGGTACCTTTGGCACCACAATCAGGCTTGTAGCATTTACAATGTAGAGTCCTTTTTCGTACATGTTCCATTCTTATTTTGTGGTATATAGCAGTGGGAAGAGGCAATACTATGACCTATTTCCTCTTAGTCTAAGTGGACACTTAAAAGGTTAGGAACGCTTCAAGATTATTTAGCTTTTTTCGAAATTCATTAGGGTTGAGTTCTTTCTGGAATTTTGGGAACATATATAAAAGGTATCGGTTAGCTCCTCAATTCTTACGAGAAGGGTGCATCTAATTGGTGGTGATTAGGGGAAAATACAATACGTAATCTGAGGCTGAACAATATACCATATACGTGTATGAAGCTTCCAAGTTCAAATGATTGATGAGGCCATCAACATATCATCTTCAGAACTCCATTCCCAAGTTAATACCCCCATTTCTTCCACGATCTAAATATTGCTCTTGACCTTCTTTCTTTTCCACCATTTAGTTTCATTTTATGTTTGCTAAATAGCTTGAATTTCCAGTGAAACCTAATTGTGTATCATTCCAAGTTTCCAAGCACCCATCCTTTGCTAATGAAGTTTTTAATCCTCCCTTATCCTATTAATTGCCACCCCAACCCTCTCTCTGGGTCAAGCTCGTGCTCCTCTTCCTTCTACACACATTTTAAGGGCTGCGTCTATTGATTGATCGTCCCATTTCGATCCTTCATAGGAGTGACCATCATCTTCTCTTGGAGCTTCACACCTTGTGCACACATGCCTCAAGCTTCACGCTTCAGATCACGAAGAGTTCTGCAATGACATGGACATTCGTTTGAGGTGGTTCTTGGGGGTGATTAGAGCCTTGAAATTCCAAATCCAAACTTTACCTTCAAGACTTCAGTAAACCGACCTTTGGTGCCCTTATTTGATTTGATTTTTTTGCCGAATGGGTTATTATTGATGTTTACTATGCATCTTAATTGCCGAATGGGTTATTATTGGTGTTTACTATGTATCTTAACCATTTCAAGTTGGTTCTAGGTACATTTGAGCAAACACTGAGAGGAGGACGAGGGGGTCATGTTGAGCTTTTCAACAGAAGGAATAGAGCCTAGAAGCAACCTGGGAAGGTTAGCGACCATCAGGATTTTTGGTCAACTAATAATCTGGTAAGTCGACTGAGATAGGTGCATAACCTATTTCTCCGAGAGTGATTACTTTTATTTAACTTTTGTTACTTTCACGCTTTCTTAAAAATATAAAAAAATGACTCGTAGACAACTTGTAGAAATTCAATTAAGCTTCGTGTTGACACATTATGCATTAACCCTTCGTCTTCATTAGAAGTTCATTCTTACCCTTCAAGTTTTTTGTAATTTCATTTGTCCTTTTAAGTTTCTTTCTTCACTATTATATCCTCCGAGATAGTGTACACTTACAAATTAGTCCATGAGGCTTTTAATAAAACTTGGTCACTTGATGATCAAAATCATTGTAGCTTGAATTAATCTTGGATTACCATTTCTACATAAAAGTTAAGCCTTTGTGAAAAAACAAATGTACTCTGCACTATATTATCATTTATCAAATGAATATTTTTCTAACACAAGTCGATATATATGTATGCACGTATATATGATATTTTGGAGCAAGAATTTCATGTTAGAACATGTAACGTTCCATGCTTAGGTCTCCGGTTTGTTATTGAGGAAAATGACGCTGACAACTAGTTGGGGCTCAAGTTGACAACCACCCAAAAATCTTAAGTCCAAATTGTCAAGTAGTAACCCCCACCACTTATGCTTATAATTCACTCTCACGCTTTCTAAGTTTTAGATGTGGGACTATGTTTGGGGGTATGGGTGTTATAACATTCTCCACTTATATATGCAACGCCCTCGTTGCGACATGGCATATCACTTATTTCTAGTGATTAGTGGTTGCACGCTCCCAACTTAGGTTCCTTCATGTATCCCTTTCCACTATCGGAGGGAACTCGGTCTGATACCATTTGTAACATCCAGGGAGTAGGTCCCTGGTCCATTATAAAGGAAAATTGGTCCTAACAACTTGTTGGGTTGGGGCCCAATTGGGTCCATTGACAACCACCCAAAAAGCTTAAGTCCGAGTTGTCAAGTAGTAATCCCCACCATTTATAATCCATTCTCATACTTTATGAATTTTAGATGTGGGACTATATTTGAAGGTATGGGTGTTATCATTATAACGGATTGATTTCATATAAAACGACAAACTAAATAACTTAACAAACTCCTCACGTCTCTTTAAGATAATGCAAAATAAAGGAAAATAAGCTAGCCAACAACATATTTAGTTATTCCTATTATTCCTTAATTAATTTCTAATTATTGTTGTTATAAATCTATTGATTTTGCCATTGTAACGCATAAACTTCAAAACCACCTCTAGCCTTACACGTGAGAGAGAGAGAGAGAGTTTTAAAGAGAGAGAGAGGGGGAAAGAGGGAGAGAGAGGTCGGTAGTGACATTGCTTTCGTCAGCATGCTTTGTCAATTCAGCGACAGCGACCTTCTCCATCAGCATCAAAGTTTTAATCCGGCAAAATCAGAGGAGGAACGACATTGTCCAAAACGGTTTGGTAGACAAGATTGAGGTGTCCTTGTCGGTGAATTTCTCATGTAGTCGAGGTACATGTCGAACCCTTAAGATAATGTGTTTCTGTCAAATCGTTAGTAAATTACATGAATACCTTTCTACAAATCTAGCTAATGGAGAAGGATTTCAGAATCCAAAAAATATGCATATGAATGTTCCTTCTAAAGATTTATCGTGACAATATCTTAGGTTTAGATAACTTAATTTACGTACTCATGCATATCGACTTTTTTTTATTATTTATCAATCCCTATAATTACGTATGCTTGACGTCGATGTCCAGATAATGATCTACATACCTATGCACTTTAGATGTTGCACAATCTCACATTTGATATATGTTTATTCAACTTTTTTAGATGCATGCATTATATGTAAATGATGCACATGCATGTTGCATGAGTATTTTGGTGCATCAAATGTTCGTGGTGTGCGGGATTTTTAGGGTTTCAAAAATTAATCATTGACTTTTTCAAATGCTATGTAAGAGTACAGATGGTTTGGTACAAAAGAAATTGAACGTAAAGGGTGATAATAATATACACGTATTTTATAAACACCTTCTATTGTCAAAGAAATAACTCTTTTGATCTACATAATATAAATATGCTTCAAAGTCCACATATGTCATGATTGGAAAATAAATAGAATTTCAGTATACTTTTATATATAGCTTACGTTTATTACACATAATAATTCTCGTGATCATGTTTCCAATATCAAATACAGGTTTTCTGTATAAAAACGAAATCTAATGTGACTAGTGATGCAAGTAAACTTAACTGCTTCTACCGTTAACGTTTGTTGGCTTATGAAATTTTCATGATTATGTAATTTCATAAAATCATGAATATCAATTAGATGCATAGATGATTTTGTTAGACAAGTCTGGGAGATTTACTATAATCCATAAAGTTGATGTGATGGATCACTTATGACTTCTATTAATATTTTAATATTTCCATTTGTTATTAATTAAAGTTAACAAGTAATTGAATATTGGTAATAAGATCTCGACACCGACTCGAACTAAGGGTCGTAAGGGCCTAAAGGACCAATGCTTATAGGGGTGTGAGGCCAACGATAAGTCCTTTACATTTGTAGCTACATTGTCATGTTATGTTATGTTTTTGGCTTGGAGTAGCATACAACGGTAGTACATCTAGGTGGAACCTCTCGTCTTCCTCTAAGGAGGGATGTGCATCTCAACCTGATCTAGTAGCATTGAGGTCTAAATACAATATGTTGTGGGGTTGCAATAATGCTTCAAAAGAGGGATAGTCTACTAGCTCAAGAGGAAAAAAATCCTTATGTACATGCTGCACCTTGTATATATTTTCAAAAAAAAGGAAAAATGTAGATTATCCAAAAGCGGACAGGCTTGATCGAAAAGTAAAACACCTGCTAAAGTGTATATACAAGGATAACGAAAAAAGAGAAAAAAAATATTAAGAGCTTCAAAGTCAAAATTTTGTAAGTTGGCAGCCGGATGACTTGACTACACTGGTCATGCATCTAAGGATAGATAGCTACACTGGTTACCATCCATTCTTTTCTCCATCCCCTCTTCTTGAGCTAGTTGCACTTGAACTTAGAAGGGAATATCCCTGCTCCTTGAGGAAAGAGTTACTAGACCGAGGAACTAGAGTTATCTTGTTGAGGGAGGTTGTTTCTTTACTACTTTTGAGGTGGGGAGCTATATTTCACTTACATTGTACAAGTAAAGATTCATAGTCATAAGAATATGTATGTAGACTTATTCTGACCTGACTACTGATAAAACCTAAATAGGAATCTTGTGGAACTTAGAGGTTGTAGGTTTTAATTCCATTTCCCATTAAGGTTCCGCCACACTAAGAGACCAAAGGTCTGACAGAGCTCCATACTACAATTTTTTGATGATAAGTTTAATACTCAATATTGTCCTAATTTCTTTATTTTTCCTTTCTTTTATTCACTTATTCTTTTAAATAAGTGTTTCTTAAGGGGCTAGCAAAGGTAAAGCATTGGCCATCTTATTGAACGGGATTTTCAGGTTTTTAATTATTGATAAAAAAATGTGCAAGTTTAGTTGACCCAAAGAATCCCGCATCAAAAAATATTTTTTTTCAAGCCAATAATTACAACAAAATGTGGGAAGATATTTTGCTACTTATTTAACATGTATATCTAACAGGATCAAACTCAGGGAGGCTGCAAATTGCGAGGATTATTCAAATAATTGAAAAATTAATTAAAATAAAATAGAGTCTCAAATGCAAAATATCTTGATTTTTATAGGATTTTTTATCTTTTTTTATTTTTTTTGATTTTTTGATTTTCTGATTTTAAAATTTTTAGTTGTTTTTAATTTTACAAAATTATTAAATTTACGAAAAATATATTTTTTCGAGCAATTTTATTCACAAGAGAAAAGCAACCCTTTTTTATTTTTTCAAATATGACAAAAATACTCAAAAATATACAAATTATTTTTTATTTTGACGAATTTTTATGTCTTTGTAATTTTTTAGTGATTTTTAGATTTTTTTTGAATTTTTAAAGTGAAAAAATGAGAAAATGCAAACAATCAGCACACCTGATTATTTTCCAATTTAAAAATATGAAATGAAATAAAAAATTACAACAATTATTTTTATTAAAAATAGAGGAAATTATCTACAAATAGGAACACAAATCACATTTTTTTATCTTTCTACAGTTTTACATGATTTTTAAAGTTTTTTAGTGGTTCACATTTTTTGGTTTTATTAATAATTAGTGCATGAAAATTGGATAGAAAATTAAACACACAAAAATAAAAAAACTCTATTTTTTTAGAATTTCTGAAGCACTATTCGAATTTTTAAGATTTTTTCAAAGTGCAAATAGTAAAAGACATGTTGTTTTTTATTTAAAAAAACAAATAAAAATAAAATACAATGAAATTTTTATACAATGAAGATGCCCACAACAAGAGTCTAACCTGATTTTTGGAGCATTTTCAGAGCAATAAAAATATCTATTTCAATCAAATAAATGTGCAACTATAAAGTCTAGAAATAAAGAACTTGAAAGTAAATATTTATTGTTTCTGAATAAAAATAACAAGAAATAAACTAAGTGAGTAAAACACAAATTACTTAGTAGAAGCATGTTAAGCACATGCTATAAAGTTGGCGGGGACTTTATAATAGATCTGGGGACTTTGGGGGGCGTTATTGTAATTTTTATAATTTTTAAATATACCCTAAGGTTTCTCTCTATTCTCCTTCATTTAGATCAAAAGTAAAAGGGGGGCACTGCCTCCCTCGTTCCTTCTCTCCCAATCCGTGGCGGTGGCGCGTGGACGTCATTGCGGTCACGCTCACGGGAAGGAGCGGAGTGGCTGAGAGGACGTGCTTCAGATAGGAGATGGCGCGACCGGTGTTGAAGGCAGCGTGTGGCGGTTTGCTGGTGGTGGCTCTGGTAATGGTGGAGGAGCTTCACGGCGTAGCTCGTTGGATGGCTAGGCGGGCTTGCGACGGTTGAGGCTGCGAGGCAAAGGAGGAGCTTGTAGGCCAACGCCTACACGCACGAGTGGCACGGGTGCGGATGATGCTCAAGGTCGGTGGCTAGGGCTCCTTCAGCGGTTCTAGGCGGTGGGCGATGAGCAACGATCTGGACTGGTTCTTCGATGGCGATGGCACTCTACGCGATCGGCCTACCAACTAGGGTAAAGTGTCAAGTAATAATCAAGGTCATTACGACCCCAATTAGTAGGTTGAAGTTCAACAAGAAAAATCAAGATCCACTCAATCAAACATATAAAGCAATTAAATCAATGTAAGCAGACTCTGCTATTTATTTAACCTGGTATAACGACCAGGGTTGAATTCGAGGAGTACGAGCAAAACCTACGAATTAGTCGTGATCAAGTAAAAAGCATATTTTTGTAGTTTTTAGTTTTGTAAATTTTTATATTTTCAAAATAAGGGAATAAAACAAATAAATAAGAAAACAATCCCAAGCCAAACTTTTACAATTTTTATTAAGACTAAAAATGCTCAAAATTCAAGAATAAAAATATTTCTACATTTTTCATATATTCAGATATTTTTGGTGATTTTCTAGGATTTTTCTAAGTTTATATGAATTTATAAAAATCAAGCAAAAGCAAGAAGGGAAAATAGTGTACATCCTAGACTAAAAGGCAAATTTAAAATACTAAAAGTGCCCTAACGTCGTGGTTGTGATTTTTATGAGAAAGCAAATAAAATTATTTAACAACAAAAATTGGATTCCCATTTTTTATTTTTTAGAATTTTTAATGATTTTTATAAGCTTGTGAGAGTTTTTAGTTTTTTATGGTTTTTATGTGGATCTTGCAACAAAATAAGTATTGGAGATAAAGTGCACAAAAACAAGCACAACAATTTTCTTGTAATTTTTAAAATAATTTTTATAATTTTTATGTATTTTATAAAATGGACAGATCACTTTTTTAGGGTTTTTGATTTTTTGAAAATATCGAACAAAACCAAATCAATTTACAAAATATACCGTAAATACTACATGTTAGCAGGATCTAATAATAATTTTTATGGAATTTCTGGAGTTAATTAGGCATTTTCTTGTTTGAAAATAAAGCAGACAGTTCATAGAAACCTAAATGTAATTATACTAAAGTTTTCAGACCCAAAGATAACATGTATAGAAAGATCAGGGTCAATATTGCACAATGTCCACGATATTCACGCACATGCTCAAAAACTAACACACATGGGTATATTTGCAATTATCAGAAAGCTCAATCCAAAACATAACATTCACAAAGTTCAATAGAAAGCATACAAATAACCCACAAAACTACGTGAACATGCACGTGCCATAGGTTCGGAAGGACTAAAGTTAAAATAATGAAAATATAAGGTCCAAGCTGCAAAATATTCATACTACAACTTTATGTTATTGGACTAAATAGCTACGCATAAAAGTACGAGGGTAAAAGAGAAATATACCCCTACAAGGGCACATGGCGCACGTTGGAGACATCGTGGTCGTACGACTTTGATCATTGTCGCCTGCTGATCTGACAGTGCAGAGGCTGTCGTGAATGTGTGGCTAGATCTAACGGTGCTGCTCTGATCCAACGGCCGCAGTAAACTTCTTGTCAGGAGGCTATGATGCGATCTGGCAGGAGGAGGAGCAATCCAACAGCAGACGAGGATGCTAGAAGAACAACCCATGAGCGAACTTCAATCGACTACTGGAGGCGATCCACCGGTCCAATGAGCTCAGCAAAGGGGTCTGTAGCGTTGTGGAGGTGGTCCGCGTCTAATGGAATGCTTCAATGTGGGTGGCAACGATGAGATGTTCGTGATGGTGAAGTGCAACTTGGGGGTGCTCTTCCTGAGCAGTTGGGGGCCAAATAGGGCTCTTCCGTGCGAACCAGTGCCTGCAATGGGAAGACCACTTGGAGGCATAGCTCCGACGAGGATTTATTGCAAGTAAAGATAAGCGAAGCGGAGGGAATGGAGCTTGACTCCTGATGTATATCAAGGGAAGGAATCACGACCTTAATATCGACTTGTGGGTCAAAGTTAAGGGGGATCAGGTTGCGCACAAAGGTGAACGATGGAAAGCGGGGTCGATATGAATGGATGGAAGTGGGTAACGGGGCTCCGACCTGCTGGTCGGAGCAAGTGGATGTGAGATGGAGCTAAATGGAATGAATTGAATCGAATAGGAAAATTAGGAGGATGGGATAGATACCTGAAGGTTGGAACGCATTCATGGACTTTAGGCGAAGAGGAGCGTCGAGGTGATGGCCTCAACCTGGCTATGGATGGCCAAGGAGGCTAAACGTAGTGTAGGTTCGGCCACATAGCTGAGTTGTGTGAATCACACCACTAAACTCTGATCCAAAGGTTCTCTCCGTTTGTTGTCACTCAATTGAAGGTTGCTAGGAGTAGAAGAATGGGCGAGACACAAGCTGAGTGAATATGGAGGTGGAGAAGATATTTTATAGGCTTTCCAGGAGGCTGGAAAGATCGGGTGAGAACACGTAACCCTAAGAAGACCTGTGCCTTCCTAGGGATCCATGAAGGTGATGGATCCCAGGAGAAGGCTCGGCTGAAAAATCAGATCGAGAGGAGGCTCACCCGATCAGGGAACATGGGAGAAAAGACTCCAGCGGAGAGAATCGGGTCGGGTCAGTCCTGGAAGAAGGCGTTGACCTAGGTCAATGAAATGACGTGGCCCAATCAAATGGGGCTGAGAATAGGACAAAATACGCTACATGACAAAACAAAAGAGAAAATTAAAGCTAATTACATAAAAAATAATTAATGAATTTAAATGAAAAAATGAATAAAATGAAAAATGTTTGTTATTTTTCAAAGAATTTTTCTGTGATTGTTAATTATTTTTATGAAAAATAAAATAATGTATAAACAATATATAGTATTATATACACGTATAATATACCTATGTTTTATGTACAAATATTTTTATTTTGTGATTTTTACATTAATACCCCAAATTTTATTTTTTATATATTTTCAAAATAATTTTCAGAGTACAAAATATTTTTTTATGTTTTATTTACAAGTATAGGATTAAAAATAATCACAAGTGAGGAGGATTTTATATTTATTTTAATTTAATTTTCTGATTTTTATTTTATTTTTGTTTTATTCTTATACATATATACAAGGAGGTTAAAATAATAATTTATTTTATTTTGTCACAAATAATTATTTATACATATATAGTTCATATGTATAGTACAAAGTAGACCCTATCTCTCTCTACTTATTTTATTTGACGATCAGGTCAATGTTTGACCTTCTATTGGGGTTAGGGTCACTCTGTATTTATTTGAAATACCCCTTTCCTTTTTCGTTTCCTTTATTTTTATTTTTTGCACAAATACATGCTAATTATGCAATATTAACACATGCATGCATAATGCTATGTTATTGTATTTACATGTATTTACATGATGTTTTGCAAAGATAAATAGCTAAATAAAAGAATAAAGAGTGAGAATCAAGGATTCATCACCCCTTATACTTTACCTTTGCTAGTCTCTTAGCAAACACTTATTTGAAAAAGAAGTGAAAAAGGAAAGAAAAGAGAAAGAAGGAGAATCTAGGTTGATTATCAAAATTGTCTTCATTAAATTAAAGTATGGAACTCAGTTAGACCTTTGGATTATTAGTTTGTCGGAACCTTATTGAGATATAGGATTAAGATTCAACAACCTCTAAGTTCTACTAATCTATCGTCAATACTCCTCAATAATCTAGATTAGAATAAGTCTACATACACAAACTCTAATGACCATGAATCTTTTCTTGTAATGTGTAAGTGATATGTAGCTCCCCACCTCAGAAATGACAAAGAAACAAACCCCCCTTAACAAGGTAACTCTAATTCCCTTGTCTGGCAGCTCTTTCCTCGAGGAGCGGGGTATTCCCTTCTAAGTTCAAGTGCAATCGACTCAAGAAGAAGGGGAAAGAAGAGAATGGTGGACAGTGTAGCCATGTATCCCTGGGACCCCAACCAGTGTAGCTAAGTCTCCCGTTGCAATCTTCATGAGATGGAAGGTGTAACATAAGCTTTGCTTTATTTGGCTATATACACTCCGGCATGCATTTTATTTTAAATCAGGTCCGCCACTTTTTTTGGAGTTTTTCTTGATTTTGCACTTATTTTATTTTTATGTGCATATGTACAACACATCTACATGGTGCATCATGTATACATAAGGACTTTTTCTTCTTGAGCTAGTAGGCATCCCTCTTTTGAAGCATTATTGAAACTTGCAACTCCTATCTTTAGACCTCAACATTGCCCGAACAAGTTGAGGTGCACATCCCTCCCTAAAGGAGGACGAGAGGTTCTGCCTAGAAGTACTACCCTCGTATGCTACCCCAAGCCAAAGGAAACTGCCTCCTTACCACCTCATCCGTAGAGAGCTATGTGTAAGGTGCTGGTGTAAAGCCATTGTCTATGAGAGTCATGTGTGCGTTGTTAATTGTTCTACGTTGGCTCATCAAGATGACATGTGAATATAGACTAGTGGACTTAAAGAATTAAGTCACTAATGGACCTGAAAAGTCTTAACCCCAAATCCTATAAGGTTCCTCTTAGAATTAGGTGGATTAAATTCTTAACGAAGCTCCATTTTTAAATTTAATTATATACTAGTTTAAATGTCAACTATGATTCAGAAGAATGTACACATATATACAAAAATTCTCTTTATGCAAACTTTTTGAAATCATGTAAATTTTTTTGAAATGTTTGAATGCATGGATGCAGAAGTTTCGCGAACTATTTACACACATTTACACAAGGGCTTTTGCAAACTTTCATTTTTCAAACATTTTTCAAATGTTTTGTACTATATACATAATTTTGATACAAAAATATTTATAAACACTTTAGAATCAAAATATTTTTACAAACAATTGTACGAAAATAATTTTTATAACAAGCTATGTATGTGCAAGAAAGAATTTTATGTCCCAGAAAAAATTTTAAATTTTTGTGATTTTTAGATAAAGGATTTAATCATTTGTTTATTACACAATCATTCAAAGTACGAGTTATGGCTAAAGTATATATGTAATATATACTTCATCCCCTATACTTAGCTCGAATGATGTCCTCAGTGTGATCAAAGAGCGATGAAGAGGACATAACTCATGCTTAGTATTGAGAAGCGAAAAGAAGTGCTATACTACAATGACAAATAAAATAATAGAATGAATAGAAGTCGGTGAATCCACCTATACTTAGGATCAAGTAATCCTAAGTATAGAAGTCTATACACATGGGGAAACCGAGGGTTAGAATGTACATGGTCTACCTCCCCTATACTTAGGGTAAAATATCCCTAAGTATAGGCATCAAAACAGAGGTAAAAAGAATAAAAGAATAATAAACAGACTGATACCCCCCATACTTAGGGAAAGTACACCCTAAGTATAACATAATCACAAGATGCAGATGGGGTGTTAAGCGAAAGAATGAATGATATGGACATCTGGATCTATACAAGGTAGAAGACAATGATAATCAGGCATGAGATGCAAATGATATGAGTCAAAGACCACATCTCATGCAAAATGAATCGGGGTAATGTCAACGATCAGCGGATCATGATCTAGATATGGCTTCACGTGTTGACCATTAACACGAAAGGTGGACTCAGATGACATCTCAGATATGTCGTTACTACCATTGTCATGCACCTTTCGGACAGGTATGGTCCCTTCCACTTACTTTGCAATTTCCCTGGAAATAATCTAAGCCTGGCATCAAACAACCATACTCTCTGATTTGGCTCAAACTTCTTATGGCTGATATGAGACACATGTCATATCTTTACTCGCTCCTTATACAATAGGATGCTTGAAAAGGTTGTATCTCTAAGCTCCTTCAGGGATACCAATTTTGCCTTCCTTTGATCTCATATACTCTCTGGATCCAATAATATCTCAACGATAGCCCATAGTGACTTATGCTTAATCTCAATAGGTAAATGGCATGGCTTTCCATAAATGAGACAAAAGGCAGACGTACTCAAAGGAGTCTTGAAGGATGTCCGATATGCCCACAAGACCGAGTACAAAAGCTGTGACCAATCTTTTCGGTCTGGGCGGACTACCTTCTGCAATATCATCTTGATCTCACTGTTCGATACTTCAACAAGACCATTGGTCTGAGGATGACATGGAGTGGCTACTTTATGGTCTATACTGAACTCGTTTACCTTGTCGTTGATAAAGTGAGACCCCCCTAAGATATCAAGACTCTAGGCACCCCGAACTGTGAAATGATATTTTTCCTCAAAAATCTGCAAACAGTCTTAGCATCTGTGGTTCGGGCGGGTATGGCCTCAAACCAACGACTCACATAGTCAATAGCCAATAGAATATACTCAAATTCTTGACTCTTAGGGAATGGAACCATGAAATCGATGCCCCATATGCCAAAAACCTCACAGAAATGAATGGGTTGCATCGGCATCATATCACACTATCCACAAGTGCCCATCCTCTGACAGTCAGTACACCACTTCACGAATTCATCGGAATCCTTGAAGAATGTAGGCCACCATAGGCTGGATTGGTGCACTTTATGTGTTGTTCTCCTCCTAGAATGATGCCCTCCTGCCTGAAGCTTGTGGCAATAGGTGAGGACATTGTGGTGCTCCTCCTGAGGAATGCACCGACGTCAGACGCTATCCCCTCCTTCATGATAAAGGATGGGATCCTCCCAATGGTACAACTTGGCCTTTGCAAGGAAGGTTTCAAGTCACTGTCTGGGCCAACCTAG
The DNA here is from genome assembly GCA_037367405.1 of Ottelia alismoides. NCBI lineage: Eukaryota > Viridiplantae > Streptophyta > Magnoliopsida > Alismatales > Hydrocharitaceae > Ottelia > Ottelia alismoides. Next base: position 651,968 of record JAZKJV010003140.1, on the reverse strand, counting down.
TGGAACTTTCTTGGCAATAAGATAATTCACAATGTCAACGTATCATGGGAGAGAGGCGATAGCAAGGATCGCCTCATATGGGAAGGTCTCTGTAATAGGTTCAATCTACTCAGATTTCTTAAGATTTTCGAAAGGGGAGAGATGATCTGCCACCACATTCTTGACTCAATCTTATCCTTAATCTCAATGTCAAAGTCCTGGAGTAGAAGGATCCATCTAGTCAATCTCACTTTGGCATCATTCTTTGCCATGAGGTACCTGATGGCGGTATGATCGGTAAAGATAGTCACTTTTGATGCAAGTGTTGGAAATGCGAGCCCACGGCGAGCCATTATGCAATAAATGTTATTGCACATATCATTCCCTGATCTGAAATGAAGAATGAATAATTTGTATAATAGGTCCCTTAGTACAATTAGGGTTATGTACCATGGCTACCTTAATAATCATACAGCTGTTGATTCAATTATTGAATCATAGAGGCTGGTGCTTGGATGAATATCTAAAGGGTTAGATTGAGGACTCATCAAGCACCATCAAATGATTGTTAAGAGATGATCTCCAGCCTGAGTAGGAGATGGCAATCCTGTCTCAGTAAGGCTGATATCTGACTGACCTCTTGATGCAGGTCCTCTGCATAGGAATAGATATTCGGAGGTGTCAGATTAGTTAGGTCAAAGAGTTGACTTAACGAGATCGAGATAACCAAAGTCCTATATCATATGCTGTCATGATATAGGCACGCATCCTCTGACCGGAGACAGATGTGTTGCTATATGTCCAAGTATGTACATTTGGCAGACCAATAGGTTGATGACCTAATCAAGATCTATACACCGGCACGCTGGTGTGCATATAAGGGCATATGAGTAATACGATCTCTCAAAGGGATCATACAGGTTCAGTTACTGAACCGGAAGACATGAGCTCACTCATGAGATATTGGGAAGAATCAAATTCCATGCGCATGGTCGTCTCGCTTTGGAAGCTTGACTGAATTTGTAGGTTTGATATACACTTTTGGAAAGTGTATGATCGATACCAACTCCCAATGATCGAATGAGAAACTTACTGATAAAACCACGAAGTAGACAGTATAAAGTTGATCCGATACTTCGGGTTTAATCTGAGTCTTCCAATATGCAGGATGTACAGGTATTGGGAATACCTGAGGGTGATTTGATCATAAACGGTTGTATAACCATGACACTTCCATTCCTAGGGAGTGATGAAACGGGTCTGGATTTTAGTGACTCCTCTCAGTAGAGAAGTGATCTGATCTTGGTCCAAGTATTGGACATTGATCTGAATGTGATTCAGATACAATGAGAAGATTAGATTTACGGTCTTGATTTAATCAAGCATCTATGGGAGGCCCACGATCTGGATTTGAGATATGATCTCAATATCCATGTCACTATAGGTGGAACAATACAATCGCCCTGTCCTTATCTCCAAGTATCTGCGGAGAGATTGCATTATTCTTGAAGGGTTCAAGAATAATTCCATAAAATCTAAGCAATGAAGAAATAATGATTAAATGTGATTTAATCATCTTGATGTGTGAAGAAATTATCCAATTTAATTAAATGTGATTTAATTAATGTGGATAAGAATAATGTGGATAGAAATATCCAATTATTCATAATATATTATAAATGTGATTTATAATGTATTAGAGAGAGCTAATTATAATTTATATGTGTTGATTAATTATTATGTGTATTGGATACACATTGTGTAATTAATTAACAATATGAATTATATGTTGTTTTGGGTTGTGAATATGATTCACAATTTTTTCCATGGCAAGAATGCAATATTCTCAAAGATAATTGTGAATTATTTTTTGGAGAATAAAACCCAATAAATTTGTTGCAAATAAATAAGAGAGACTTCATGGAGATATGCAATCTCATGGAAACTCATGGATTTCCATGAGATTGCAATCTCCATGCAATCTCATGGACGGCACACCATTCCTATATGGAATGGGTGTGCGCCCACTTGGAAGGCACATGGAGATGAAATCTCCATGTGTCTTCTCTCCTTATTTGTTGGGTTGATTTAGGAATGAATTATATTTGATTTTGTCAAATATATTTTAACCTAAATTTGTTGCTTTTGACAACAACAATCTTGGCCATTGGATTGACACAAATCAATCTCACCCATTGATTTTATGTGTCCCATGGATTGAGATCCATGGATCCCAAAACCCTATAAATAGAGAGGCATTCTATGCTCTCTATAGACTTGCAATATTGGAGCTCTCTCTCTCCCTCATTTCTTCATACACGCCAGCCCTCTCTCCCTCTCTTGTTGGTGGCCGTCCACCATACCCTAGAGAAGGCAACCGTCGTCGCCTTCGCCACCGCGCCGCCGCTTCGACGTTCTTCGGTTCTCCGTCTTCTTGGAGAGTTCCTCTCACGAAGGAGACGTTTGATCTCGTGCGACGAGATCAGGAGCAACCATGCTTGGATCATCTTCTTGGATTGCGAGGAAAACGCGGTTCATCCCCGCGCTCGCAAGTGGTCTCGCCGACGATCGGACTTGAGACAGGAGGTCTCTTTCTTTAGAGACTTGATCAACCACACTTCAAGAGGTATTGCATTATACTTGTTGTAGTTATAGATGAAACGATCTGAGAATGATTCTCGGATCATGTGGTTTCATCGAATAAAAAAAAAATTTAAATTCCGCTGCACCGAACAACTAGTGCGACTAGTCGTTCTTCGTCGTATTCGATACGACGATCACGCTTCCGTGATGCGCTTGAGGATAATTCCATATCCTTCAAGTGGTATCAGAGCCAGGTTGACGGTTTCGAATATGATTCGAAAAACCGAGGACGACTTGGGTTCGTTAAGGTCGCAAAAGTTTTTATCGCATTTGATTTTGCAGATCTGTTTAGTAAATAAATTCGGAACTGTTTAAATTGTTTAAACACGAATTTAATACTTGGATTTTGTTCCCCATTAAATAAGGAAACCATAGGATCTGAGTTTACGTAAATCGGATTTTGTATGCTCTAGATATGGTTGTTTTAATGAACATGTATGCACTGTTGCGGGAACTGTAGATCTGAACGTGATTAAAATGTTAATTACTGTTTAGACTTGGCTCGAAATGCGCATAACATCACTTGTATTCTGTCCTAAATCAAATTAGCAATCTATGAAAATTGATTTTGTCTAATTTGGATTTAATATGATTGAGATATGCTAATTTTAGTAAGAAGGGGTCACTGCTGAAATTACAGTCCTAATCAAGAACCAAGTGATTGTCAATTGGTGAAATTAATTGTTAATTTCGTGAAATAATCATGAAAAATATTTGTGAAATATTTGAAGATGATTATTTACATAATTGACTTGGCCTCATCCAATTAATTGATTAGATTTGATCTAAATCTTAATTGGAAACACATTCATCAAACTTAATGTTTGATTGGTGATTGTCATTTAATCATTTAGTGAAATTAAATTGTTTAATTTCCTAGAATAATTGTGCATAAATATTTGTGAAATATTTGATGATAATTATTCCCTTAAATGACATTGCCTTAACCAATAATTGATTAAGATGTGATCTAAATCATAATTGGAAACCACAATCTTTCAAACTTGATGCTTGAATAGGATTTGGGAATTTGTCTAGCAAATTTCTTTATAATCAAAAATGTTTTGATTATTACTATATGGTACAATTTCGGTTGAAGAACCGATGATCATCTCAAGTACACATTAATCAATTTGGCATTATCCTTTCCCGAGGCGGATATGGTGCCTAGTCGGAGAGCATTGGGGTTGCGGGTTGCAACGTATGTGGTCCGTCCCACTCTCGTCGGTACTGGCCATGACAGCGGGTAGGGCCGGGATAATGTCCGAGGGATTAAGATGTATTTTTCTAATTATTAAAATTCGAATTAATACGTATTTTGAGATATTACCATATATGTATTCAAGTAAAATAATCAAGTTTGATTGATTGAATTGGATTGATAATTAATTTAATATGATTAAATTGATTATGTCCAATTGAAATACTCTAATATGATTAGAGTTAATAATTCCCTTGGAAGAATTAATTATGTGAATGTGATTCACGATAATTAATTAAAATTTGAATATGATATGGAGGATCACATAAGTGACATCCATGGTCTCCCGTCAAGGCGGAGGGTTCCGTCGCCAGGGATTGCATGTGGGAGACGCCTGTCCGAAGTGACAGCTCCTGTATGCAAGCGCATCTGGATCGGGCTCGTCGCTTCTCGAAAGAGTAAGGACGTATGCGTAGTGACCCCAATATCGGGTCCTCATATTATTGGGGCGATATTGGATTGCGCATAGCGAGTTGTATTCCTGTTGACGGTTGGTTCAATTAATGACGGGTCAACATTGCCATAGGGGTGGTGGGCCCGGGTGTTAAAGACCGAATTGGGAGATGCAAGTTGGACTTGCAAGGAGGAATGTGTTCCCGCTTCTTTTTATCCGAGTTGTAGGTTCTCATATTATTGGGATGCAACAAAGATACGGAAGGAGATCCCATATCTTGCTTGAGATATAATGGTAAGTATATCTCTTACATTGAAAGTGATTAAGGGAATGAACTTTCAATGTTGACAAGGCAAGACAACTTTGATATAAAAATTCCTAAATCAAAGTAAAAAGTGTATATATATATTTATATAAATTTATGCAAATTTCTTATTTCAGATAATCCTTCATTAAAACCCACTCAATGATATACTCAATAATAATCAGTAGAATATCATGGATTGGACTCATGATCCAGATATTGTACTTGCAATTGAACACATAATGTATGTGGTTGCAATGTGCAAATTTCCTCATAATATTGAGAAATGACAATTAAATAGATGATAGGACTACAACCCTAGGGTTTGTATGTCTCTATAGTCTTGGTATCATCAAATGTACTTTGGAAGTGACATGTTGATGATGATCATAATTGTCATATAATCCTTATAAAATCAATGATTATTTTCTGGCATACATATGTACTCTTGACATTTAATCATGAGTGACATGGTTTTCTACATCATGTAGAATGGTAGCTCTATAAAGAGATGATGTATTCAAATTGTTTGAGTACCTACCTGAACCTATGTTTTATGAGTTTAGATGGATGTAGATGATGAGTGTCATTATTCTACTGTCTATACTCTAGTCATTCATGAAGCTTCATAGTATTCATATTGTGTGAATCTAATGAAGCATAAATAAATGTTGAAATACTTTTATTTTGAATTCTTTTGAATTTATTGTAAGAGATCCTTAATCTTAAGCAATGGTTGCTTATAGATAAAGGGAGCGCAATGGAAGCATGGGTTGGACCCAAGAAAGAAGGAAAGTCAAAGAGTTGACTGGACTTCTGTGACTTCCATATGACATCCAAAGAGTTGGATGAATGCCAATACTGCAATAAGTTGATGTGTTGATAGTATGACTATCAAGTCTGTCTAGAATCCTTAGAAAAGGACTCGGATGGAGCATCAGAATAATCTACATAAATCATTGATATTGACTTACTTATTGAATAAGATAAAGTCAAATAATTGCATCTCAATCTTCTGATGACATTCGCAATGGGTTGCATATGTTTTAGAAGACTGGAAAATTTGATCTTAAAGGTTTATAGTTGTCCGCGTGAATATTGATGCAATTGTTGCAACAATCTCTGTTGGATTAATAGACTTGTTAATTTCAGTGGGAGAGCCCTTAGTCTTAGAGAATGTCTCTGTGACCTAGATATTAGAATACACTCATTGTTTATTTCTAAATGTTGGAAATAAACATGAATTCTGAGGTAGAACTATCATAAAGAATTATGATGGAGATATTTCAGATAGTAATCTAAAATCTGGTGGACTCCACTAAATTAGAAAAATTAATGAATGGTTCATTAATATTTCTAAATACTGAAATTAAAACCTTTATAAGATCAATAGGAGGATGAAGATCATTTGACAATGATCTAGCATCGAGCCTTGGACATTTGTCTATCGATTTGATCAATAGACTAGTAAGAGATGAAACTTTAGAATGTCTAAAATTTCAAAAGTTACATACTTATGAATATTGTATTCAAAGTAAAAATGTCCAATACACCCTTCTTTGGGAATGGTGTAAGATGCCAAGGTATTCAGGATCTCATACATATTGATGTATGCGGATCATCTATATCATAGTAAACATTGTGGATATGTGATATCTATTGATGATTATGTATGATATGAGATTTCTTCTCTTCATCTAAGAAACCTTTGAAATGTTCAAAGATTTCATTAATTTTGGTTTAGAACCAAAGTTTGAAGGAAGATAAAGTGAATTTGATCTAATCTAGGTAGCAAGTACCTACTAGATAAATTCGAAGAATACCTTATGGAGATATGAATATCATTTCTATCTCAATCCTCCTAACACACCTTAACTCAAAAGAGTTATAGGTAGATACAATTGGATCATGTGTGACATGATCTTATCAATGTTGAATTTTAGCATAATTATCCCTTAGTTTCCAGGTATATATGTGTAGTAGAGACTACAATGTATATCCTTAATAAGGTTCCATGTATCTTGGAATCTAGCACTTGAGAGTGCTGCTTCATTAGGAAAATAAAGGATGGTATTGGATACCTACTTTATGACCTTGAGATTCTTAAAATATCTCATCTCCGAGAATGTGATTCTTAGAGGTTGAGACTCTTGAGAATCAAGATGAAAATGAAGTGTAGGAACTCTTTATAATGAGACTCCTGAAATTGGAAACTAAAAGGACAATTAAAGATGAAACGTTAATACCTCTTCAAATGAGTTTGAGGATGGATTCCATGTGTTAGAGAAATCTGACAATGATTGAACTTCATGTGATGAAGCTTCTGAAGATCATAGCATGGATAGATGGATAGCAATAAAAGTCTAATGTAGACTTCATATACAAGTGTTGTATATGGACCCTCGAGGATCCACCTATATGGGTAAGACCTGTAAAGGTGTAAATGGATCTTCAAGAGACAGGGAACCTGATGAGAAGGTAGAGATCTTCAAAGCACGGTTCGTAGCCATAAGCTACACACTGGAATAGAAGACATTGCTTGCAATGAGACTTTCTCTTCGGTGACCATGCTTAAAACCGTCAGAATATTGCTAACCTTAGCTACACAACTTGACTATTGCATCTTCAAAGATGTAAGTCAATATTGCATTCCTCTATGAATACCTCTTTGAGGATATTCACATGAAGTAGCCCCAGGGCTTCATGGTTGAGGAAAGCAAGGTGTGCAAGCTAAGGAATCCATCTATGGACTCAAATAAGCTTCTTGAAGTTGGATCATAAGATTTGATGAAATTATAAATGTTATGATTTCAGATAGAATCTTGATGAATCATATGAAGCTTAGTGGGAGTGCTTTTGTGTTCATCGTGCTAAATGTAGATGATATCCTAATCATTTAAAAATGATATAAGGATAATAATTAGTGTTTTATAATCTGGTTGTTCCATAACTTGAAATGAGATTTAAAAGATGCCTCTCAGATCTTAGTTCTGAAGTTGTTCAGAAGCAAAGAGAAGAGGATAATGGGACTGTCACATTTGTAGTACACCTTGGACATATTCTATTCATAGAAATTCCAAGAAAGGCTTCTAACCCTTAAGATATGGTACTGACCTATCTAAAGGGATAACACCTCAAAGAGTTGAGGAAGTGAATGCTGGAACTACTTGCCCTTGGGCATCAGTTCTGAGAAGCCAAGTGTGTGCTACATGTGTACAAAAGCCAGGTGGCTGCCATGCAGTGGGAGTAGTAAACTGTTACTAGTCCTACTATGGAAATAAAACACTTGGTTGCAGTAACAACAAAATCTTCATAGATGACAAGATTTTTGAGATAGTGATCTCAAAGTCTTATCTTCAAAAACATAAGACTTTATAGATAGAGATCTAAAAGGTCTTAACTGTGGATACCTTAAGAGATAGTGATCTCCAGAAATAAGGATATTCTTATAAGGATTATGGAAAAACTGATTATGATAATTGTTAAGCTGTAGTGTCGAGGACACTATAACCAACAAGATTGAGTATTGGTTGCATAAGATGCAACATTCGCATTAGATGCGAGCACTGTTACTAGGGATATGCAAGTACCGTAAAAGGACTTGGCGTAGTCTCGTAGGAACAGAGTGACTGATCAGCTTACCTAGCTATTTTCTAAATAGCCTATGATTGTCACATGAGTGCGGGTTTAAATGATTAGCCCATTAATGGCTCTTTGGGCTAGTGGGAGATTGTTGGAAATGCGAGCCCACGGAGAGCCATTATGCAATAAATGTTATTGCACATATCATTCCCTGATCTGAAATGAAGAATGAATAATTTGTATAATAGGTCCCTTAGTACAATTAGGGTTATGTACCATGGCCACCTTAATAATCATGTAGCTGTTGATTCAACTATTGAATTATAGAGGCTGGTGCTTGGATGAATATCTAAAGGGTTAGATTGAGGACTCATCAAGCACCATCAAATGATTGTTAAGAGATGATCTCCAGCCTGAGTAGGAGATGACAATCCTGTCTCAGTAAGGCTGATATCTGACTGACCTCTTGATGCAGGTCCTCTGCATAGGAATAGAGATTCGGAGGTGTCAGATTAGTTAGGTCAAAGAGTTGACTTAACGAGATCGAGATAACCAAAGTCCTATATCATATGCTGTCATGATATAGGCACGCATCCTCTGACCGGAGACAGATGTGTTGCTATATGTCCAAGTATGTACATTTGGCAGACCAATAGGTTGATGACCTAATCAAGGTCTATACACCGGCGCGCTGGTGTGCATATAACGGCATATGAGTAATACGATCTCTCAAAGGGATCATATAGGTTCAGTTACTGAACCGGAAGACATGAGCTCACTCATGAGATATTGGGAAGAATCAAATTCCATGTGCATGGTCGTCTCGCTTTGGAAGCTTGACTGAATTTGTAGGTTTGATATATACTTTTAGTATATGATCAAGACCTAGGTATGATATACACTTTTGGAAAGTGTATGATCGATACCAACTCCCAATGATCGAATGAGAAACTTACTGATAAAACCACGAAGTAGACAGTATAAAGTTGATCCGATACTTCGGGTTTAATCTGAGTCTTCCAGTATGCAGGATGTACAGGTATTGGGAATACCTGAGGGTGATTTGATAATAAACGGTTGTATAACCATGACGCTTCCATTCCTAGGGAGTGATGAAACGGGTCTGGATTTTAGTGACTCCTCTCAGTAGAGAAGTGATCTGATCTTGGTCCAAGTATTGGACATTGATCTGAATGTGATTCAGATACAATGAGAAGATTAGATTTACGGTCTTGATTTAATCAAGCATCTATGGGAGGCCCGCGATCTGGATTTGAGATATGATCTCAATATCCATGTCACTATAGGTGGAACAATACAATCGCCCTGTCCTTATCTCCAAGTATCTGCGGAGAGATTGCATTATTCTTGAAGGGTTCAAGAATAATTCCATAAAATCTAAGCAATGAAGAAATAATGATTAAATGTGATTTAATCATCTTGATGTGTGAAGAAATTATCCAATTTAATTAAATGTGATTTAATTAATGTGGATAAGAATAATGTGGATAGAAATATCCAATTATTCATAATATATTATAAATGTGATTTATAATGTATTAGAGAGAGCTAATTATAATTTATATGTGTTGATTAATTATTATGTGTATTGGATACACATTGTGTAATTAATTAACAATATGAATTATATGTTGTTTTGGGTTGTGAATATGATTCACAATTTTTTCCATGGCAAGAATGCAATATTCTCAAAGATAATTGTGAATTATTTTTTTGGAGAATAAAACCCAATAAATTTGTTGCAAATAAATAAGAGAGATTTCATGGAGATATGCAATCTCATGGATTTCCATGAGATTGCAATCTCCATGCAATCTCTTGGACGGCACGCCATTCCTATATGGAATGGGTGTGCGCCCACTTGGAAGGCACATGGATATGAAATCTCCATGTGTCTTCTCTCCTTATTTGTTGGGTTGATTTAGGAATGAATTATATTTGATTTTGTCAAATATATTTTAACCTAAATTTGTTGCTTTTGACAACAACAATCTTGGACATTGGATTGACACAAATCAATCTCACCCATTGATTTTATGTGTCCCATGGATTGAGATCCATGGATCCCAAAACCCTATAAATAGAGAGGCATTCTATGCTCTCTATAGACTTGCAATATTGGAGCTCTCTCTCTCCCTCATTTCTTCATACACGCCAGCCCTCTCTCCCTCTCTTGTTGGTGGCCGTCCACCATACCCTAGAGAAGGGAACCATCGTCGCCTTCGCCACCGCGCCGCCGTTTCGACGTTCTTCGGTTCTCCGTCTTCTTGGAGAGTTCCTCACAAAGGAGACGTTTGATCTCGTGCGATGAGATCAGGAGCAACCATGCTTGGATCATCTTCTTGGATTGCGAGGACAACACGGTTCATCCCCGCGCTCGCAAGCGGTCTCGCCGACGATCGGACTTGAGACAGGAGGTCTCTTTCTTTAGAGACTTGATCAACCACGCTTCAAGAGGTATTGCATTATACTTGTTGTGGTTATAGATGAAACGATCTGAGAATGGTTCTCGGATCATGTGGTTTCATCGAATAAAAAAATTTTAAATTCCGCTGCACCTAACAACTAGTGCGACTAGTCGTTCTTCGTCGTATTCGATACGACGATCACGCTTCCGTGATGCACTTGAGGATAATTCCATATCCTTCAGCAAGAATATATGATCTGAATTTGTCCAAGGCAAAAACTACAGCTAGCATATTTTTCTCCGTGACTGTATAGTTACGTTGTGCGGCATCTAATGTACGGCTAGCGTAGGCATCCATCATGATCTCGAATAGGAGAGACCAATCAGGTGGCTGCAGGATAGGAGCCTCAACAACTAGGTTCTTGAGAGTCTCAAAAGATGCAAGATACTTATCATCTACAATGAACTCGCTGTCTTTTGTTAGCATTTTAGTCAACGGTTGGGAAATCCTGCTGAAGTCGTGAATAAAACATCGGTAGAAACCAACATGCCCTAGAAAAGACCGCAACTGCCGCAAGTTGGACAATGGATTGAGTTTCCTGATGATATTCACCTAGGCCGGATAAACCTCCATTCCTCTGTTGGACATGATATGACCAAGCACGATCCCCTGAGTCACCATGAAGTAACTCTTCTCCCAAGACAAGACAAGATGGACCTCTATGCAGGGCTGAAGCACTTGGTCTAGGCAATCAAGACAAGCATCAAACACAGCACCGTATATCGAGAAATCGTCCATGAAGACCTCTAAACAGTTACCCACCATGTCTGAGAATATGAACAACATGCACCTTTGGAATGTTGTCGGGGTGTTACATAGACCAAATGGCATCCGTCTAAAAGCATACGTCCCAAATGGACAGATGAATGTTATTTTATCTTGGTCTTCGGGCGCTACGGCCACCTGATTGTATCCGGAGTACCCGTCAAGAAAATAGTAGTGACTCTTCCCAGCTAGCCTCTCTATAATAGGATCAATAAAAGGTAATTAGAAATGATCCTTCTTAATGGCCTGATTCAGTCATCTGCAGTCCATACAGACCCTCCAAGAAGTGGGTACTCGGGTAGCTATCTCCTCTCCATACTCACTCACAACTGTAGCGATGCGTGTCTTCTCAGGCACCACATGTAATGGACTAACCCACTTGGAGTCGAAGATGGGGTAGATAAAATAGGTGCTCCACCAATTGGATATCTCTTTCATGACCACTTCTCGAAGATTCGGGTTCAGCTATCGCTGGAACTCACACGATGGCTTAGCTTCCTCTTCGAGATAGATATGGTGGGAGAACATGGCCAGACTTATCCCCTTGATATCATCTACACTCCATCCTATAGCCTTGTGGTCTCTTTCAAAAACCTCCATCAGACGATATTCTTGCTCTCCAGTCAAATCTGCTGAGATAATGACTGGGTACATATCCGGCTCACCCACAAGGAATCTATACTTCAACGACTGCAGCAAAAGCTTTAGTTCTGGACAACTGGGAGCTGCCAAATTCGGATTCTGAAAGGTCTACATGAAAGCAACCAGATCTGAATGTGAGAACTCTCACTAATCATGAAAAACTGGTGAAGGTGACCCTATTAGTATATATGTGCTCGACTCTAGCTCAATCTCCACCCTAGCTGTTGGCTCTGTAGGAATCAGACAAGGTAACAACTCATTAAATTCATCCCAATAGATGTCTCAATCTGAGGGATCTGAATCATAAGGACATGGAACAAACTCTGCCTTGCTATCCCGAACGTAGTCGTCAGCCTCAAAAGTATCCTCGATCAAGAGTATGCTCTCCGAACTCTCCTCCGCTGGAAACTGTGAATCTATGGTATCTGAAGGTGAAAGAACAGCTCGTGAAATGGGATCAGACCAAGAGTCTTCATCATATGTGATCACAAAGTCGCACTCCTGGTGGACATCTTGCTCTACATTTGTCGTCTGCTTTATATCGTTGAACTGCTCTGAGCAAGTTGAATCTTGTGCTCTAGTCTCGTCAATCATCTCTATTTGTATACTCTCACCCTCGACGTGAAAGTACACCTTCCTGCTATCATGGTCGGACACCTCCTTGGTTGTGACCAAGAATGGACATACTTGAATGATGGGGGTATTGGTCACAGACTCAGGGATCTCCATGTCTAACACAACGGAGTCTACGGGAATTTCATGCCCTAAATTGTGATGACCACATCCTTCAACAACCCCTTCGTCCTCTTGACAGATTTATCAACAAACTTAAGGACTATCTTGCTCTGTCGAAGAGGGACAAACTCGAATTGGTCGAGTAAGGCTGTCGGGAGGAGGTTGATGGAAGAACCATTGTCTAATAGAGTATGATCAAATATCTGCTCATGAATGTGGCATATGACATAGGGAGCTCCTGCATCTGGCCTCTTGGCTGGCAGACGGTTCTGAATGGCAAAGCATGTGGCACGGGTCAGCACATGGATCTCTGCTTGGTGGTTCCTCTTCTTCCTACGGAGAAGAGAGTTATGTGCTCAAGTGCCTCCTGTAGAGTCAGCTGAATGTGAAATATATCTATCATCTGTTGGCTGAACTCTAACTTTTGATCTGTTTTTGGATTTTCTTTTTCATTCCCCTTCGCCAAGCGAAGTGCTTGAGGGAAGGGGATGGTTGGGCCCTCCTCATATAGACATATCGGAATAGGTTCCTACTGTTGAGAAGAAATGGAATCCATACAAGTATCATTATGCATCACATATGGACTCAAAGATGAAGAAACCTTTCGTTTATTAATTTTTTGTTTTTTTCATATTGTCCTGAGGTACGGAAACTGGAGAAAACACAACTGGAGTAGAAGTGGTGGCATCAGTACCACCCATGACCTTGGACTTTGCAGCATGAACACCGCACTCTGTCTCAGCATCTTAAAGATTGGTGGCATCATTACCACCTACTGCATCTGGAGAAACGTCAGCCTCGGTACCGTTGACATGATCAACATCCTTGGTGGCATTAGCACCACCGTCATGAACATTATCATTGGCGACATCAACACCGCTATCCTCCTCGCATGGCGCTCCTGGCTCATCATGGTGCCATCGCTCAAACGAGGCACCGTCGATCGGCATCCTACTGCTCCTAAGTGATACAAAATCATCATCAAATATGTATGAGGAAATATCACCCAATGACTCACTAGGAGTGGTGGTCTCTATGAACTGTATCTGCTCAGATTTCCTTTTGAGGTTGTTCGGATTGGGCTCGATTTGAGCGGGTATGACTGATTTGCCCTTTATGATCTCCCTCATATCCTGGCAAAACTTGTTCATCTCCTTCCTAAAGGATGCCTGCTGGTCTATGAGTAGGTGGGCTAGATCATCAAGGGTTGTGTTCTCATAGGCTGGCCCATGAGAACCGGACGAATTTCCTCGTTGAAAGTGAGGTTGCTACTGGAACTGGTGAGGGGAGGTTGAGAATACTGCTGCTGATAGTTGCTGCTGGTGCTGCCTCCACTGTTGTCCCTGTTCGTAGGGAAGAGGACCCGACTGGAAAGGTTGGTGGGAGAATTATTGTTGCTGCTGGTTGAACTGTCCACCCTAAGATGGAGGCTATTGCTTAGATGAGGTGCCTCTGGTAGACCACCTGAATCTGGGATGATCTCGATGAATCCCAGGTTGCTGACAGTCATACCAAATTCTATCGAGTTCCATCAACGTCTCCTGCTCGTATGGGGACGGGAGAAGAACTGTCAATGACTGATGGATGAATCTCCATTTCCTCATCTTTATTCTATCAATTTGGCTTTGAAAACCCTAGTAAATGCATGTAAGTAGGCTTAATTTATGCATTTTATCATTCATGCATCATTACGTAAATAGTGTATAAAATACGGTTTTTAAAGCCAAAATAATAGAATAAAGAAAAGAAAAGAAGAAAGAATAAAATATTGCAAATATTTTATGACCTGAACCCCCAAGACCTAGGCATCTCGATGACTAGTCGAGAGAATAAAGTAGGGGAGATAAGGGCCCAAATACAATAAAAATTCCTTTTATTTAATTCATTCTTTATTCATTTTTGAGACCTATTTTTGGTTCCACTTTTTATAATTCAAATATGAAACTTTGAACATGGAAGTTGTAGATAATAAAATATAGAAAAATACAAAATTTATTTCATACAAAAATAATGTACATGTAAAAAGTTATGATCTTAATAAGTTTTCAAAATCCCAACTTCCCATACGAGTATCTCTAAAATAAAAACTCGAAATGTATCAAAATAAACTTTAATTGCACATACCTTTTAATAATATATTTAATGAAGGTGGTTTCATATTTTTCGGAGTTACAGTTTGAAAGTTGAGTTTTAGACCCTTATTGTATACTTGTACCAATTAAAATATTCATTTTATTTATTATTCATTATTTTATAATTTTATATTTTTACAATTTTTTAAATATTAATTATAATATATATGTATATTAAAACAATAATAAAAACATAAAGAAAGAGCAAAAATAAAATACTTGTATAACATACATAGATGAAATACGTATATCTATACTTATAGAATAAATACAACTATTTATTTAATTGTATAGAATACATCAGAAAAAAATAAAAACATAATTAAGTTTATAAATTAAGTTATAAATTTATAAAATAATAAATAAAATTAATAACATTAAAAAAAATAAAACATTAAAATATATAGATGAATATACCTATATATAGCCCTTAATAGTGAACTTGTAATTCCAGACCTCGAAAAAAAAATAAAAATCACTATAAAATACTTTATAAAATAATAAAAAAAATTATTTAATAACCTAAAATTAATAAAATCATTTATTATTTTTTATTTAATTTATAAATATTTTTTTCCAGGTCTTTTCTGGTTGGTCCACGTAGACCAACCAGATTATTCCGTTGGTTGACCTCGGTCAACTCTCTGACCGAGGTCTGGCCCCTGTCAGACTGCGTTTTTTTGGTCATTTTCATGATTTTTTCGAGGTGAATACTTTTACCATCTTGTGTTGACATCTTCATGACTTTTCTTCCTCGTGGAACAGGCATACACGCCCAGAGCTCATCTCGTTCATTGCATTGCTGCATCGGCTGCTACACCTCCATCTTTGGAGCGCTAGAGCAACCTAATAAAAAACCCCTCCGACATTTCCTCCTACCTTTGAACCCCTTCTTAACCCATTGACCTAACTAATCTGACACCTCCGAATCACTATTCCCATGCAGAGGACCTGCATCAAGAGGTCGGTCAGATATCAACCTATGTGAGAAAGGATTGTCATCTCCTACTCAGGCTGGAGATCATCTCTTAATAATCATTTGACGGTGCTTGATGAGTCCTCTATCTAACTCTTTAGATATTCATCCAAACACCAGCCTCTATGATTCATTTAATGAATCAATAGCTATATGATCATCAAGATGGCCATGGTACATAACCCTAATTTTACAGGTACCTTATAGTGCATTCATTCATTTAATTTCAGAAAGGGAGTGAAACATTAATAAATTTTATTAGTAAACATATATATTACAATACCATTTATTGTAAGAATGGTTCGCCCGGGGCTCACATGTCTAACAATCTCCCACTGGCCCTCAGAACCATTCAGGTACAATCTGTAAACCCATACTCATTGCATGCTGGTCAAAAACCTTCTGTGTCAGAGGTTTGGTAAGAGGATCAGCAATGTTGTCGGCAGAGGCCACCTTGGTGATGATGATATCACCACGCTTTTGAATCTCATGAATGATGTGGTATTTCCTTTCCACGTGCTTGCTCTTTTTATGCCATATGGGTTCCTTTGCCTGGGTAATGGCTCCCGTGTTATAGAAGAGTAATGGGATGGGAGTATAAGAGGAAATTACGCCAATATCCAAGATGAACTTGCACAACCACACCGCCTCCTTTGCAGCATCCGATGCGGTAATGTATTCGGCTTCTATTGTTGAATCCGTCGTAGTGTCTTGCTTCTTGCTTCTCCAGCTCACAACACCACCGTTCCACAGGAAAACAAACCCTGATGTCGACTTTCGATCATCAATATCCGACTGGAAGTCTGAATCTGTATATCCCAAGACTTGGAGATCACCATCTCCATAGACCAAGATGTCATCTTGCGTCCGTCTTAGATATTTGAATGTGTTCTTTATCGCATTCCAGTGTTGCTCTCCATAGCAGGATTGGTACCGACCTACCACTCCCACTGCATGGCAGATGTCTGGCATAGTACACATCATGGCATACATTAAGCTTCCTACAGCTGATGTGTAGGGGCATCCAGCCATGGCCTTCTTTTCCTCAACACTCTGAGGAGCCATCCCTTTAGATAGATGGATACCATGTCTTAAGGGGAGGAATCCTTTCTTAAAACTATCCATACGGAATCGTTTAAGAATCTTCTTAATGTATCCATGTTGTGATAATCCCAATATCCTCTTTTCTCGTTTTCTGAACAACTTCAGGCCTAAGTTGTAAGAGGCTTCTCCAAGATCTTTCATCTCGAAGGTATGGGATAGCCAAATCTTCACACTGGTCATCACTCTTGTATCATTCTGAATGATAAGGATATCATCTACGTAAAGCATGATGAACACAATGGTGCTCCCACTAAGCTTCTTGTACACACAAGGTTCATCAGGATTCTGCACAAAATCATAGCTCTTTATGGTTTCGTCAAATATGATGTTCCAGCTACGAGAGGCTTGTTTGAGCCCATAGATGGATTTCTTCAGCGTGCATACTTTTCCATCCTCAACTATGAAGCCCTAGGGCTGCTCCATATAGATATCCTCCTCGAGGTATCCATTGAGGAAAGCAGTCTTGACGTCCATCTGCCAGATGTCGTAGTCAAGAGATGCAGCTATAGCTAGCAGTGTCTTGATGGACTTAAGCATAGCCACAAGAGATAAAGTCTCATCGTAGTCGATGCCTTCTCTCTGTGTGTAGCCCTTGGCTACGAGATGTGCCTTTAAAGTCTCTACTTTCCCATGAGGTCCCTTTTTTTCTCTTGAAGATCCATTTACACCCAATGGGTTTTACCCCTTTAGGTGGATCCTCTAGGGTCCATACACCATTCTTATGCATGGAGTCAATTTCTGACTTCATTGCTATCATCCATCTATCCATGTCATGATCCGTGAGTGCTTCATAAAATTAAGAAGGATCATTGTCAGTCTCACCTGACATATGGAATCCATACCTTTTAGGTGGTGCAACCACCCTCGAACTCCTTCGAAGAGGTACGAGTGTTTCATCTTTATTTATCTCTTCAGTTTCTAGTTCAGGAATCTCAGAATTCTCAAGGGATTCAATGAGTTCCTCTTCTTCATTTCTGTCTTGACCTTTAAGGAAATCATCCTCTAGAAATTTCACATCCCTAGAGACAAAAACCTTTTGGGTCTCAGGGTCATAAAGCCGGTATCCAATACCATATTTAACATACCCAATGAAGTATTACTCACCAGTGCGAGATTCTAGCTTACTTGCGTCCACGTTCTTCGCATGGACCAAGCAACCCCAAACCCTCAAGTGTTTAACGCTAGGCTTGGTACCATACCAGAGCTCATGAGGAGTCTTGGGTCCATATTTGTTAGGAATCTTACTCAGGATATATATTGCAGTCTCTACTGCATATCCCCAGAAACTAAGAGGTAAATGTGCTTTTCTCATCATTGAACGGACATGTCCATGATGGTCTTGTTGCGTCTTTCAACAACACCATTAAGTTGGGGAGTTCCAGGAGGAGTGAGATTGGAGACAATTCCATTCTATTTAAGATATTCCTTGAATTCATCAGAGAGGTACTCACTACCTCGGTTAGATCGAATCCGTTTGATCTTCCTATCGGTTTGGTTATCAACCAAAGCCTTAAACTCTTTGAACTTTTCAAAGGTTTCAGATTTATGACGTAGAAGGAAGATAAACCCGTATCGCGAATGGTCATCAATAAACATCAAATAATATCGATATCCATTTCTAGTTGCGGTACTAAAGAAACCACATACATCAGTATGTATTAGGTCAAGAATACATTCACATCTCGTAACCTTGTTACGGAAAGGTATTCTAGTCATTTTACCTCGAATGCAATGTTCGCAGGTAGGTAAAGATTGAACCTGTAGAAAATCTAAAGGTCCATCTTTTATCAATCTATTGATCCTATCAACAGATAAATGACCAACTTTGATGCCAAATCATATTCGAATGATTTTCATCCTCTCTGGATCTTTTGGGGTTTCCATTATTAGTGGTAGTAACATTCATAACACATTCATCAATGATAATTCATAGAGTCCACTAGAAGCCAAAATACCATCCGCAATATATTTATCACAACGGTTTATGATTAATTTATTACAAAAAATGAAGGAATATCCATTTCTAACAAGATTAGATACATATATCAGATTCCTTCTCACTTCAGGTACATAAAGACACTCTTTAAGTACTATGACTCGACCACTAAATAATGATAGTCGGCAGGTCCCGATGGCGACTATTGCAACACTTGCATCAGATCCCATCTGGATGACTATCTCCCCTCGCTCCAAATTCCTAGTTTCCAGAAACAAATGCAACGAATTGCATACATGAACAGAAGCACCAGAATCTACAAGCCAACTTCCTTCTCATCCAACGCGAAAGCTAGTTTCAATGATGAAAGTAGATTTCATACGTGCTGGGGCTTTACCTTTGTCAGTAGACTTCAGGTATTCTGGATAGTTACGCCGCCAGTGCCCCAGCTTCTTGCAGTGGTGACAAGGTCTTCTTTGATGTCATTAACGTGGAAGCATTAGAAGATGAACCAACTCCTTGATTCTTCTTCTTTCTCTTCTTGCGAGGGCCCTTCCGAGAACCTTGCTTCCGATCGCGCTTTCCCTTCACTTGTGCAACCATTGCACTAGTAGAGGGGTCGTCCTTCCTCATTACGTCTTCTGCAGACTTCAATGCAGCTAACAGCCTAGCGTTAGTGAAATCATCTTTGCTTATGAGATAAGACACGACAAAGTTGTTGAAAGACTTAGGGAGCAACAGGAGAATGAAATCAGCCTGCATATCAGAATCCATGTAGGCCCCAGGGTTTCCAATTCAAAGAGGTACCCAAACACTTTGAGTACGTGTTCTCTGACAGAGGTCCCTTCCTGCATCTTGCAGTGAATAAGCTCTTTCATCACATTGTAGCGTTGTGTGCGGTTTATGTCACCGAACATTTCCTTCAGATTCAGCATAATTTCTTGGCAATGGTTCATTTCCACATGTTGCTTTTGAAGCACATTGGATAATGTTCCAAGAATATAGCACCTTACCAAGTTATGATCTTTATCATATTTTTCATTAAAAGATTTATCTTCCGCAGTCTTAGGGTTTGCTATCTTGTCCTTGGATAGCACATACGATATGCGCTCCGCAGACAGGACAAGATCCAAATTTCGGATCCAATCCGAATAATTTGGTCCGGTCAACTGATTGACCTCTAGGAGCCTACTCAGTGGGTTCATGGACTTCATTTTCTGAAATTAAGAATGCACTATATTAGAACATATAAATAATTATATATTCATTTTAAAACATTTAATTAAGGTATATTAAATCAAATTTGTCTTGCTATGTCAACTTTGAAAGATTATTCCCTTATTGTCTTTCAAAGTAAGAGATATACTTACCGCTATATCTCAAGCAAGATCTGGGATCTCCTTTCTTATCTTTGTCACATCCAATAATATGAGAACTTGTGACTTCCATAAAAAGAAGCGGGAACTCATTCTTCCTTGCAAGTCCAACTTGCAATGCCCAATTCGGTCTTTAACACCCAGGCCCACCACCCCTAAGATGATGTTGACCCATTGTTAATTGAAACAACCATCAATAGGATTAGAACTCGCTATACGCAATCCAATATCACCCCAATAATATGAGGACTCGATATTAGGGTCACTACGCATACGGCCTTACTCTTTCGAGAAGCAAAGAGCACGATCCAGATGCGCTTGTATACAGGAGTTGTCACTTCGGACAGGCGTCTCCTATATACAATCTCTGGCGACAGAACCCTTCTCCTTGACGGGAGACCATGGATGTCACTTATGTGATCCTCCACCTCATATTCAAATTTTGATAATTAATTATCGTGAATCATATTCACATAATTAATTCTTCCAAGGGAAATACACATCTATTCATAATAGAGTGTTTATTGGATATAATTAATTTAATCACATTAAATTAATCAATAATCCAATCATCAATCAACAAACTTGATTATTACTTGAATAGTAGATATAATCTCAAAGTACGTACTATTCGAATTTTAATAATTAGAAAAAATACACTTTGACTCCTCCAGCATTATCGAGTCCCTACCCGTTGTCATGGCCAGTACCGACAAAAGTGGGACGGACCACATACGTTGCAACCCGCTACCCCAATGCTCTCCAACTAGTCACCATATCCACCTCTGTAAAGGATAATGACAGATAGATCATTATGTACTTTGAGATGCTCATCGGTTTTTCAACCGAAATTATACCATATAATATTCATCAAAACCATTTTGATAATATTATAAGGAGATTTGCTAAACAAATCCCCAATCCTATTCAAACAAGAGGATTTTGCATGTAAAAGTTGTCCTACAACTATTGTAGGATAAACTAGGGTTTTGCATGAAAACAATGTTTGTTGATGATTTCTTATCAACCAATTAATGATCGAGATCAACTATCATATCATCTTGGCTAGTGAAATTTTATTCAACGAAATAATTATATCTTTAAATATTTCACAAATATTTATCACTAATTATTTCAGAAAATTAACCATTAATTTTCATCAACTTATTTGAATGACTATCACATGAAACATGATCAAATTCGTCAATTTTCAACAGTGACCCCTACTCACTAAAATCAACATATCTTGATCAACTTAAATCCAAATTACGTAAAATTAGTTTCTAAAGATTGCTAATTTGATTTATGATAGAACACAAGTGATATTTCATGCATTTCGAGGCGCATCAAAACAGTAATTAATTCATTAATCATGTTTAGATTCGCAGTACCCGCAACAGTGAATACATGTTTATTCAAAGGGCCATATCTTGAGCAAATGAAATCCAAATTACATAAACTCAGATCCTATGGTTTCCTTATTTAATGAGTAACAAAATACAATTGAAAATTTTGTGTTTAAATAATTAAAACAGTGCCGAAAAATTCAATTAATCAGAGGTGCGAAAAATGAAATGCAGTAAAAAATTTCTCAACTCTTTCAAACCCAAGTCGTCTTAGGTTTACGGATAATATAGAAAACCTTTTCCGACCTAAGGCTCTGATACCACTTGAAGGATACGAGGAATCCTCAAACGCATCACGGAATCGTGTTGATCGCATCTCATGCGATCGAGGCGACTAGTCGTACTAGTCGCAAGATGCAGCGGAAATTAAAATTTTCTAATCAAGTGATGAAACCACATGATCACAAGAACATTTCTTGGATCGTTTAATCAAATCACAAAGTATTAGAAATACCTCTTGAAGCGTGGTTGTGATCACGAGATCTCTAAAGCAAGAGATCCTCCTGACTCAAGTCCGATCCACGAAGATGGCACTTGCGGGCGCGATGATGAGACGTGTTCCTCCTGCAATCCTCGATGAAGATCCAAGCCTTGAATCTCCTGATTTCGTCCAACAAAATCCATTGATGGAGATCCATGAGCAATCAAAGAACAGCACAACGGCGTGGTGATGATTGCTTGTTCTCTCAAAACACAAGGTGGACAGACACCTTAGAGAGAGAGAGAGGACGAGAATGAGAGAGAGAAAGAGAAGAGTAGGTGTGTACAACTCTTGATGTTGTGTCACTAGAGAGGCTAGGGTTGCCCTCTATTTATATTAGTTGGAAGTCCATGGATTACAATCCATGGCATATACTAAATCAATGGTTAGATTGATATGTATATTAAATTAATGGCCATGATCATTGTTGTTTAAAAACAACAACATATTAATTTATTTTAAATTAAATATATGTTACATTATTATCAACATAATTTAATTCAATAAATAAATCAATAAACACAAGATAATTAGATAACAAAAAATGATAATTCACCCCGAAAAAATGGGGCGTCACCCATGACCAAGTCATGGGTGACGCCACCTCATTTTGGTGCTGTATTATCCACTTTTTTTATTTCATCTAATTATCTCTTACTCATTTGCAACATTATCCACTAAATTAATTACAAATTAATTAGTGTATATTTATTGCAAAATTATCCACTAAATTAATTCCCAATTAATTAGTAAATCTTTCAATCATGCCATTGTAAAATATGTGAATCATATTCACAGCCCAAACTAACTTGTAAATTGCATTTCCAATTATTTGCTTAATGTGAATCTAATTCACATTAACAATTAACAAATATTATTTATAAATGTGCTCTCTCTCTCTCTAATATATCATAAATCACATTTATAATATATATACACAGATATCATGGATAGCACTATCCATAATTTGTAATCCTTGACAATCAAATACCATTTAATTATCTTGGATAATCATTCTCATAATATGAATCCCATTCATATTATTCTTGATTATTATATCTCATTTAATTATCATCATCTTGTTGCTTGGATACATAATTCATCAAATGAATTATTCTTAAACCCCTTCAGGAATAATTTGCTTTCTCCGCAGATACTTGGAGATAAGAACAGGGCGATTGTATTGTTCCACGTATAGTGACTTGGATGTTGAGATCTCATCTAAAATCCAGATCTTACGTACCTCCCACATATGCTTGATTAAATCAAGACCGCAAATCTAATCTTCTCATTGCATTGAATCTCATTCAGACCAATGTCCAACACTTGGACCAAGATCGGATTGCATCTCTACTGAGTGGAGTCACTAAAATCCAGACCTGTTTCATCACTCCCTCAGAATGGAAGCGTCATGGTTATACAATCGTTTATGATCACATCACCCTCGGGTATTCCCAATACCTGTACATCCTGCATACTGGAAGAACTATGATCAACCTGAAGATCAAGATCAATTTTACACTGTCTTCTTCAGGGTTTGATCACTTAGTTTCTCAATCTTGGTCATTGGGAATCGGTATCGATCATATGCTTTCCCAAAGCATATATCATACCTTCATATTCTTGTCATTCTTCTAAAGCACGATGACCATGCATGGAATTTTATTGCTCCTAATACCTCATGAGTGAGCTCATGTCTTTCGATTCATAAGTGAACCTGTATGATCCCTTTGAGAGATTGTATTACTCATATACCCTTACATGTACACCAACGCGCCAGTGTATAGACCTTGGTTAGGTCATCAACCTATTGGTCTGCCAAATGTACACACTCAGACATATAGTAACACATTTGTCTCTGGTCAGAGGATGTGTGCCTATGTTGTGACAGCATTCAACATAGGACTTAGGTTATCTCGATCCCGTTAAGTCAACCCATTGACCTAGCTAATCTGACACCTCCGAATCATTATTCAAAGGTCATGCATCAAGAGGTCATTCAGATATCAGCCTATGTGAGAAAGGATTTCTATCTCCTACTCAGGCTGGAGATCATCTCTTAATAATCATTTGACGGTGCTTGATGAGTCCTCTATCTAACTCTTTAGATATTCATCCAAACACCAGCCTCTATGATTCATTTAATGAATCAACAACTATATGATCATCAAGATGGCCATGGTACATATCCCTAATTGTACAGAGGGACCTTATAGTGCATTCATTCATTAAATTTCAGAAAAGGAGTAAAACATCAATAACTTTTATTGATAAACATATATATTACAATAACATTTATTGTAAGAATGGTTCGCCCGGGGCTCACATGTCTAACATACCCTTCTCATTGGTACAATCTCTTCACTTAGGGCCTCTCAAAAAGTCCAGGATGATAGTTCAGTTTGCAGATGGATCTATCAAGAGGCCGAAGGGTATTCTTGAAAACTCCATCATTTGTATTCAAGGCAAAAGCTACAATGTTGATTTTGTTGTATTGCCCATGGAGACCTCCACAGGGGAGCACTCTCCAATCATCGTGGGACGACCATTCCTCTCCTCTGCGAGGGTTGTTATTGATTATGGATCAGGAGAGATTTGCTTTTGTCCTATTGACAAGAGTGAAGTGTTGATCACCACACCCACAGTTGAATAGAGATCTGCACCTGATGTGACCACACCTATCTTGACTGAGCTAGAGGACCATGACCTTGATGAGACTATCAGAGAATTTTGTTGCTGACTGGATTCCACTGAGACCCAAGAATTCCTACCCATGGAGGAAGACTTGGAAAGCATGGACCTCGGAGTTCCTTCTTCTGGGACTTGTCGTTGTGTTGATGGCATACGCGGGATTTACACGATTGATACCATGAGACAAAGATCGAATTTGATTTGGTTGCTTTTATTTTGGAATTCATGCCTTTTGATGAGAAAGATGATCCAGTTGAGATTGTAGAGGACGAACAGAGTTCGACTACTTTCACTGATGAGTTCGTTCCTTTTGGTTTTGACCTGGATGAGACATCGTAGGATGACACTGACTACACTTCTTGCGATAACGATGAGTTCGTCCCATTCCACTTCAATATCAGCGAGACTCCCAAGGCCAGACCTAGTTGTACTTCTTCCACTCACTCGTCTGTGCATCTTCACCTTAGCACCACTGAGGACTCTCCCCGTGTTGACCTTGATCGGTTAATGTCATCTGAGGACCCTGATGTCGACTTGTACCACACCAGATTTTTTATCTATTCCTCAGCGATCTCGCAAGAAGGTTTGCTTTCAACCTTCTTGATCCTTTGTACATCCACTTTTTTGTGTATTCGCTTTCGTGTCCCTCTGTCCCTCTCTTGTATTGCTCATTCACCCTATTCTCGTGTGTGCCTTACTTAGGATGTACTTTGTCCTAAGTATAGGGGTAGTGGATGAGTCGAGTATTCTCTCATCATTCAGTTTCATCACTCATGTTGTTGCCTATACTTAAGGCTTCTTTTACCATAAGTATAGGGGGAGTAGTGTGTACATCCTTCTCTATCTTCTTCCATCTTCTGATCTCTTTTCTTCTTTTCTTCTTTTCTTATTTTCCTCTTCTATATTCTTTATCTACCGAAAAGTTGTCGTCCCTTTTTTCAGTCTTCTATACTTAGGACGTACTTTGTCTTAAGTATAGGGGGTGTGCACCTCAATTTCTTCTATTCTTTGATCCTCTCCACTGTCTCCTCTTCTTTTCTATATTTAGAGATATCTTACCCTAAGTATAGGGGGAGACAGTCTGAGTAGGATCTGTTCATTCCCACCCTTGACCCTCCCTGCTTTGTGTACAATCTGCTATACTTAGGATTACTTGATCCTAAGTATGGGGGGCAGTCAACTTTGAAGGATACAGGAAAAATCCTCAAGCGCATCACGGAAGTGTGATGATCGCATCGAATGCGATCGGGAGCGACTAGTCGCACTAGTTGCTCGATGCAGCGGAAATTAAAAAATTTTATGTGATGAGGCCACATGATCCAAGAACACTTCTCAGATCATTTCATCTAAACCACAAACAAGTAATAGGATTACCTCTTGAAGTGTGGTTGCTATCGAGTCTCTAAACGAAGAGACCTCCTGTCTCAAGTCTGATCCGTTGGAGGAGATGCTTGCGAGCGCGGGGATGAATCGCATGCTCCTCGCAATTCATGTTGATGATCCAAGCGGTGGATCTCCTGATCTCGTCGCACGAGATCCAACATCTTCTTCACGAGCGAGACGCACCTAAGGAGATGGAGATCCATCAGTAGATGATCCGACAGCAAAATGACGATGTTACGTCGATGACGACTCTCACAATGGCTCCATAGTGGATGGCCATTATAAGAGAGAGATAGAGACTTGGCGTGTAGAGAAAATAAGAGAGAGAGACTCATCGTGTCGGTGTAAGTCGAAGAGCAAAGCATGCTCTTCTTATATAGGGTTTTGGGAGTCCATGGATCCCAATCCATGGACAACACACAATCAATGGTTGAGATTGATTTGTGTTTCTTTCAATGGCTATGATCTTATTGTAAAAAACACAACAACAATTAATTTAATTTAATATATATTGATAAATCAATATATTTAAATTCAAATAAAATCAATTAATTATCCTTGGAGATAGTGAGGAGATAAACCATATCCCCTAAAAATAGGGGACGACCACTCTTCTCATGAGATCTCATTTATCTCATGAGATCTCATTGTCTCATGAGATCTCATTATCTCATGATATATCTCCAAAATTTACAACAACAATTGTTGTAAATTATTTCATAAATATAATTCACAATTATCTTGTGAAATATTGCAATCATGTCATTAAAAAAATGTGAATCACATTCACATCACAAAACAAAATGTAAATTATATGTTCAATTAATCAACTAATGTGAATCCAATTCACATTAATAATTAATTAACAAATATACATCACAATATGCTCTCTCTCTTATATATTATAAATCACATTTATAATATATATGATTAATATGGATAGTGCTATCCACATTATTCATATCCATGATAATTAAATCACATTTAATCATCTTGGATCTCTTTTCTCATGTGCCCAAATAACATGAATCACATTCACATTATTCACATCTTTGATAATTAAATCACATGTAATTATCATATATATCTCTCCTTATAATATGAATCAAATTCATATTATCCATGATAATTAAATCACATTTAATTATCAATTTTCTCCATGCTTGTATACTTATATCAATAATGAAATTATCCATGAACGCTTTCAAGGATAATGTGCTTTCTCCATAGATTTTTGGAGATAAGTACAGGGCAATTGTATTGTTCTGCGTATAGTGACTTGAATATTTAGATCACATCTCAAATCCAGATCTCAGGCCTCCCATAGATGCTTGATTAAATCAAGACCGCAAATCTAATCTTCTCATTGCATCTGAATCACATTCAGATCAATGTCTAACATTTGGATCAAGATCAGATTACTTCTTTACTAAGAGGAGTCACTAAAATCCAGACCTGTTTCATCACTCCCTAGGAATGGATGCGTCATGGTTATACAATCGTTTATGATCACGTCACCCTCAGGTATTCCCAACACCTGTACATCCTGCATATTGGAAGACCATGCACAGAATTTGATTCTTCCCAATATCTCATGAATGAGATCATGTCTTCCAGTTTAGTAGTGAACATGTATGATCCCTTTGAGAGATTGTATTACTCATATACCCTTATATGCACACCAGCACGCCGGTGTATAGACCTTGGTTAGGTCATCAACCTATTTGTCTGCCAAATGTATATACTCAGACATATAGTAACACATCTATCTCCGGTCAGAGGATGCATGCCTATACCTTGATAGTATACGATATAGGGCTTTGGTTATCTCGATTTCGTTAAGTCAACTCTTTGACCTAACTAATTTGACACCTCTGAATCTCTATTCCTATGTAGAGGACCTACATCAAGAGGTCGGTCAGATATCAGCCTATGTAAGAAAGGATTGCCATCTCCTACTCAGGCTGGAGATCATTTGATAATAATCATTTGACGGTGCTTGATGAGTCCTCAATCTAACCCTTAGGTATTCATCCAAGCACCAGCCTCTATGATTCAATAGTTGAACCAACAGCTGTATGATTATTAAGATGGCCATGGTACATAACCCTAATTGTACTAAGGGACCTATTATGCAAATTAGTTATTCTTCATTTCAGATCAGGGAATGATATTCGCAATAACATTTATTGCATAATGGCTCACCGTGGGCTCGCATGTCCAACAATTTCCCACTAGTACAAAGAGCCATTAATGTGCTAATCATTTAAATCCACACTCATGTGACAATCATAGGCTATTTAGAAATAGCTAGGTAAGTTGATCAGTCATTCTGTTCCCAAAAGACTATGCCAAGTCCTTTTACGGCACTTGCATATCCCTAGGTAACAGTGCTCGCATCCAATCCGAATGTTGCATCTTATGCAACCAATACTCAATCTTGATAAAGCAATTATAGTGTCCTTGACACTATTGCTCATTAATCATTATAACCAGTATTTCCATAATCCTTATCAAAATACCTTTATTCCTGGAGATCTCTATCTACCAAGGCATCTACAGTTAAGACCTTTTACATCACTATTTATAAAGTCTTAGTTTCTTGATGATGATACTTTGAGATCATTATCTCAAAGTCTTGTCATCTTTGAAGATATTTATTATTACTGCGATCAAGTGTTTTCTCTCCATAGTAGGATTAGCAACTTTTTACTACTCCCACTGTATGGCAGATATCTGGCTTTTGTACACATCTAGCATACACTCAGCTTCTCGTAACCGATGCACAAGTGCAAGCAGTTCTAGCATTCACTTCCTCAACTCTTTGAGGTACTATCCCTTTAGATTGGTCAGTATCAAATCTTAAGGGAAGGAAGCCTTCCTTGGGGTTTTCCAAGAATGGAACATGTCCAAGGTGTACTACAAATGCGACAGTCCCAATACCCTCTTTTCTTTGCTTCTGAACAACTTAAGAACTAAGATATAAGAGGTATTCTTGAGATCATATCTCAAGGTATGGAATAGCCAGTCTATAAAACACTTATTAGCATCCTTATATCATTCCAAATAATTAGGATATTATCTACCTTTAGCACGATGAACACAATGGCACTCCCGCTAAGCTTCACATGGTACATCAAGATTCTATCTGAAATCATAACATTTATGATTTCATCAAATCTGATGTTCCAACTACAAGAAGCTTATTTGAGTCCATAGATGGAGTTTCTTTAGCTTACACACCTTGCTTTCCTCAGCCATGAAGCCTTAGGTCTACTTCATGTGAATATCCTCAGAGAGGCATTCATAGAGGAATGCAATCTTGACTTCCATCTCGAAGATGTCAAAGCCAAGTTGTGTAGCTATAGTTAGCAATAATCCGATGGGTTTAAGCATAGTTACTGAAGAGCAAGTCTCATCGCAAGTAGTATCTTCTCTTCCAGTGTGTAGCTCATGGCTACGAACCGAGCTTTGAAGATATCAACCTTATCATCAGATTCCCTTTCTCTTAAAAATCCATTTACACCTTTATGGGTTTTACCATATAGGTGGATCCTCGAGGGTCCATATACAACACTTGTATATGAAGTCTACTTTATTGATAATATCCATCTTTCCATGTCAAGATCCTTAGGAGCTTCATCACATGAAGTCCGATCATTGTCAGACTTAATCGACACATGTAATACATCCTCAAACTCATTTGAAGAGGCATTAATGTTTCATCTTTAATTATCCTTTTAGTTTCTGATTTTAGGAGCCTCATTATCATCTCAAGATTAAATGAGTTCCTTCACTTCATTTTCTTCTTGATTCTCAAGAGTCTCAGCCTCTAAGAATCACATTCTCAGAGATGAAATATTTTAAGAATCTCAAAGTCATAAAGTAGGTATCCCATACCATCCTTTATTTTCCTAATGAAGTAGCACTCTCTAGTGCTTAATTCTAGCTTACTTGCATGGAATCTTATTAAGGATATAGTGTAGTCTCTACTACATATATTCCTGGAAACTAAGAGGTAATTATGCTAAAAACATCATTGATCAAATCATGTCACACATGATCCAATTGTATCTCCCTACAACTCTATTGAGTTTAGGTTTATCAGGAGGAGTGAGATAGAAATGATATTCATATCTCCATAAGGTATTCTTTGAATTTTATCTAACAGGTACAAGCTACCTAAATTAGATCAAATCCATTTCATCTTTCTTCAAACTTTGGTTCTAAACCAAAATTGTGAAATCTTTGAACATTTCAAAGGTTTCTTAGGTGAAGAGAAGAAATCTCATATCATACATAATCATCAATAGATATCATATATCCATGATGTTCACTATGATATACATGATCTACATACATCAATATGTATGAGATCCCGAATACCTTGACATCTTACACCTTTCCCAGAGAAGGGTGTATTGGACATTTTCCTTCGAATACTATATTCACAAGTATGTAATATTTGAAATTTTAGACATTCTAAAGTTTCATATCTTACTAGTCTATTGATCAAATCAACAAATATATGTCCAAGACTTGATGCCAGATCATTGTCAAATGATCTTCATCCTCCTACTGATCTTTTAAAGGTTTAATTTTCGATATTAGAAATCTTAATGAATCATTCATTAATTTTCTAATTTCGTGGAGTCCACTAGAGGTTAGATTATTGTATGAAATATATCCATCATAACTCTTTATGATAGTTCTATCTCAGAATTCATGTTTATTTCCAACATTTAGAAACAAACAATGAGTGTAATCTAATATCTAGGTCATAGAGACATTCTCCAAGACTAAGGGTGTCCCACTGAAACTTTGAAGTCTATCAATCCAAGACAGATTATTGCAACAATTGCATCAATATCCATGTGGATAACTATAAACCTTAATATCAGATTTTTCAGTCTTCTAAAACATATGCAATAATTGCAAGTGTCATTAGAAGAACGAGATACAATTATTAGACTTTAATCTTATCTTATAAGAAAGTCAATTTCAATGATCAAATGTCGATTATTTCGATGTACTATCCAAGTCCTTCTCTAAGGATCCTATATAGACTTGATAGTCATACTATCAACACATCAACATATTGCAGTATAGCCATTCATCCTTTTCTTAGGATGTCATATGGAAGTCATAGAGTACGGTCAACTCTTTGACTATCCTTCCCATCTTATGTCTGACCCATGCTTCCACTGCGCTCCCTTTATCTAAAAACAACCATTGTTCAAGACTAAGGATCTCTTATGTTAAATTCAAAAGAATTCAAGGTAAGAGCATTTCAACATTTATACATGCTTCATTAAATTCATACAATATGAATATTATGAAGACTCATGAATGACTTGAGTATAGACAGTAGAATGATGACATTCATCATTTCTACATCCATCTAGACTCTTAAAACATTGATTCAGGTAGGTATTCAAACATTTTGAATACATCATCTCTTTCGAGCTACCATTCTGCATAATGCAGAGAACCATGGCATTCATGATTAAATGTCTAGAGCACATATGTATGCCAACATATCTTCTTAGATTTTTATAAGTATTATTCGACAATTACGATCACCATCGACATGTCACTTCCAAAGTACACTCGATGAAAGATCAAGATTATAGAGACATATGAACCCTAAGGTGATGTCTTATTGTCTTATTTAATTGTCATTCATCATTAATGTGAGGAAACTTGCACATTGCCACCACATACATTATGTGTTCCAATTGCAAGTACAATATCTGGATCAAGAGTCCAATCCATGATATCTTACTGGTCATTATTGAGTATAATATTGAGTGGGTTTAATGAAGGATTATCTGAAATAAGAAATTTGCATAAGGGTATATATTTATATATATATATATACATATTTTACTTTGATTTAGGAGTTTTTATATCAAAGTTGTCTTACCTTGTCAACATTGAAAGTTCATTCCCTTAATCACTTTCAGTGTAAGAGATATTCTTACCATTATATCTCTAGCAAGATCTGGGATCTCCTTTCTTATCTTTGTCACATCCCAATAATATGAGAACTTGTGACTCCGATAAAAAGAAGCGAGAACACATTCCGCCTTGCAAGTCCATCTTGCATCTCCCAATTCGTTCTTTAGCACCCGGGCCCACCGCCCTTAAGTCAATGTTGA
Organism: Ottelia alismoides; assembly: GCA_037367405.1. Taxonomy (NCBI): domain Eukaryota; kingdom Viridiplantae; phylum Streptophyta; class Magnoliopsida; order Alismatales; family Hydrocharitaceae; genus Ottelia; species Ottelia alismoides. The sequence continues at coordinate 619,528 of JAZKJV010003140.1, read as the reverse complement.
CCCGTTGTTAATTGAACCAACCGTCAACATGATTAGAACTCGCTATGCGCAACCCAATATCGTCCCAATAATATGAGGACTCGATATTGGGGTCACTACGCATACAGCCTTACTCTTTTGAGAAGCAAAGAGCATGATCCAGATGCGCTTGCATACATGAGCTGTCACTTCGGACAAGCGTCTCCTACATACAATCCCTGGCGACGGGACCCTTCGCCTTGACGGGAGACCATGGATGTCACTTATTTGATCCTCCATATAATATTCAAATTCTAATTAATCATCATAAATAACATTCATTATAATGAATTCTTCCAAGGGAAATACACATATATTCATAATAGAGTGCTTTTAATTGGATATAATCAATTTAATCACTTTAAATTAATTATCAATCCAATTTTCAATCAACAAACTTGATTATTACTTGAATAGTAGGTATAATATCAAAGTACGATTATTCGATTTTTAATAATTAGAAAAATGTTTGACTTCTCCGGCATTATTGAGTCCCTACCCGCTACCATGGCCAGTACCGACAAGAGTGGGATGGACCACATACGTTGCAACCCGCTACCCCAATGCTCTCTGACTAGACACCATATCCACCTCAAGAAAGGATAATGCCAGATAGATCACTATGTACTTTGAGATGCTCATCGGTTTTTCAACCGAAATTATACCATGTAATATTCATCAAAACCATTTTGATAATATTATAAGGATATTTACTAAACAAATCCCCCAATCCTATTCAAGCAATAGGGTTTTGCATGTAAAAGTTGTCCTACAACTATTGTAGGATAAACTTGGGTTTTTCATGAAAATAATGTTTGTAGATGATTTCATACCAACCAATCATGATCAAGATCAACTATCTTATCATTTTGGTTAGTGAAATGTAATTTAAGGAATTTATTAAATATTTAACAAATATTTATAAATAATAATTTCAGAAAATTAACAATTAATTTTCATCAATTTATTTGAATGACTATCACAAGGTTTTGGATAATTATGCAATTTCCAGCAGTGACCCTCACTAACAAAAAATAGCATATCTCGATCATTCTAAATCTAAATTAAGCAAAATCAATTTTCAGAGATTGATAACTTGATTTTAAAACAAAACTATATGATAAACACGCATTTTCAGGCATTTTAAAACCGTAATTAATATTTTAACTATGTCTCTAATCGTCATCCCCGAAACAGTGGATATATGGTTAATAAAACGACCATATCCTGAGCAAACGGAATCCAAATTACGCAAACTAAAATCCTATTATTTTATTAATTAATGAAGAACATTTTACACTTTAAAATTTTGTGTTTAAACATTTTAAACAGGGATGAAAGTTTATCACAAGACAGGTTTGCGAAATCGAAATGCTAAAATCTTCACGAACCCAAACGAGCCAAAATCTTCGTAAGTTCATGGATCTAATCCAAAACATTAGTCAACCTGGCTCTGATACCACTTGAAGGATACGGAAAAAATCCTCAAGCGCATCACATAAGCATGATGATCGCATCGAATGGGATCGGGAGCGACTAGTCGTGCTAGTTGCTCGATGTAGCGTAAATTAAAAAAATTTATGTGATGAAACCACATGATCCAAGAACACTTCTTGGATCGTTTCATCTAAACAACAAACAAGTAATAGGATTACCTCTTGAAGCGTGGTTGCGATCGAGTCTCTAAACGAAGAGATCTCCTGTCTCAAGTCCGATCCACCCGAGACGCTTGCGTGTGCGGGGATGAATCGCGTGCTCCTCGCAATTCATGTTGATGATCCAAACAGTGGATCTCCTGATCTCATCACACGATATCCAACATCTTCTTCACGAGCGAGATGCACTGAAGGAGATGGAGATCCACAAGTAGATGATCCGGCAGCATAACGACGATGCTGCGTCGATGACGACTCTCACAATGGCTCCATAGTGGACGACCATTATAAGAGAGAGATAGAGACTTGGCGTGTAGAAAAAATAAGAGAGAGAGAGACTCGTCGAGTCAGTGTAAGTCGAAGAGCAAGGCATGCCTCTTCTTATATAGGGTTTTGGGAGTCCATGGATCCCAATCCATGGACAACACACAATCAATGGTTGAGATTGATTTGTATTTCTTTCAATGGCTATGATCTTGTTGTAAAAAACACAACAACAATTAATTTAATTTAATTTAATATATTTGATAAATCAATATATTTAAATTCAAATCAAATCAATTAATTATCCTTGGAGATAATGAGGAGATAAACCATATCCCCTAAAAATAGGGGACGGCCACTCTTCTCATGAGATCTCATTTATCTCATGAGATCTCATTGTCTCATGAGATCTCATTATCTCATGATATATATCTAAAATTTACAACAACAATTGTTGTAAACTATTTCACAAATATAATTCACAATTACCTTATGCTATTATTATCTCACAATTATTTCACAAATATTATCTCACAAACTCAGGTCTTTATTTGTTTAGATAGCTATTGTTCTTCACAATTAATAGAAGTTGCTCGTCTATGGCTGATTTCCTCGTGCATCATATAGATAGTTTATTTCAAGTCTTTACTTTTATGCCTAGATCACTCTACATGTAGAATGCAGGAGTCATGTATACATTTCTATATCTGCATGCATCATTGTGTTTGATCGCGCATCATCTTTTTCGACTTCCTTCCCCTATTTGATTGGACTAAAAATAACCAAGGAAATTGGAAGATTAGTTAGGCATTGTCTTATTCAGAAAAATGCATAAAAAGTGAAAACAAAATGAAATTGGACTACTAATGCAGAATTGACCCTAAGATACACTTCACTTAAAAATTCTTGTTATGGGGAGAGTTACCCACTCCTTGGTTGATTTATCTGCAACAAGAGAGTGACCCGCATACTAGATAGAGCCACACCTGAACTCCTTTCAGACTACTGATCTTGTAGTTGGTTGTTCTCCAGTAAGGATTTCACTGGGTTGCCGGTAATCGGTCCGGGACTTCCTTGGCAGATTGGGCAGATCGGGTAGCCAGTAAATGGTTCGCACCCATACCGGCTGATAAAAACTAGCTGCGAGATTAGGCCAGTTTCCTGGGAGCATCAGGTTTCCAACAGCTTGCATAATCGCTCTAATAGATTGATTAATCACCCAATAAAAATTGACAAGATTAAAGATTGATCTCTCACAGTCATCATCTTGAGTGTTGATTAGGTGAAAAAGGGGTTTGATTTCTTATCTTGTTTGTATTCCAGATGTCACCTTCATAAATCCCCAGATCAATACGATGGGAATGAGGTCCCTTAGGCTGCCTTTAACAATACCGCTTTCGAGAACTCCTCTCCATTCATCTAGGGTAGCTTTGGAGAGCTCAGACTCGCTCTTTGAACGTGACTTCACTACCATATTGTTTCCCCTCGACCACCCTTCTACCAGTCCTGAGGTGTCAATGCAGAGGCCAGTACAATTATATGTTCACTTAATGACACATGAGTTGAGGTCTTTTGCCTTTGCAGAGACCAAAGAGATGACCAGCAGTGAGGGATGCATCTATGAGCAGCCACATGGATGAGCATTTGCACTTGATCAGGCTGCCATAAACAACACACTCTTAGCCTCCCTGGAGACCATGCAACGACAAATCCGGGACCAGGGAGCATTTATGGCTGAGGTGCGACGAGTCAACAGATGTGAGCCGGTAGAACAGAGTCGTAGAGACCAATCGGTGGAGAGATACCAGCAGCTAGAGGAGGAGACGGATGACCCAAGGATCAGCAGGAGCCATCCAGGCCAGCACGTACGATGAGGCAGTTGCACAACCTTGGTTCAACTCTCACCCACCGTTGGATCCAGCTACCAGATATTATAAACGACTTTGAGCTTCCCCCCTAAACCATACAGCTTTTGACCAAGTTCCATGGGCTAGCCACCGAGGAGCCACACCTTCATCTGTAGGAATTAAAGATGATCTGCAGCATGTTTTACGACAGATTCGTGGATGAGGACACTATAAAGATGATTGCCTTCCCATTCTCCTTAGTTGACAGAGCAACCTAATGGAAGAAGCATTTGGGGAGGTATGTCACTACTTGGGAACTTCTCCGAATAGAATACTTGAACAAGTACTATCAACTCAGTTGGACGAACGTAGTGCAAGCAATGACCAATAACTTTACCATGATCCCGAACGAGCAGTTTCACGAGGCTTGGGATCAATTTAGTGAGCTCATTGACCAGTGTCCACATCATGAGATATCCAAGCCCAACCTTATTCAGAGCTTCTTTTGTGGGCTGACACCGGAGCTATAAGGGCTAGTTAACACCTCGTGTGGAGTGTCCTATTTTGCCAAGGATGAGTACCAAGTATGGGACATCTATGAGGAGATGGTAGAAAATTACACGGTAATGTCCCAGACTAGGGTCTACACACAGGAGAAGCCCCTCCCACATATGATTTCATATCATCGGATTGCATGGGTTGATGGCGGTCCTTCTACTTCGTCGATAGTAGAACATGTCGAGTCCTTAGCTGCTGACATGGGCATTATCAACATGAAGTTAGTGTTAGCCATGTGAGCCCGAGGCGAACCATTCTTACAATAAATATTATTGTAATATATATGATTTATCAATAAAAGTTATTGATTGTTTCACTCCCTTTCTGAGATTACATGAATGAATGCACTATAAGGTCCCTCTGTACAATTAGGGTTATGTGCCATGGCCGTCTTGATGATCATATAGCTGTTGATTCATTAACTGAATTATAGAGGTTGGTGTTTGGATGAATATCTAAGGAGTTATATAGAGGACTCATCAAGCACCGTCAAATGATTATTAAGGGATGATCTCCAGCCTTAGTAGGAGATGACAATCCTTTCTCATAAAGGTTGATATCTGACCGACCTGTTGATACAGGTCCTCTGCATGGGAATAGTGATTCGAAGGTGTTAGATTAGTTAGGTCAAAGGGATGACTTAACGAGATTGAGATAACCTAAGTCCTATATTGAATGTTTTCACAGTATAGGCACGCATCCTATGACCAGAGACAGATGTATTACTATATGTCTGAGTGTGTACATTTGGCAGACCAATAGGTTGAGGACCTAACCAAGGTCTATACATTGACGAGCTGGTGTGCATGTAAGGGCATATGAGTAATACGATCTCTCAAAGGGATCGTAAAGGTTCACTTGTGAACTGGAAGACATAAGCTCACTCATGAGGTATTGGGAATGATCAAATTCCATGCATGGTTGTCGTGCTTTGGAAGCATGACAAGAATTTGAAGGTATGATATATGCTTTGGGAAAGCATATGATTGATACCGATTCCCAATGACCAAGATTGAGAAACTTCGTGATCAAACCCTAAAGATGATAGTCTAAAATTGATCTATATCTTCACGTTGATCATAGGTTTTCCAGTATGCAGGATGTACAGCTGTTAGGAATACCCGAGGGGATTCGATCATAAACGATTGTATAACCATGATGCTTCCATTCCGAGGGAGTGATGAAATATGTTTGGATTTTAGTGACTCCTCTCCGAAGAGAAGTAATCTGATCTTGGTCCAAGTGTTGGACATTGATCTGAATGAGATTCAGATGCAATGAGAAGATTAGGTTTGCGGTCTTGATTTAATCAAGCATCTATGAGAGGTCCGTGAGATCTGGATTTGAGATGAGATCTCAAGATCCAAGTCACTGTATGTGGAACAATACAATCGCCCTGTCCTTATCTCTAAGTATCTGCAGATGAAGCACATTATTCTTGAAAGGGTTCAAGAATAATTCCATAGTTGAATTATATCTGAGCGTTGAGAAATGAGTAATTAAATGTGATTTAATTATCTTGAATAATGTGAATATGATTCACATTAATGGATGTATGCGAATGATGATCCAATATAATTAAATGAGATTTAATTATTATGGATAGGAATAAAGTGGATAGCAATATCCAAGTATTCATAATATGTTATAAATATGATTTATGATGTATTACAGAGAGCTTATTGTGATTTATATTTGATGATTAATTATTGGTGTAAATTGGATTCACATTGTATAATTAATTTAAAATGTAAATTACCTTTTGTTTTGGGATGTGAATTTGATTCACAAACTTCCAATGACAAGATTGCAATATTCTCAAAAACAATTATGAATTATTTTTGTAGAATATTTTACAACAATTGTTGTTGTAATTGGAGATATGAGCAATCCATGAAATCTTGGATTTCATTGGAAAATCTCACATTCCAATTAGGAATGTGTGGACGGCTAGCCATTCCAATATGGAATTGGTAGCCGTCCATGATTCCATAAGGAATGTGGAGATTTCATCTCCATTATCTCCAATATTGGTGATTTGATTTATGATTGAATAATATTTGATTTATCAAATATATTTAATCTAAATTAAATTAGTTGTTATGTTCTTTACCAACAACAATCTTGACCATTGAAAGAAACACAAATCAATCACATCCATTGATTTTATGTGTCCCATGGATTGAGATCCATTGGACTTCCAAATCCTATATAAAGAGTGGCATTCCATGCTCTCTCGGGTTACAACAAGAATAAGAATTATAAGCTCTCCCTCTTTTAAGGATTTATTTAGATGAGAATAAGTACAATGTCGTCGTAACCCTAAAATTCCCGCAACAAACAAAAACTATTTTCTCTATTTTCTCAAGCCCAAAAAATTACAGAAAAATGTAGCAAGAGAAATTTTTGCTATTTATTAACATGTATAGCAACAGGATCAAACTCAGGGAGGCTACAATTCCCGAGGGTTATTATGTCAATGAAGAAAATCAATGGAATAATGAAGGTATCCTATGAACCCTATGATTGGTTTTTATGAAACTTTTCTGTCTTTTTAATTTTGTTATTTTATATTTCAAACTTCATTATTTTATTATTTTTAATTTTCTATGATTTTGATTTTTGTAATTTTTATTTTAAAAATAATTATCAATATGAACAAGGGAAGAAATACACACACCACACTCTTTTTGTATTTTTCAAAATAGCCAGAAATGTCCAGAAAATTATAAAGAAAATATTTTCAAGTTTTAAATCCATTGAAATGTTTTTGGAAATTTTTTTAAACTTTTCATATGTTTTTGTATTTTTTTTCTAAAAATCAAATAGTGGCAAAAGTGATAAACAATGCACAGTCTGGAGAAATTTGCAACTTAAAAATATTTTAATGCTCAAAACTCCTGGAAACTATTATTATGCAAAAATATAGACAAATATCTACATGGAAGAACTGAAATCACAATTTTTGGATTTGTCTACATTTTATTATGATTTTTCTAAGATTTTCGATATTTTACATTTTTTGGGTTTTGAAAATGATTAATGCATGAAAATTGGATAAAATTAAAAGACAGTAAAATACACCTAATCTAATTTTTTGGAATTTCTAAAGCAATTTTTGAATTTTTATGAATTTTTAAATTTCAGGAAGAAAAAATATCACTATCTTTGATTTTTTAATAATATAAAAGGATAAAAATGCAATGTAAAATTTATACACTGAATAGACAAGTGGCATGAATACAACATGAATTTTACATAATTTATTGAGAGATAAAGAGTTTATTCGATGAAAAGAACAATCAAAATAAATGTATGGACAAAAGGGACTCATTAACCAATATTTATTGTTTCTTCATTAAAAGATAACATGAATTCAAATGTAGGATGAAAATCGCAATTTACCCAATAGAAGGCGCATGCTGCTCCAGAGGTGGGGGTCTTCATGTAATGTTTGAAAAACTTTAGGGGTATTGATGAAATTTGCCTAATTTTTTTATTTTTTTATAATGCTTGGGTTTTCTTAGTTTCCAAGCAAGGGGAAAGGCCAAGGGAGGGCACCGCCCTTCCCTTCTTCGTTCTCAGTCTAGGGGAACAAATAGGGCATTGCGCCGCCACCTCTTCTTCGGGCTGGAGGCTAGCGATCGGTGGAAGTCTTGGCACGACAACGGGACGGCGCTACCGGTGGTCGACTTTGCACGGTGGAGGCAAGGTGCTCCTGCTGCATTCGTCAACGATGAAGATGGGGGCGGCGCAAACTAGCACCGTCGGCAAGGCGTCGGGGATGGCACGTCTGGAGGGTGGTGAGCGTGCGTAGGTGGTGTGGCTTATCTTACTGAGGTGCAGAGCTTCAAGCGGAGGAAGTCATCGATTCGACAGGGGATACGTTGGCTAGCAGTGCCGGCTGCTGGACGACGGTTGGAGTTCCACCAAGCGGTGGGTGTGGAGGTGTTCGACGATGCCGAAAGGGAGGTCCGTGCGGCGAATATGATCCTTTACTACTGTTGTGGTTGGAAATGGCCCAAACGGTGGAATATGCACTGGGCGTGGTGGCGGTCAGGTACCTCAGTTGGCGGAGGCGGGGAACAACCCGTGTTGTAAGGCACGGTGCTAGTCAACGGTGGGTGTCCCTCACGAAGGGGAGGTACGACCTCTACCCCTAGAGATTTTATTTTTTTTTATTTTTTATTTATAGAAAATGGGTAAGCAGAAGCTGAACTCTCTTTTTTTTAATTAATTTTTTTATTTCCTGCAAAACAAATGATAAAGAGACAAAAACAATATAGTTTTTGTTTTTATATATATATATTCAATTCTTTGTACCTTAAAAAAACAAAGATGATGACTCGAGCATGACGGCTCAGTCTCATTAGAAAAACAAAATCGAGATACGTGAGCGGATTGCAGATCCAGTGAATGGTGATAGATAGATCTGGATCTCCGGCCACCGTACGTGACTGGAGGTGGAAGATTACGTGAGGTAGATTGTGAATCGATGAGATAGAGGAAATGAGACGAATCAAAATTGAGGGCAGATTGAGTTATAATGGTTCAATGAGTAATGGCAAGCTACAGATAAAAATTTGACAATGAAATGATTGAAATTAAAGGGACAAATTACACTACGATTAATCTAGATAAAAGATGAAAAGTAAAGTGAATCTCACCGTGGAGTGGACGAATGTCGTAATCACCTCGACGAATGTTGCCTTGTTGTCACCGGACGGCTCAGAGGCTGGGCACCTTTCTTCTACAAGATGGCTCTCAAAAAAACCAGGCCTCTCTTCAAAAGATTGATCAAAGAATAATGAAGGAAAGGAGACTAATAAAAAAGAAGATGAAATCCAAAAAAGGAAGATGTTTACAAAAGAGGAAGGTGTTTAGTGGTGGAATTAAATAAATAAAAAAATTAATAAATTAATAAATAAATTAAAATGAACTTTGTAATTAAATAAAATATATAAAATAATTAATTTACAAAAATTAATTAGCTACCTTAATGGTGGTTATTTTAGGTATAAAATCAAATCTTATATACATGGCATGTTTTCAAACAAATAAATGAATAATCAATATAAAAAATTTGTAATTAATTTAATTTAATTAATAATATTAGATATTATTTTTTGGGTGGTTTTTACGTAAGGATGTTAATTTTATACATATCATATATACATAGTGTACATTATACACATTCACAAATAAGGAAATAATTTTACACATTTTTTAGATAAATTATTTACTTTAAGTTACTGAGAACAATATTTACAATTATTTAAAATATAACATGTAGACGAAATAAAATAAAATAATAAATACAATAAAAAATGAAAAAATTGCACAAACCACCCCAGAAAACTTATTTTTCAACTGTAACTCCAAAAATTATGAAATCATGTCCATTTTAAAGATAATTTAATTTAGAATACAATAGAGGTGAGTTTGATTTAATTCGAGTTCATATGGAATCGTTATTGATCTTTTAATTATTTCTTTACGGCTTTTTCCAAGTGTGGTGGCTTTTATTCTATACATCATTTTATTTTTCAATTATTTTTATTATTTAGGGAACATTTTTACTTACAACATTTGTTGTGAAAATTATTTTATTTGAGGTTAATTTATGTACAAAATAAAATAGTCTGAGTATACAAATATACACAGAAAAATATTTCCAACACATTTTTTTAGATTTTCTGATTAAGGATCCTATCTCCCCCCTACTTTATTCCCCGTCGATTTGGTCAAGTCTTGACCTTTTCTCGGGGTTCGGGTCAGCCTGTATCTATTACATCTATACAATATTCTTTTTTTATTTTCTTTATTTTCTTTCTTTCTTTATTTATTTATTAATTTTAGGTTAAAATAGTAATAAATGTACAATATTTACACACAGATGTAAATGAGTAAGAATATGGAGTTAGAATTATATACAGGTTCTTTATAAGAGATTTTAAGCTAAAATAGATGAATAAGGATGATGAAATGCTGATTCATCATCCCCTTATGCTTTACCTTTGCTAGTCCCTTACAAACACTTATTTGAAAGAATAAGTGAATAAAAGAAAAAGAAAGGAAAAATAAAGAAATTAGGACAATTTTGAATGTTAAACTTATCTTCATAAAATTGTAGTATGGAGCTCTGTCAGACATTTGGATTATTAGTGTGGTAGAACTTTATTGGGAAATAGATTTAAAACCTAACAACCTTCAAGTTCTACAAGACTCCTACTAAGGTCACCTCAACAATCAGGTCAAAACAAGTCTACATACACAAATTCTTATGACTATGAGTATTTACGTGTACGGTGTAAGTGAATTATAGCTCCCCATCTCAAAAGTAGCAAAGAAATAGCCTCCCTCAAAAGGTAACTCTAGTTCCCTGGTCTAGCAACTCTTTCCTTGAGGAGCAAGGATATTCCCTTCTAAGTTCAAGTACAACCAGCTCAAGAAGAGGAGATGGAGAAGAGAATGGATGGTAACCAATGTAGATACCTATCCTTGGATGCATGACAAGTATAGTCAAGTCATCCACTACAAGCTTACAAAAAATTGACTTTGAAGCTGTTATTATTCTTTTTTTTAATACTTGTATATAAACTCCGGTGGGCATTTTACTTTTCAATCAAGCCTATCCACTTTTGAAGAATCTGCATTTTTTCCTCTTTTTTTTGAAAATATATACAAGGTGCGGCATGCACATAAGGAGTTTTTCCTTTTGAGACAGTAGACTATCCCTCTTTTGAAGCATTATTACAACCCCACAGCATCATATCTTTAGACCTCAACATCGCCAGAACAAGTTAAGATGCACTTCCCTCCCTAGTGGAGGATGAGAGGTTCTGCCTAGATGTAGTACCCTTGTATGCTACCCCAAGCTAAAAGGTTTCGCCCCCACACTACCTCCTCCATGAAGAGCTACGTGTAGAGTGCTTGTCCAAGATAATCTATGGTCTGAAAGAATCATGCGTGTATTGCTAAATTTTCTACTTAGACTAATCAAGGTGACATGTGAACATAGTCTTATGGAATCAAAGAATTAAGTAACTAGGACCTGAAAAGTCTTAACTCCAGTTTTTATAAAGTTCCTCTGAAATTAAGTGGACTAAGGTCCAACTAAGATCCATTCTTCAACTTTATTCCAGACTTAGTTTAAATGTTAATACCATCTTGAAAAAATGCACATGAAAATGCAAGAAATATGTACAATGTAAAAAGAAAGCAATTTTTTAAATAATTTTCCAATTTTGAATTTTTAAAAAATGATGCACATGTGAAAAGAAAGTTTTTTTTTGAATTTTTATTATACTTTTTTTATTGACTTTCACTTTTCTAGTTTTTAGAAATTTTTTAAGGGAAAGGGGGTTAGTAAAATATATACAAGTATACAAAATTTTTTATTGTTTTTTTTGTTTTATTTTTTTGTTTATTTGTTTGTTTGTTTTGTTTTGCTTTTTTAATATATAAGGTGACGAAAGTCTATATACACACACGTGGATTTTACAAATTTATACATATCCCCAAAATAATCATATTAAAAATACGAGCTATGTCTAAAGTATATATATACAATATATACGACCCCCCTTATACTTAGCTCGAACTATGTTCTAATGGTGATTAGAGAGAGGCAAATGAAGACATAACTCGTGCTAAGTATAGAAAAGTGAAGCGACTTCTATGATACAACGACTTAAAGAAAAAAATGAAAAGAATAGAAGCCGGTGATCTCCCCTATACTTAGTATCAAGTAATCTTACGTATAGAAGATTGTACAGAAGGGAAAACCGATGAAGAGAATGTACAGACTCAACGGCTCGACTTGCCCCCCTATACTTAGGGTAGAATAGCCCTAAGTATAGAATATCAACAACTTGGGGGACAATCAAGGGATCATAAGAATAAAAAAACAAAAGAGACGATATGAACAACATCACCCCCTATACTTAGGGTAGAGTATCCCTAAGTATAAGCAACAAAAAGAGTGATGAACGTGACGAATATGAACAACACAAACCATTCACCCCCCATACTTAGGATAAAGAACATCCTAAGTATAACATACATACACACACGGAAAGGGATGAATGACAAAACGGGAGAAGAATGAATGAACGAAAGGATTTACAAGAGTTTGTCAGCTCATGTATCAAACATAGAAGATGGAATCAAAGAATCATCATCTGATACCACAGATATAGAATCAACAACGGACAGGAATATATCATGATTTAGATATGGCTTCAGCAACTCTCCGTTTACTACAAGTGGTTGTGCGTCATATGACAACCTAGATATGACAATACTCCCATTGTCATGCACAGATCTCACGATGAATGGTCCTAACTACTTTGCTTTTTAATTTTCCTGAAAATAGCTTCAACTTAGCATCAAATAACCAAACTTTCTAATGAGGAGAGAAAGTTTTCCTTCCAATGTGTTTATCATGCCAACGCTTGAATTTCTCCTTATACATGAGTGAGTTATCATATGTGAAGTCTTAAAATTCTAGTAATCTATCCAAATCCAACCTCCTGATCTTTCCTACCTTCTCATAATCAAGATTGCATACAGGAGTGCCCATAAAGATTTGTGAATTAATTCTACTGGCAGGTGGCAATGCTTTCCATACACCAATCTCTAGGGAGACATACCCGAAGGAGACTTGTACACCGTCTGATAAGCTCATAGAACCGAATCAAGCATCTAGGACCAGTCCTTCCTATCTGGTCGTACAAGTTTTTGCAATATCATCTCGATCTCCCTATTTGAAATTTCTTCCAAGCCATTAGTCAGAGAGTGGTAAGGAGACGCAACTCTGTGCTCATCATTGTTGGCACTTCCGACTCGTTCCTAGTTTTCACTCACATAGGTTAAAAAGGAAATTGGACACTCGGTAGGCGATTCATTGAAAATATTCAAACAAAGTGACAACTACCTAAAATTTGGACGGCTAAAGAAAACTCAATCCTAAAATAAACGTAAGGAAAATCATTATTTTAGGGAGAGTAACCCCATCATTGTTTGGTTCGCTTGAGCGAGAGAGTGACCCGCATACTAGGTTAGAGCCACACCTGAAATTTTGTTAAACTACTGGTCTTGGGTTAGTCGTTCTCCAGTGAGGATCTCTCCGGTAGCTGATAAAGTAGCCTGCGATGTCCTTAGCAAATTGAATTGATCGGGTAGCTGGTAACGGTCCGCAATTCTAACTGGTTGGGAAAGATCTAGCTTTAGGATTGGGCCAATATCCTGGGAGCATCGGGTTCGTAACAGCTCCCTTAAACCACTCTGATAGATTGTATTCTCACCAAACTCTAAAAATTGACAAGATAATTGACCGATCCTTCATGGTCTTCACATTGTGTTGAGTTGGTGAATTAGGGGATTGTATTGTGTTTGATTGTTAGTGATATATCCTTCCGTGCAATTTGCACCTTCACTCATTTTCACTCTTGCATTGACCATCGTGCTCTCGCATCCTGCCTATTGATTTCGAAGATGTCGGACCGAATTATTTCTCATTCGAACTTATCAAACTCATTCAACACTCCAATCCGTTCACCTTCTATTCAGGGGACTTACTTCCTAAATATTCTGCATTCTCCACATCACCTTTAACATCATCTGTCAACCCATTGTTTGAGATTGGCTCTAATCTTGAACTAGTATCTGAGACTCCATCGTTTTCTAGGACTAAACGAGTGTCATGCATTTTCACAGCCACTCACTGAACACCCTAAGGCCTCTTTGATGAACCCAAAATTGGACCAGCTTGCACTGCTCATGAAGAATATGAATGAACTGACTCAGCGGATTGAGGACATGACCACTACAAAGACACTGATTCCATCATTGGTCTAAGCCAACCCCAACAACTTCAGACGCAAGGAGCATGTAGCCAATAGCCCACCCACACCCGAGATAGTTATGACTCATGATTTTACATGTTTATTTGACGCCATTCATCTCAGAAACGGTAGGAGATTGCAGTTGCCTACGCACTAGTTGAGGTTGGGAGATCGAACCACTGAGAGAGCATCATCTTCCACATCATCTCCTTCACCAGCAGTCGAGAGGCCCAATGTAGCAACACCACGGTATGGAGTTTCACTGCCTTCACCGCCACCTTCACCACTACCTTCACCAGGTAGATGTAAGTCACCAACAACAAGGGTAAATATATCAATAACAGAAAGATAAACTAACCTATATACAAATGCAAGTGAACCGTCCTAACAATAGCTTCTATTAACGTGCAAGAACCTACTAAATTTGACTACGTCCAATTACGCTCTATTATATAGGTTCATAAATTCTTTAGGGTGTTTGGACCGAATTAATACCTGGATCAAGCAAATTAATTAAAGCAATCAATAGGTAGCTCACGAAATCCATGTGAAACAAATAAAAATAAAGCAATGGAAACAAATCCGGTGTGGTCCCCCAAGTGCACCGGCACTTGATGAAACAGACCTCGCAAGCAAGGTATATAGTGTCCTTTTATAGAGTTTTTAAATGCTAGAAATAAATTAATAAAAGTCTATTTTTTGGTCTCCTTCAATTCTCCTTCTCCTCCTCCCATGCTCTCCAGCAACTTCAAGATGAATCAAGCCATCTCCGCTTCGCTTGGGTGCTTGGCTCTCCTAGGATTGCCTCCTTCGCTCTGTGGGCCCTCACAAGAAAGAGAAGATAAAGAATGCGTAAGAAACACAAGTTATATAAATATGAGCAAGAAAATGAAATAAATACAATTGTTATGAACAAGTAAACACATTAATGGATATAAGGCAAAAAGTGATGAACAAGTGAAAATAACTCAAATAATTCCCTAAGTCTAATCATGGGGAGCTCTCAGTGTTCGACAAATTGGATCCTATAAGCGTTGTATGAGATCCCTCAAGGTACACGGAATTCAAAATTGAGTGCTCACTCTCCAACAAATTGCAATCTGCAATATGTTCAAAGAAATATTAGCAAAAAATAAGAAAGTATACACAAAAATATACGACCAAGAATATAAGGTCAAAAGAGAAACATAACTACCCTCATCGCGCCTCCCCAACAACGACACCATTTTGTTAACATGAGATTTTCAAGATTTAATTTAGATGAGAATTGAAGGATATGGTAATTATCCTCAAGTGCATCAGGGAAGCGTGATCGTCGTATCGGATACGACGCAGAACGACTAGTCGTACTAGTCTGTGCAGCGGAATTTAAAAAAATTTCATACGATGAAACCACATGATCCGAGAACGATTCTCGGATCGTTTCATCTATAACCACAACAAGTATAAAGGAATACCTCTTGAAGTGTGGTTGATTGAGTCTCTAAGAAAAGAGACCTCCTGTCTCAAGTCCGGTCGTCGGAGAGGTCGCTTGCGAGCGCGGGAATGAACTGTGTGATCCTCGCAATCCAACAAGATGATCCACGCACGGTTAGCTCCTGATCTCATCGTACGAAATTGGATGACTTCTTCGTGAGCGTAGCACTCCAAGAAGACGGAGAACCGAAGAACGTCGAAGCGGAGGCGTGGTGGAGAAGGCGTCGACGAGACTCTCCTCTAGGGTTTGGTGGACGACCACCAAGAAGAGGGAGAGAGGGTTGGCGTGTGAGAAGAAAGAGAGAGAGAAAGTTTGCTCCAATATTGCATCACACTAGAGAGCATGGTATGCCTCTCTATTTATAGGGTTTTGGGATCCATGGATCTCAATCCATGGGACATAGAAAATCAATGGATGAGATTGATTTATGTCTAATCTAATGGTCAAGATTGTTGTTGGTGAAATCCAACAAATTATGATTTAATTTAGATCAAATATATTTGACAAAATCAAATATAAATCAATCCTAAATTACATCGTCCAAATAAGGAGAGAATATACATGGAGATTACATCTCCCATGCATATTCAAGGTGGACGACCACCCATTCCATGTTGGACTTGGGTGCCGCCCACTTCGTTCCATATGGAGGCAATCTCATGAGATTTCATGAGATTGCATATCTCCATGGAAATGTCTATTATTATTTCCAACAACTTTTTGTTGTGATTTATTCTTCAAAAATAATTCACAATTGATTTTGAGAATAATGCAATCTTGCCATTGAAAAATTGTGAATCATATTCACAACCCAAAACAAGATATAATTTACATTATCAATTAATTACACAATGTGTATCCAATATACATAATAATTAATCAACAAATATAAATTATAATCATCACTCTCTAATACATTATAAATCACATTTATAACATATTATGAATAATTGGATATTTCTATCCACGTTATTCTAATCCATAATAATTAAATCACATTTAATTATATTGGATAATTTCTACACACATCAAGATGATTAAATCACATTTAATCATTATTTCTTCATTGCTTAGATCTTATGGAATCATTCTTGAACCATTCAAGAATAATGCGATTTCTCCGCAGATACTTGGAGATAAGGACATGGCGATTATATTGTTCCACGTATAGTGACTTGGATGTTGAGATCATGTCTCAAATCCAGATCCCATGGACCTCCCACAGATGCTTGATCAAATCAAGACCGTAGACCTAATCTTCTCATTGCATCTGGATCTCATTCAGATCAATGTCCAGTACATGGACTGAGATTAGCTTACTTTCTAATGAGTGGAGTCACTAAAATCCGAACCTGTTTCATCACTCCCTCGGAATGGAAGCGTCATGGTTATACAATCGTTTATGATCACATCACCCTCAGATATTCCCAATACCTGTACATCTTGCATACTGGAAAACCTATGATCATTCTGAAGTTAAAGATCACTTTTACACTGTCATCTTCAGGGTTTGATCATTAAGTTTCTCAATCTTGGTCACTGGGAGTTGGTATAGATCATATGCTTTCTCAAAGCATATATCTTACCTTCAAATTCATGTCATGCTTCCAAAGCATGACGACCATGCATGGAATTTAATCAGTCCCAATACCTCATGAGTGAGCTCATGTCTCCCGGTTCATAAGTGAGCCTGTATGATCCCTTTGAGGGATCGTATTACTCATATTCCTTACATGCACACCGGCTCGCCGGTGTATAGATCTTGGTTAGGTCATCAACCTATTGGTCTGCCAAATGTACATACTCAGACATATAGCAACACATCTGTCTCTGGTCAGAGGATGCATGCCTATGCTGTGACAGCATTCAACATAGGTCTTTGGTTCTCGTTAAGTCAACCCATTGACTCAACTAATCCGATACCTCTAAATCACTATTCCCATGCAGAGGACCTGCATCAAGAGGTCAGTCAGATATCAACCATTTGAGAAATGATTGCCATCTCCTACTCAGGCTGGAGATCATCACTTAACAATTATTTGACGATTCTTATTGAGTCCTCTATCTAATTGTTTAGATATTCATCCAAGCATCAGCCTCTATGATTCATTCAATGAATCAACAGTTGTATGATCATCAAGTTGGCCATGGTACATAACCCTTATTGTACAGAGGGACCTTATAGTGCATTCATTCATTCAAACTCAGAAAGGGAGTGAAAAATAATCAATAACTTTTATTGATAAATCATTTATTACAATAACATTTATTGTGAGAATGGTTCGCCTCAGGCTCACATTGCTAACAATCTCCCACTAACCCTCAGAACCATTCAGGTACAATCCTTAAACCCATACTCATTACATGCTGGTCAAAAACCTTCTGTGTCAGAGGTTTGGTAAGAGGATCAACAACATTGTTGGTAGAGGCCACCTTGGTGATGATGATGTCACTACGCTTTTGTATCTCCCGAATGATGTGGTATTTCCTTTCTACGTGCTTGCTCTTCTGATGCCATCTGGGTTCCTCTGCCTGGGCAATGACTCCCATGTTATCGTAGAGTAACGGGATGGGAGTATTAGAGGAAACTACGCTAAGCTCCATGATGAACTTGCAACCACACCGCCTCCTTTGCAGCATCCGATGCAGCAATGTACTCGGCTTCTATTGTTGAATATGCAGTAGTGTCCTGCTTCTTGCTTCTCCATCTCAAAGCACCACCATTCAACAAGAATACAAAGCCTGATGTCGACTTTCGATCATCTACATCCGATTGGAAGTCAGAATTCGTATATCCCAAGACTTGGAGATCACCATCTCCATAGACCAAGATGTAATCTTGCGTCCGTCTTAGATATTTGAATATGTTCTTTACTGCATTCCAGTGTTGTTCTCCATAGCAGGATTGGTAATGACTTACCACTCCCACTGCATGACAGATATCTGTCCTAGTACACATCATGGCATACATTAAGCTTCCTACGACCAATGCATAAGGACATCCAGCCATGTCTTTCTTTTCCTCAACAGTTTGAGGAGCATTCCTTTAGACATGTGGATACCATGTCTTAAGGGCAGGAATCCTTTCTTGGAACTATCCATACGGAATCGTTCAAGAATCTTCTTAATGTATCCATGTTGTGACAACCCCAAAATCCTGTTTTCTCGGTTTCTGAACAACTTCAAGCCTAAGATGTAAGAAGCTTCTCCAAGATCTTTCATCTCAAAGGTATGGGATAGCCAAATCTTCACACTGGTCATCATCCCTTTATCATTCCCAATGATAAGGATGTCATCTACGGAAAGTACGATGAACACAATGGCGCTCCCACTAAGCTTCTTGTACACACAAGGTTCATCAGGATTCTGCACAAAATCATAACTCTTTATGGTTTTGTCAAATCTGATGTTCCAGCTACGAGAAGCTTGCTTGAGCCCATAGATGAATTTCTTCAGCTTGCACACTTTGCCATCCTCAGTTATGAAGCCCTGGGGCTGCTCCATGTAGATATCCTCCTCGAGGTATCCATTGAGGAAAGCCGTCTTGACGTTCATCTGCCAGATGTCGTAGTCAAGATATGCAGCTATAGCTAGAAGTGTCCTGATGAATTTAAGCATAGCCACAAGAGAGAATGTCTCATCGTAATCGATGCCTTCTCTCTGTGTGTAGCCCTTGGCTACGAGCTGTGCTTTGAAAGTCTCTACTTTCCCATCAGGTCCCCTCTTTCTCTTGAAGATCCATTTACACCCAATGGGTTTTACCCCTTTAGGTGGATCCTCTAGGGTCCATACACCATTCTTATGCATGGAATCAATTTCTGACTTCATTGCTAGCATCCATCTATTCATGTCTTGATCCGC